>JAESUZ010000482.1:0-451927 GCA_017311185.1 Proteles cristata cristata | reverse complement strand
AATGCAGGACCCCTTTTTCTTTCTTCCACATATCTCGCCTGCTTGTGTGCATGCTCCATTGTCTCATTGAACTGTACTTAGAAAATGAAAGTTTAGCAGTAAATGGAAGATTTCAAGATGCTGACAAGAAGCCCGAGTGTGGGGTCCTGTGTGACTGCTCAGATTGATTGCACTCCCATGAAGCTAGCCCTGCCTCAGCGACCAGAAGTGCTGAAAGCAAACCATTTCTACATTGTTGGAACGGAACTGATCTCATGGGAGGCAGGCTGTAATGCAATGCAGTCTGAAGGAAGTCCAGTCAACTTTGGGCCAACAGACAACTGGAGCTCAGGCTGCGAAAAACCTCTGTAGGGTAAGCAGGACAATGAAAAGCAAGGAGCAGCAAGGACTCTTGTGTCAGTCAGGAAGGTGGCCACGTTTGCTGCTATAGGATATGAAGTCATTCCAGGACATGGTTACATCCAAGCCCTTAGGAGGCAATGAAAGAGCTAAAATAAGAGCATGATGAGTAGTTTAAACTTAGCTGTAACTACAGGTAGCTACTGCATTAATGCAAACATGCTGGCATACTTCCTCTAAATAATATTAAAGTTTTCCAAAATTTATGTCTTTTTTTCTTTCATACAAGTTTTTGAACTATTGGAACAGTGAATATGAATGCAGATATTCTAAAATGTATTGAAGAAGGTGGAGTGATTTTTGTCATAGATAGATTGATTTTCTCTTACTTTAATGACTATTCTGTTTCTTTCCTAATTGTTGGTAAATTCAGTAGGTTGTGGTACATTATCTTATACATAAATGATGGTCAATAAATGCTTATGGAAATAATTATATATAATTTACTCTCCACAGCAACTGACTGGTAAGCCTTTTAGGAACATGTTCCTAGGAACAGAACATTCATTGAAATCACAGTACTAATAGTACTCTACCTCCACAAGAAAGTGGAGGTTGGGTATCATTCCAGTGTGGAACACCAGTAATGATGAGCAAACAACAGCTCATTTGAGAGACTGTTCTAATTTCCTGGCGTAGATTATCATTTAGGTGGGGGAGTAATATCTTCTTATCACAATAACATCATTTATAATCATAATAATAGCTTAATCACACAGAATGACTTGTGAATGTCTGACTCCTCACAGTTTATTATAGAACATCACTTGAAGTTAATAGAGTTCTTTATTTAGTTCTGTGTAGTGAGATTATAAAGACAAATACCGTTTGGCATAATTTTTTGATGCCTTGTTGGAGGAAGACCTATTTATTTCCTCAAACCATATTCATCAAAGGCCTGAACAGTACTAGGCCCCGGGAATATAGCTGAATGAGATAGGGATAGAGTTTATAGACTGATGGACTTCTAGAATAATGTCCCTTGCTGTTAATTTCAGTCAGGTTCAGAGACCTGTGCCTTAAGAAGAATCAAGCATTAGAAGAGAAAATTGAATTGAAACTAGGCTTAGAGCAACTAGACATACTCAAAGCCAATTTCCAACAGTTAATTGTTTGGAGGAGTTTCCCCATTAGTTAAAAGGAAGAGGAGATAATAAGAAGGATAGAAATATTGATAGATTTCTAAGTTGGACTAAGTTTGGTAACTATAAAAAATGAACTATATTTAATAAAGCACCAAGCAGAAGATTTCCTCTTAACTCCTAGTTATTATACATCATCGTTTGAGAGGGGACCTGATGCTCCCTCTACTAGATGAATAGCCTGGGCATTCATCTCTCTGACCTCAGCCGAAGTAGAAGCACCAGGCAACAGAAGCCGACAATGGAGGAAGAAGAAGTACTATCTAGTATTTCATCTGGGCAGGAAAATTAAAAAGAGGAAGCCCTCAAACTATAGAGGGGAATGTGAAAGGAAAGGATTGGTGCTTTTTCTTTCCCTTGACAGTACCCCCCTTAGAGAACCAGCTGGCAGCCTCCAGGTCACTAGGCTTAGTCATTCCTCTTTTCAATTACAGGAACATCCTATTAACAAGGAGATGGAGTGAGGAGAGCAATTTTTAGGAGATAGAAGAAAAAGAGAACGGGGATATTTTTCTCATGGAGAAAAAGGCATCTCTTGGGAAGTAGGGAATGACATGCAAGTGAAGTTTTTGCCTACCCTTCTTATTTTTATTTTAAACATTGTGAAAGGAGCCAGTGTGCCAAGAAGGGTAAAGAAATGATGAAGGAGAGGCCTAGCAATATGGAACTGTTTTCTGAAAATTTTTGTATTCTACTGCAGGACGTATAAATGAATGGGGGTGTTTGAGTGCCTCTGAGTAAATATCTGAGATACTTTTTTTAAAAGAATAAACGTGCTTAGTGCTGCTATCAGAAAAACATCCGTTGAAGGTGCTATATTCTTCCAGAATCTTACCTACTATTTATGGCTTTAGGAGATGTATAAAAAAAATGCAAGTGCATCTCAGATTATTACAACTTTGATATAGCCATGAGATTCTGAGCACTGTGATGTAGGAATTTTTCAGAAGACCCCTCCTGGTCTGTATCCATTATGTTATTAAAGTACTTACCAAAAGTGACTGTTGCTTCTCACTCTGTTGTCATATATCAAACTAAAAAGGAAATAAAACTCTTAATTATGTTCTCAAAATTAATCAGGTGGCTATTTTGGAATGAAACACATTACTATCAGGTGCAATGTAAGGTGTAAGGAGAATTGTTTCATTTTTGGTAATTTGCCAGATTTTTAAATTTGGGTAATACAAGAGTAAAATTTAATTTAGATAGCTTATCCTGGAACACTTGATGGTCTGTTTTTTTTCTCTAACTTTTTGAAAAGTTTTTATATAAATTCCAGTTAACATACAGTGAATATTAGTTTCCAGTGTACAGTACAGTGATTCAACACTTCCATACATCACCCGGTGCTCATCACAACAAGTGCCCTCCTTAATGCCCTTCACCTATCTCACCCTCCCCCCCCCCCACCTCCCTTCTGGTAACCATCAGTTTGTTCTCTATACTTCAGAGTCTGTTTCTTGGTTTGCCTCTCTGTCTTTCCTTTTTCTCCCCATGTTCATCTGTTTTGTTTCTTAAATCCCACATATGAGTGAAATCATATGGTATCTGTCTCTGCCTGACTTACTTTGCTTAGCATTATACTCTCTAGGTCCGTCTATGTTGTTGCAAATGGCAAGATTTCATTCTTTTTCATGACTTAATAATATTTATTATATACATGTATGTGTGTGTGTGTGTGTGTGTAAATATACGCCCGCCCCCCCATCTTCTTTATCCATTCATCAGTTGGTAGACAAACACTTATGCCCATAATTTGGCTATTGTACATAATGCTGCTGTAAACATTGGGGTGCATGTATCCCTTTCAATATGTATTTTTGTATTCTTTGGGCAACTATCTAGTAATGTGAGCTAGGGTAGTTCTATTTGTAACTATTTGAGGAACCATCCTACTGTTTTCCAGAGTGGCTGCACCACTTTGCATTCCCACCAACAGTGCCCACATATTCCTTTTTCTCCACATCCTAGCCAATATCTCTTATTTCTTGTGTTGCTGATTTTAGTCATTCTGACAGGTTTGAGGTGACAGATTGTTGTAGTTTTGGTTGGCATTCTCCTGATGGTAAGTGATGTTGGGCATCTTCTCATATGCCTATTAGCACATCTATACATCTTCTTTGAAAAAAATGTCTCCTCCTGTCTTCTGCCCATTTTATTTATTTATTTATTTATTTATTTATTTATTTATTTATTTATTTATTTATATTTTTGAGAGAGAGAGACAGAGCATGAGTGAACGAGGGGCAGAGGAAGAGAGAGAGAGCATATGGAGTGCGGAGCCCAGAGTGGGGCTCGAGCTCATCCCATGTAGGGCGCCAACTCATGAACCTGTGAGGTCATGACCTGAGCTGAAGTGGAATGCTTAACTGACTGAGCCACCCAGGCGCCCCTCTTCTGCCCATTTTTAATTGGATTATTCATTTTTTGGGTCTTGAGTTTTGCAAGTTCTTCATATATTTTGGATACTAACCCTTTATCAGATATGTCATTTGCAGATATCTTCTCCCATTCTGTAGGTTGCCTTTTAGTTTTGTTGATTATTTCCTTCACTGTGCATGTTTGTTTTGTTTTGTTTTTTTTGCTATAGTCCCAGTAGTTTATTTTTCCTTCTGTTTCCCTTGACTCCAGGGACATTTCTAGAAAGAAGTTGCTATGGCCAATATTTTTCTTCAAGAATTTTTATGCTTTCAGGGCTCACATTTAGGTCATTCATCCATTTCTAATTTTCTTTTGTGTATGGTGTCAGAAAATGGCCGGTTTCATTCTTTCTCATGTTGCTGTCCAGTTTTCCCAAAACCATTTGTTGAAGAAACTATCTTTTTCCCACTAGATATTCTTTTCTGTTTTGTTGAAGATTAGTTGACCATATAATTGTGGTTCCTTTCTGGGTTTTCTGTTTTGTTCTACTGATCTTTGTGTCTGTTTTTAGGCCAGTATCATACTATTTTGATTACTACAGTTTTGTAATATAGCTTAAAGTCCAGAGCTGAGATGCCTGTGGATTTGCTTTTCTTTTTTAAAGTTGCTGTCGGTCTTCGGGGTCTTTTGTGGTTCCATGCCAATTTTGGGATTGATTCTTCTAGCTCTGTGAAAAGTGCTGTTGTTTTTTTCATAGGTATTGCATTAAATCTGTAGGTTGCTTTGGGGGGAAAAAAACATCATTTTAACAATGTTCTTCCAATCCACGATCATGGAATGTCTTTCCATTTCTATGTGTCATTTTCAATTTCTTTCATCAGTGTTTTATAGCTTTCAGAGTATAGGTCTTTCACTTCTTTGGTTAGGTTTATCACTGGATACCGTATTGGTTTTGTTGCAATTAAAAAAAACTGGGGCGGGGGGGGGCGCCTGAGTGGCTAAGTCGGTAAGCGGCCAACTTCAGCTCAGGTCACAATCTCACAGTTCTTGAGTTCGAGCCCCACATCAGGCTCTGTGCTGACAGCTCAGAGCCTGGAATCTGCATTGGATTCTTTGTTGCCCTCTCTCTCTGATCCTCCCCTGCTCATGCTTAGTTTCTCTCTGTCTCAATAATAAATAAAACATAAAATTTTTTTAAATAAATAATTTTTTTTTGAAGAGAAGAGAGACAGAGCATGAACAAGGGAGGGGCAGAGAGAGGGAGACACAGAATCCGAAATGGGCTCCATGCTCTGAGCTGTCAGCCCAGAACCTCAGACGGTGCTCAAACTCAGGAACCATGAGATCATGACCTGAACCAAAGTTGGTTGCTTAACTTACTGAGCCACCCAGGCGCCCCAGTTTTGTTGCAATCTTAAATGGGATTAATTCCTTAACTTCTTTTTCTGTTACTGCATTATTGGTGTAGTGCAATGCAACAGATTTATACGCATTGATTTTGTGTCCTGTGACTTTACTGAATTTGCTAATCAGTTCTAGCAGTTTTTTGGTGGAGTCTTTATGGTTTTCTCTTTTCTTTTTTAATGTTCATTTATTTCTGAGAGAGAAAGAGAGACAGAGGCAGAGAGAGAGAGTGGAAGAGAGAGAATCCCAAGCAAGCTCTGCACTGCCAGCTCAGAACCTGATGTGGAGCTCGAACTCAGGAACTGTGAGATCATGACCTGAGCCCAAATCAAGAGCCAGACATTTAACCAACCGAGCCACCCAGATGCCAGGGTTTTCTATATTGAGTATCAGTCATGTGAGAATAGTCAAAATTTGACTACTTCTTTGCTGATTTGGATGCCTTTTATTTCCTTGTGATGTCTGACTGCTGTGGACTTTCAGTACTTGAATAATAGTGATGAGAGTGACCCTCCTGTCTTATTCCTGATCATAGATGAAAAGGTCTCAGTTTTTCCCCATGGAGGATGATATTAACTATGAGTTTTTCATATATGGCTTTTATTATGTTGGGGTATACTCCCCCTAAACCTACTTTGTTGAGAGTTTCTATCATGAATGGATGTGTTACTTTGTCAAATGCTTTTACTGCATCTATTGAAATGATCATGTGGTTCTTATCCTTTCTTTTATTAGTGTGATGATCATATTTTTTGATTTGTGAATATTGAACCACCGTTGAAACCCAGGAATAAATCACCCTTCTCTCTGTGAATGATCTTTAAAATGTATTGTTGGATTTGGTTTGCTAGTGTTTTGTTGAGGATTTTTCCTTCCATGTACATCAAAGATTGTGGCCTGTTGTTCTCTTTTTTTGTGGTGTCTTTATCTGATTTTCATATCTATCAGGATAATACTGGCCTTATAGAATGAATTTGGAAGTTTTCCTTCCTTTTCTATTTCTTGGAACAGTTTGAGAAGAGTAGATATCAACTGTTTTTTAAATTGTTGGTAGAATTTGCTTGTGAAACCATCTCATCCTGGACTTTTGTTTGTTGGGAGTCTCTTGATTCCCGATTATGTTTCATGGCTGAAAATCAGTCTGTTCACATTTTGTATTTCTTCCTGTTTCAGTTTTGATAGTTTATGTTTCTAGGAATTTATCTGTCTCTTCTAGGTTGTCCAATTTGTTGGCATATAGTGTTTATTAAATTCTCTTATAACTGTATTTCTTTGGTGTCAGTTATTATTTCTCCTCTCTCATTTACTATTTTATTTATTTGGGTCCTTCTTCTTCTTTTTGATAAGACTGGCTAGAGGTTTATCAGCTTTATTATTATTTTTAAATGACTACCTCCTTGTTTCGTTGATCTGTTCTTGTTGTTATTGTTATTTTTAGTTTCTATGTTACTTACTTGTGTTCTAATTGTTATTATTTTCCTTCTATTGGCTTTAGGCTTCATTTGTTGTCCTTTTGCTAGCTCTTTTTGGTTTCAGATTAGGTTGTTTATTTGAGGTTTTTTTGCTTCTTGAAGTAGACCTATATTGCCATATACTTCCTCTTAGGACAGTTTTTGCTGCATCCCAGAGATTTTGGACCATTGTGTTTTCATTTTCATTTGTTTCCATGTGTTTTTTTCTTTGATTTTCTGATTGGCCGATTCATTGTTCAGTAGCATGTTGTTTACCTTCCATGTATTTATGGTCTTTCCACATTTTTTTCTTGTGGTTGGCTTATAGTTTCATAGCATTGTGATCTGAAAAGGTGCATGGTATGAGTTCAGTCTTCTTGTATTTGTTGTGGCTTGTTTTGTGGCCCACTATGTGATCTCTTATGGAGAATGTTCCATGTGCAATTGAATATAATGTGTATTGTGCTGCTTTAGGATGGGATGTTCTGAATATATATGTTGAATCCATCTGGTCCAGTGTGTCATGCCAAGCCATTGTTTCCTTCTTTATTTTCTGTTAAGATGGTCTGTTCATTGATGTAAGAGGGGTGTTAAAGTCCCCCATTCTTATTTTCTTATTATTGATTAGTTCCTTTATGTGTATCATTGTTTTATATATTTTGGTGTTTCACGTTGGGGGCATAAATATTTTATTTTTTTAGTGTTTATTTTTTCTTTTTTTAATATAATTTATTGTCGAGTTGACTAACATACAGTTTATACAGTGTGCTTTTTGTTTTGGGGATACTGATGAGGGCTGGTCGAGAACGACACCAGGCAGCTCCTTTTATCTCAGAGATGTCTCTTAGTGAAAGCTGCCTCTCCAAGGCAAACTCTGAGAAGAGCAAATAATGTCCTCACTGTGTGCCGTCATCTGCTCTTCAAATCACTATGGCTGTGGATTGTTCGCCTGCCTTCCCTCTAGGAGCAGAGCAGTGCCCTCCAGGCTTTATCCCAGCCAAGCCCACTGACCTTCAAACCTCCAGGCTTTAAGCCCCACTGGTGCCAAGAACTCCTGAAATTCAGCCCCTCTCCTTTTTCAAGCCAATGGCATTGGGGAAACAATCTCCTTGTG
The DNA here is from genome assembly GCA_017311185.1 of Proteles cristata cristata. Taxonomy (NCBI): domain Eukaryota; kingdom Metazoa; phylum Chordata; class Mammalia; order Carnivora; family Hyaenidae; genus Proteles; species Proteles cristata. Next base: position 444,056 of record JAESUZ010000482.1, on the reverse strand, counting down.
CATGTCCCTGTGTGTTCCTCCCTCTCTCACCCTTGTCTGTGGCCATGGCTTCCTCCCCTCCCCAGCATCATATCTGTTTCTCCCCTAAACCATGTCTCTGCCCTTCCTACCTTTTTCAGTATGTTCTCTTCTCTCCTTTTAGGTGTGGAGTTTGTTCTTTTAGTCTTCAGGTTGATTTCTGGGGTATTTAGGATGATTTGATATTTGTCTACTTGTATTGGTGGGACGAGGAGACACTAGGGTCTTATTATTCTGCCACCATCTTCCTATCTCCTCTGGATTCTCTATTCTTTTGTGAGAAAACGTTGAGGGCTGAACAGTTTTAATGTAGTGATAAGGCACCATAAACCTATTTGGATATCTCATTTCACATTCTTCCAATATAGCCTCTTGGAACGTTTTCTACTTGGATTACAGCTCTGGTAACAGAAATTCATTATTTATATACACTGATAATGTTTTTATTTAATTTTCCTCAGGTTATTTTATTTTCTGAAAGCAAGAGAGAGAGAGAGGGAGAGAGAGAGAGAGAGAGAGAGAGAGAGAGAGAGAGAGAGAGAGAGAGAGAAAGCATGAGTTGGCCAGGGACAGAGAGAGGGAAAAAGAGAATCCCAAGCAAGCTCCTCACTGTAGTGCAGAGCCCAGTGTGGGGCTTGAACTCATGAACTGTGAGATCATGACCAGAGCTGAGGTTGGATGCTTAACTGAATGAGCCACCCAGGTGCCCCACACTGATCATGCTTTTAAATGCTTCAGGTTTTGAGAAGGTCCTTTGAATTCCTAGTTTGGTCATGGGCCTACATGGTGTGGATTTTAGTCAGTTCACCTTTGAATTCCCGTCTCTTTTCTTAAACTGGATAGTAATAAAGTTGGTTCCTATCATGGCTTTACTTTTTGAAGAAAAAGCCATATAGCAATTTGAAAATGTGATCTCAGATACTCAGTAGGATTAAAGTTAATAATAAGCAAACTGTAATACCAATATTTGTTTCATTGTGTAACAAGTATTTCCAAAGAGCTGTGCTTATTGAGTTTTATTGTAACTGGAATAGGAAAATTTGAAATGTGATGCTTTTAATTGGATGATTTTTACTTTAAATTTTTATGGTTCAAAAATTGAAAGTTTAAGGTGTACTTAGCTTGTGTTTATACTTGTGGGCTGATTTAAAATAAAACTGTTAGGAACCTTGTCCCTGAAAAGCTTTCTGACTGCTGCCTCTATATGGAATTCAAATTAAAAGTGATATTTTTTAATGTTTGTTATTTATTTCTGAGAGAGAGACAGTATGAGCAGGGGAGGGTCAGAGAGAGAGGGAGATAGAGAATCTGAAACCGGCTCCAAGCTCTGAGCTAGCTGTCAGCACAGAGCCCGGTGCGGGGCTCGAACCCACGAACCATGAGATCATGACCTGAGCCGAAGTCGGATGCTTAATGGACTGAGCCACTCACGCACCCCTAAAATTGATATTAAATGATAGAAAATTCTGATTTTTCTTCGGATGATAACTAAAGTTTTCCCCAAAATATAATTTGTATTTTTTCCCCGTAAACACCTTCATAGGGCCTTGCTTTACTCATTTCCTAAGCACAGGGCATTGTGTGAATCCGGGTTCCCACTTCAAGATTGTTCAGTGTTAATAAAATCAACCAGATACTGACGAATCTCTGCCTCAACTCTGTGAGCAAAGCTTCAAAGTGCACCTTCCAAACTACTTCATTTTTCTAAGTGTTTGTTTTTAACCTAATTTATCCTTTTAAAAAGTCTCAGTGGGAAGGAGAAAAATTTCAGTGAAATATGTGCTCAGTTTCTTGTTTGGTCCCTAATGAAATTTGTACTCGGAAAGGCTTAGTGTTTTGGACAATTTTAGCATTAAAAAGAACTATTTGACTCCAGTTACTTTTTTAAACCAAAATAAAACACCTCTAGTGAAAAAGTCCAAATCATAGAATTGAAGAAATTTTCCATAATAATCCCTAAAGATAAATTAAAGTGCTTTGTTTTCTCTGTAATTATTTTTTGGATAATCTCATAGAGCCTAGTATGGAGACAATATTATGAGTTCCTCCATTAAATCTGTTCCCACGGCACATTAATGCCTAGTGTTTTATAGACTTGCAGTTGTCTTTCTTTGGGAGGCATATACATAGTTTCCGGCTGACATAGTAGTGAGCGGAAGCTAATGAACTAACCTCACTGTACACCAACATGACTACATTTGCTTGATTTACTCTTCTGTGCAGTTGTTGTTTTCTTTCTACCCTGCATTTTGGCTTCCAAAGCATCTAAGGGCTAGTTTTGAGGACCACCTATGGTAGTTCCTTAGTCTAAGGTTTTTAAAAAATATGGCCCTCGACGGTAGCTACCGAAGCAAAGAACAGGAGAGAGGATGGAATTGATAGCTATAGATGAAAGCCAAAGTCCAGAAAAGAAACTAGAACCCAAAACATTCAAGGGATCACAGCACATCAGAACTCAAAGTGGCAGCACAGGCCAGGCAAGTTTCTTGGAACACAACATAGGTGCCAAAATTTTATAAGGGCACAAAGTAGGGAGAGCCCCAGAACCCACAGAGAACTGAGTGGGGGAAGTGGGCAAGAGACAAAGGGACTCTTTTTAAGAGTACAGCGGAGGGGCGCCAGGGTGGTTCAGTCGGTTGAGCGTCCGACTTCGGCTCAGGTCATGATCTCACTGTTCATGGGTTTGAGCCGCGCGTCGGGCTCTGTGCTGACAGCTAGCTCAGAGCCTGGACCCTGTTTCAGAGTCTGTGTTTCCGTCTCTCTCTAACCGTCCCCTGCTCATGCGGTCTTTCTCTCTCCTCTCTCTTTCTCTCTCTCAGAAATAAATAAAACATTAAAAAAATTTTTTTAAAGAGTACGGGTGAACACCAATATTAGAGATGATCCTATAAGAATAATACAAATATTATGTAAATAATGTCAGCTTTAGAGTTGATCCTCTAGGGATGTAGGGTGTGAAGTAACACACTTTAATTCTGTAATACAAGGCAGAGGCAAATAGCAGGGGTGGGAGAGGTTGGCGAGAAAACAAGACAAAGAGGGCAGAAAGGAAAAAAGAGAGAATGAGAACTATTCGTATGTTACGAAAGGTAAAACTAAGAGCACTTAGCTTTATGTCAGTTCTGGGATACATTTATTCATGTTAATTGCTAACTATATTATTTTATTTCTAGAATAAATGGTTTCAGACACAGGAGACTAAAGTGCTAGTCAAGGAACTAGGGATTTTTTTGCCTTGTAATTATGGTCATATCTGGATCTCAATTTGCTCATTTGGAAAATGGGTTTGAAAGAGAGAGACTGAGACTTTGGAGTGCACACACATGTGCGTGTATGTGTGTGTGTGCATGTGTGCGTGCGGGTGTGGTAGAGAAAAAGAGATTTAAGTGTAATTCATGCTTCATCTCTTTCCAAAATGATTTGAAGATTTAATAATGTTAAAATATACACAGAATAAGAAAGTTACATGGTATAAAAGCTGAGATGTGAGGCCATATAGAAAGAGATTTATATACTGCAGCAAATGAAAAGTAGTACTTACTCACTTTATTTTCTAAAGTGAGAACTAAATTTAGTACTCAGATTCCTGATAACAAAGAAAAGGGCAAACCAGGATGATTTACAGGGTTTCACTGTCATGTACAAGTTAAAGTAAAACTACCACAGCTTTGGGGAGCCTGGGTGGCTTAGTCGACCGACTTTCGCTTAGCTCATGATCTTGCAGTTTGTGGGATCGAGCCCCGCGTCAGGCTCTGTGCTGACAGCCAGCTGAGAGCCTGGGGCCTGTTTCAGCGTCTGTCACTCCGTCTCTCTCTGACACTCCCCTGCTCACGCTGTCTCTCTCTCTCCTAGAAATAAATAAAAAATATTTTTAAAAAACTACCACAATTTTTTTTTAATTTCCTTTTATGAAATGTTTATCATATGTGACAGGTCAGCAAACTACATCCCATGGGCCAACTGCACTTCTTAGCCTCTTCTTGGAAATAAAGCTTTATTGGAATACAGTTATGTCTGTTTGATTACCTATTGCCTGTGGCTACTTTCTTGTGACAGTGCTAGAGGTGAGTAGTTGGTAGAGAGAATTAGTGGCCCACAAAACCTAAAATATTTAGTATCGAACACTTGACAGAAATAGTTTGCCACATCCTGAGCTTTCTGAAAGGAACACTGAATAAAGACATGCACATTCTGCTAAAGAGTGGCTAAAGAAGTTACTTAGACTTCTCTCAGATTTATTAATACCATATAAATATCCAACTTAACACTTAAACTCTACGCTTAGTGAAAGCATGTGTGTTTTCCTATGTCAGAGTAGGGAGGCTCTTAAGACCAATATACTATAGGATCTTTGTTTTTTAAAAACTTTTTATGGTTATTTATTTATCTATTTTGAAAGAGCACATGGGAGGGGCAGAGACAGGCAGAGAGAGAGAGAATCCCCAGCAGGCTCCTCATGTCACACAAACCGTGAGATCATGACCTGGGCCGAAATTCAGAGTCGGTTGCTTAACTGACCTAGGCACCCAGGTGCTCCTGCTCTTTTTTTTTTAATTTTTAAATGAATGTGTGATAAAGCCATATTTAGTTCTGAGAAAAATCCTTTTGTATTTCCAGATTTCTTGAACTGTAAATCACATATAACATTGGGTAAATGTAAAATTTACATTTTTTATTTCCTATACTAATATATTGCAAAATTATTGCCAACATAGCATTAGTTTGCACCCCGTTCCTGTCATGTAATTACCATTTCTTGTATGTGGTGAGAACATTTAGGATTTACTCTCTTAGCACCTATTTTTAAATATATATGTTATTAACTGTCATCACCATGATGCATATTAGATCACCTGACTTATTTACTTTATAGTGGGAAATTTTGTACTCTTTCACCAGCATCTCCCCATCCTCTCCTCCCCTGGCTCCTGATATATACAACTCTCCGCTACTTTGATTTCTCTTCTTTTAGATTCCTCATATAAGTGATCTCATACAGTATTTGTCTTTCTCTGACTTATTTCACTTAGCAGAATGTCCTCAAGGTTGCCTAAAAAACTGATAGAAGTAATCAATCAACTTAGTAATGTTGCAGAATACATAATCAATATACAAATAACAGTTGCATTACTGTATACTAACAATAAAATACCTGAAGAAGAATTATAACAATCCCATTCAGAATAGCATTAAAAATAACAAAATACTTAGGAGTAAATTAAACCAAAAAGATAAGAGTTGATATAAGACTTTGATGAAAGAATGGAAGAAGATATTAACAAATGGAAAGTTATTCCATGTTTATGGATCAGAAGAATTAATATTATTAAAATGTCCATACTTCCCAAAGCCATCTATATATTCAGTGCAGTCCCTATCACAATTCTGATGGCTTTTTTTTTTACAGAAATAAAACAAGACAGTTCCAAATTTTAGATGGAAACACAAAAGACCCTGTAAACCTACAGCAGTCTTAAGAAAGAACAAAAAAGCAAGAGGCATGATACTTCCCGACGTTGAACTATCCGTCAGAGCTTTAGTCACCAAAACAGTATGGCACTGTCATAAAAGTCGATCTGTATGAATGAAACTGGTCTTGCTCTCTGGTTTTAGTGGATATTTACTATTCTGAGGTATTGAGTGCCAAACCCTTCATACTGACCACAGTCACCTTATTTTATTCAGACCTCTTTGCTTCTCCCATGCCTTCCAAGTGCTTTATGATAAAACCCCCATACAGCTACTTTCCCCTTCACTCATACTCTAAGGGGTGAACTCTGATTGTCTTGTATCAGTCCACATACTCCATTCCTCTAGCCACAATACTTCATTAAGGCATTTGGCAGAGGATGAGTTCATGACAATACATATGAGTAGAGATTTTTTTTCTAGAAACTATATACGATGGGCTCATTTTATGCTAGACACAAACAGGAAAGGATGGAGTTCCTAGAGACCATAGACTGACCTTGTGTATCATTAAGGAAAATAACCTTAGAAGGAAGCACATACAGGGGGAAGGTAAAGAAGGGAATGGTAAATTAGTGAATGTTTGCTAGATCAAGTGTCACCTGAAAGTCTTATTGATATGATAACATTTAAAAGTCATTGTGTAAGCCACTTTGGAAAATTATGTGTTATTTTTGAATGACAAATTAGTCGTAAACTAGTCATCTTTCAGTACAATACAGAGAATTGAGAGAATATGAAGAAACGGTTAATGAGCATCAGAAATCTTACCCAACCTTTGGCCTAAATCAAAGTCTGCTCTTAGTAGAAACTTCTGAAAATGCCTAGAAGGTAAGGATACCATGGGCTGAACTGTGCTTGGTGTGTTTGAGGGACAGGTGGCAAATGTAACTTTCTCTTGGAAAACTCAATGTATTCGCTCTAAGAGAACCATTTCACTCTGTAGAAAAGAAGGCTTCTAGGAGTATTGGAAACTATTAAAAAGAAAAGAGCTTTATCAAGAGCCTTCATTGAATAATAACGATCGCTCCTGTTTAGGAGGATCAGCAGGGAGGTGCAGCAGGGAGCTCTGGGAAAATATGGTTGTCATGGAAACTGATAACACTATTTCCCTGCTGGAAGTCAAGATAGTCAAAGAGGCTCCACTGGGCCATGTTTCCTTAGAGACTTTTCCTACGTGAGGGAAACAGGAAAAAGAGAAATAAAGGAATATCTGTCATTCCCTTGAACTCTGTTCTGCCCACAAAGATAACAGACTTCTAAGGAAATGCTGTTTTGCATAATTAGCTAGCTCAGGTAGGTGAAAATGGGATCTGTCTTTTATAATATAATCGATGTAATACAGGTGGGCAGATGACTTATTAAAACCAAAGTCTGAGAAAGTACTGCCCAGAAAAAATACAGAGTAGGTTTAAAATGAAAATTAAGTTCTTTAATGACAACATTTAACATCGAATGTGAGAAGGGATTGTTTTTCTTTTGGAATTGGGTATGGACTGAAAACTGAAAAATAGTAGTTCAATACTCTTTAGAAGGTGTCTGAGCTTCCTGAACCTAGTGTGAAATCAGCACTTTGAGAGAGATGTCCAGTTTTCAAGCATTTCTCTTAATAAAAGCCTCAAGAAAACTAAACCTGTAGAGGGACAGGAAAATTTTCCTTTCTTCCCTTCTAAGTGTTTTGGCTGGTCTAATAACTGATGCGCGACAGATTAACAGGAGAAAAATGGAAATTTGATAACAGGTATGCCTCTTGTGTGCTTGGGAGAGGCCAGAAAAACTTAGGAACACCCCCAAAATGGCCCAAGCCATCAGTTTAAACACCATCTCTGGCTACAGAGCAAAGAACTTGTTGAGAACAGGGAGGCAGTCATGGGAAGTGACCGGGAAACACAGTAAACAAGGGATTTGCTGTTAGGCAGATTTAAGTCCTTGCTCTCTGTATTGGTAACTATCTCCAGAGATTTAGAGTCTGTCTGCTTCTTGGTAGGGCAAGGGAGACACCCTTACACGGGAAGCTTTCCCTTATAAATGTAAATGTCTCTTACAGAAGGGTCCCTTCTGTTTGGTATTCAGAGCTGCTCTTTTGTTTGCAGTTTCTTAAAAATAACCAATTCCGAATAATCCATCTGCCAAAAGCATATCTTGGGGTGGCAAAATTTCTTTTCCTTCACATGTAAACAGATACACTTGCAGGCTCAGGACGGACTTAGCAGGGAGCTCAGAAACATCGCTGCTGGGCCTCTTTTCTCTTTGTAATAGTCCTTAAGACATTTTATAGGAAATAATGGACGTATGTGTTTTAAAGCTTCTACTTTTTAAAGAGTCACACTTGAAATGTCTTAATTGCTCTTAGGAGGAACTAGTCTCCATCTGGTAGCAGCTTTGCAAGTAGCTCAGGAAGGAGGCACCAACTAGATCAGAGTAATCAACTCTAGGGTTGAATGAACTGATGTTTGACATAGACAATTTTGCCTTTAAATTTCTGGAAGGCAATACTTCAATTCTAGAGATCTCGCTTTACAGATCTGTGCCTATTATGTGAAAACAGATCTTAAAGAAAACCTATACATATTCCTATTCAACAATCTGATACAGTTTTTGTGAAATTAACGAAGATCAAATCAAATGCTGAATAGGAAAGCTCTTTAATTAGCTGAGGAGACATTTCAACTATAAGCTGCTTTCTGTAATCTACTATATTGACTTAAAATAAGATTTCAAGTTGAGCTCATGGGCACACACCAAAAGAGTGTATTGACTAAATGGAAGAGCCTGCTGCAAATCGTGTGAAATTAAATAACATTTGTAGAGATTTTAACATATTATTTCAATGTGGATTCAACTTCATATTATCTGAGCAGGAACGTTTTTGAGAATGAAAAGAGAAACTAAATAAGTGTAGCAGCACTGATTGATTTCTAACAGTAGAAACAAGGACAGTCAGGAAAATCAGACATATACACTATTTAAAGCGCTTTTAATGATGGCCGATCAACTGGCCAGAATCCTGTAACATTAACATATTACCCTAACTGGTTTCTAAATATTTAACTCTGTTTTAAAAGGTAGGTACTTTTGCAACTTTGAGACAAAACACTTATCCTTCATTTATTGGAAAATCCTTCCAGATGCTCAAGGAATTCTTAGCTTTTAAGAGCTATACATTGAGGCATTTGCCATATGCCCAATTGTCATCTCAGTGGATTTGAGCTAAAAGTAATTCTCTGACCTATTCTATCTTGAAGACTGTGTCTGTCTTTAAAATATTGATACTCTGGGGCACCTGGGTGGCTTAGTCGGTTAAGCGTCCGACTTTCGCTTAGGTCATGATCTCGCAGTTCGCGGGTTCGAGCCCCGCGTCGGGCTCTGTGCTGACTGCCAGCTCAGAGCCTGGAGCCTGTTCCGGATTCTGTGTCTCCCTCTATCTCTGACCCTCCCTTGCTCATGCTGTCTCTCTCTCTCTCTCCTAGAAATAAATAAAACATTAAAAAAAATTAAAATAATGATACTGTTCTCTGTTGTAGCTGTTCCTTAGTATGATCTCCTTAAATGTATAGAAGATTTAATTGGTCCTGTTTCATGTTTCTCTTCTAGAATGTGTTAACCTCGGGGTACGCAGGTGGCTTAGTCAGTTGAGTGTCCGACTTTCCCTCAAATCATGATCTCATGGTTCGTGGGTTCGTCCCGTGTCGGGCTCTGTGCTCACAGCTCAGAGCCGGGAGCCTGTTTTGGATTCTGTGTCTCCCTCACGCTCTACCCTTCCCCCACTCATGCTCTGCCTCTCAGAAATAAACATTAAAAAAAATTAAAAAAAATAGTCTTAATCTTGCTGATTGCTCTGTTATGACTGGAAAGGAAACTACAAGGGTAGATTTGTGTTGAGGGAGGGACGGGATCAAGGTTGAGGCACTCGCAAGCTGTGAAAGAATTCAACCAAGGCTGAACGAAGGAGGTAGAAGCTTACTGAATCCAGTGCAAGGGAGGAGCACAGGACAGCAAAGGAGAGGCTGTCTACCAGGAGGTGGTGGTGGGGATAGAGTAAAGGTTGGGGGGGAGTGAGGAGGCATGAGAACATAGGGAATTTTCCTTTATTGGTGTCTGTTTCCAGTTGTAAGTAGCCCATTGATCAGCTAGGGAGGGCCTGTGGATATTTTGAAATGGGTCGCTTAAGGAGCCTGTTTGCATTCAGCTTGGTGGTCACCTTGGGCCCTTTTCCCTTACTCAGGTTTCCATTGCGCAAGCCCGTTGCCTAAAAGCAGCCTCTACATTGTGTTCGTTTTGTTTATTCCGTTGTCATCAACTTCTAGTCTGGATCATTGCTATGATAGATTATGTTTGGAAGACTCTTGTTTTAAAATATCTCATAAAAACATACTGTTCTTGCAGAAAATTTTTTTCATTTGCTTTCTCTTTTGTTTCTGTCTGTTTCCAGTTATATCAATTGGACAAATCACTAGTCAAGAATGGATGGTAATAGCAATCACAGAATAACCAATAGTGGCAAGCACTCTAAGTCAGTGGTTCTAACCGCTCTCTGCACATTAGAATCTTTTGAGGAACTTTTAAAATAATTACATACCAGCCACATCTCAGACCCCTGGGAGTGGGACCCAGAGATCAATACCTTTTTGAGTTCCCATGTGATTCTAATAAGCAGACAAGGTTGTATACCACCATCCCCAAGTACTCCATAATATGAACTAACCCTCAGGAAAGTATACCTCTTCTCTGGACACAATTGTGAAACAGGAGTGTGTATCTGTGTGCAGGTAATTGTGTGTATGTGTGCACATGTGTGGTATGTATGTGTGTTTGGAGTAGTTGACAGTAATAAAATGAGGGCTTTTGAGGAAAAAAAACCTGTGTTATGTAAAAGGAGGTAATGATGCTTTTACCATCTGAGGGAAAGAAAAGCCCATGTCATGTAAAAGGAGGTAATGATGCTTTCAACATCAAGATGGATAAATCCCCCAAAATGAATATATTGTTTGCAATAGATATTTTATTTGGAAAGAAAGCTTAGAAAGATAATAATATTGAAAGAATTAAAGTTTGTCCCCTAAACCACAATAACATACTGTTGTAATTTCTTTTAATCTTATTTCTAGACTTGCTGGATAATTGTTAGCATAGCTATAATCAGGTTTAATTGGTTTTAGTTTAGTAGTGATGAATAATGTCTAGGGGCGACTTTACTGGAGTAATGCCTTCTATTCATTTCCATATTGTGGTGGGATTTTTCTGCCCCCATTTTGCACCTTTCTGTAGTCTCAGCTTTTGGGAGTGCTTACCCACGGTGGCTTGGGCTTGGAATGTGACTTAATTTGTTTAATAGGACAGCAGCAAATTTGATGCAAGCAGTCTTGAGAAATTTCTCGCACACTTTGCTTCCTTTCACGGTCCCCTTCCTCTACCATGAGAATCTGCCTAGGCCAGCCTGCTGGAAGATTAGGAGAGATCCGTGGAAGAAAGCTATGTCATCCCAGGCAAGGCCATCTGAGAGCAGCTAGACCTTATCCAACCAATGATTTTTGTTTGGAGCCATTGACTTTGGAGATAATTTGTTATGTAGCAATAGATGACTGATAGCAATGACCATCCCCATCAGTATGTTTAGTTATAAGATGCCATCATCACTGAATGACCGATGTCTGTAATGTTCTACAGAGTTATTTAGGATTAGATGGCAGAGAGAAAGATTTTCCTCCAGCCTCTTGCTGTGAGCATATCCTTGGGACTTTGATGATGATGTCGCTCTGGGTATTCTTTCTGGTTTCCAGACTAAGTCTTTCTAGGCTTGCTGGAGTAATGCTGTGATTAGTGCATTTTAATGATGCTGATGAAGTTTTGGAATGGTGGGTCTTGCGAGCTGACAACCAAGAAAGAATTCTTGCGACATGGTTGGTGCAAAAAGGTCATTTTATTGACACACGGGAGCAGGACCCATGGGCAGGAGGAGTTGTGCTTGGGTTGTGAAGAGTGACTGCTATGTAGTGTGGGGTTGGGGGGAGGCAAAGGCAGGAGGAAGGCCTCTAGAAGGAGTCTGGTACGCTAAAGAGGACTTCTGAGATACCTGAGGTCTTGCTGTTGTCAAGCTAGGGTTGTTTGTCCAGTCGTAAGGTGTTAACATTGGGACAGGAGGAGGTTCCTGGAGAAATGTGATACTCTGCATTTGCCTCAAGTATTTGTCAATGGGCTGCAGGTTACAAAGGAATTAAATTGTACCTGCCATTTCCTTCTTGCCTTTGTTCCCCACCTCACTGTGGAGGGGCGGGTGATATTAGGGGCTTCAGAAAGCTGAGTCTTAAAGGTGTCTGTGGAGATTAGGCTATTGTTTAAATTCCCTTTTTCTTCTAATTTACTAAGATATTTGTAAACTGAGGGAGACTCCTGTCCTGGGTGAGTGGCATCTCTATCAGTTAACCATTGGTTTTCTTTCCTTTGCATTGTCCTTGGGCAGCCAGGAGTGCCTGAGGAATGCCACACACATCCCGCCTCCAGTGGGGGTGTTAGCTTGCCTTTGGCCCTCAGCTTGCCTTATGCTGCCTCATCAACGCTACCTTTATTCCCACTGTGAGCCGTCAGTGAGGAGGCTGCACGTGTTCTTACAAGCCATTTAAGGACTTACATGTCCCTCAGTCCATTTTTCAGTGTTTCTAAAGGCTCTCTTGTAATCATCTTCCGCTCTCTCCAACAATAAAGTACTGACAGAGCATGCCCAATATCCACTATTATCTCCAAGAGAAAAACAAAAGTTGCCCAAGACGGTAGGGGTGTGCCTTATATACAGATATTTAAGTGGTTCCCTTCTTTCTAAATATTTCAAACACTAATAGTTAGCTTCTGAATACAGTTTATGTGTTAGATCGGAATCAGTCACATTCCCCTATCTTTCCTAAATCTTACTCTAGTAGTCATGAATTTAAAATGACAGTATTTAAGTAAATATGTTTCTCTCTTGTGTTTTCTAGCTGCTTGGCCCTTGGTGTTAACTCCTGATCTCACAGTCCCACAGCGGGGTCTCCCAAGGGTTCTTCTACCTGACATCCCCATATCTGAGACGTTTATTGAGTAACCTCTTAGCAAGCTATGGGTAAGTCATTAGTTGTTCTCTTTTAAATGGAGAACATAAGTGTTTCATATTCTGAATTCCTGTTTTTTTTTGTTGCCAACACACATACGATCATCATTTTATTCGTTGATTAAATAAACATTTATTGGTTTTTGACTAAGTACTAGGCATTATTTTAGGTACAGCAAAAAAAAAAATCTGAGCTGAGGTCTTATTCTTTTGTAGTTAATCTATGCTTTTCAACATGAATATTTACAGGCTTTTTTCCCTCCCAACATCTTCACAGTTCAATATTTTTGGTGGTATGTGTGTAAAATTGGAGTTGTCGAAACCACTTTCGCTTGGTATCTGTTGAGCCCTTTCAATGTGCTTTCTGCATTTTTTTTCCTCTTCATCATTTTCTGTCATAAATTTTATTGTTGCTTTTATTTCAGTTCTTTGCTTTCCTGAAAAAGAGTTTTTAAAACTGGCTCTTCATTCTTTATTCTATATATTGTAAAGTAATTTGAACTTTTTTTTTTTTTTTGCCTTGTGCAACAACTTCTCGCATGTGCCCACTAATTTAATTAGCTTCCGCTCCAGTAATCTGATGTTCTTGAGAATGCATTCTGCTCCTCACTCCCTCTGGTGGGACTTAATTCTGTATTGTTTTTAATTTCACTGTGATTCTTTACTTACCCATTTTCCTTTATATATTATTCTACTATCTTCTTCTTTGCCTGGACTTGTTACACCCAGATTGCAGTATCCTCAACGACCAAAGGAGAGACCGAGTCACACATGCAAAGGCAAAGGGCTTTATTATGGGTTCGAGCTCGGGCTCCCAGACCTCACCAACGCAGTGGATCCGTGCTGAGAGCCCCGAACAAGGGCAGAGTAGGGTTTTTACGGGGTTTATGAAGGGGGAGTTACAGAAGTTGTGACATGGGAACAGTGATCCAATCATAATTATACAACATCATTGACAGTGGGTTTGACCATACACATTGTCTAGAGTATTCGTTACTTTTGGCAGGTCCAATGACAACGTTTAGAGTACCTTTAAATTTAACCAATCACAGAGTGAGCCTAGGGTCGTATTCAGCGACTAAAGGGTTAACTTTAACATTAGGTAGCAGGGTCCTATGTATAGTTTCTATCTCTAGGCCTCTCCCTTAGTAATGTGGAGGGTGGTCCCTGGCTTTTCCTGATTGGGTGTTGCAAGGGTGGTTTCTCCTGCCTTGGGCAATGTGTAACTGCCTGACAGTTTCTGGGAAGCTGAAACTTAGGCCTTTTAGTTTGGAGGGGAAACTTAAAGCTTGTCATGGAGTCAGTTTGGTTTAGACTTGTGTCCTTAGAGACTCCTATGTGATTGATGTGATAGCTTCTTATAATTTTTTTAAGAATCTGAGCTTTGCCCTTCCTGAATTTTACAGGTGTTATGTTTTTCCCTTATGTTTCATGGACAGTATATTGTTTTGTATTTGTTTTGCTTATCTTCTCATAACTAAGGAAATATCCTGGGGTGATGTGTGTGAACTGACAAGGTATTATGAATGCCTTTAGCATCACCGTTTGTCAAATCCCCTTTTCATATCAGTAGCTAATACTGGTCGATATCTACACACGAATTTGCAACAATTACTGTTAGTATTTTCTAACATAGAATTATGGACACATAGGGAGCATTCTTCTCCGCTTCTTACTCTCTGGAGCAATTAACAGATAATTTAAAAAATACTGTCATTACCTTTGTGTGCTCCCTCGGGTCCCTTCTTTTATCTATTTCTGCCTGTGGTGTTTATGAGTAAGTACCTTCTACTTTAGAATTTAATTTGTTCCTGAGGATTTCCTATCCACTTTTGGTTCTGCAGCTTTCTGGGAATTTCAGTCTCAAAGTGGCTGTAGCGAGATACAAACTAGAAGTAGAAGGGTTGGGGTCAGAAAGATGACCAGTCAGTAGAAGTGATGAAGTTTCAGAAGTGATGGGGGTTCCGAGCTGACAGCCAAGAAAGGATTCTTGAGATGTGTTTGGTGCAAAAAGGTGCTTTTTATTTACCCACGGGGACAGAACCCATGAGCAGAATGTGTTGCACTGGGGTTGTGAAGAGTTACTCATTATATACTGTGGAGTTAGGGAGGGAAAGTCAAAAGGGAGGCTTCCAGAAGGACTTTGATATGCTAAAGAGGACTCCTCAGATAGGTGTCCTCTTGCTATTGTCAAGTTAAGGTTGTTTTTCCTCTAGTAAGGAAGGCATTGACATTAGGACATTAGGGGTTTCTTGGAGAAAGGTGATACCCTGCATTTGCCTCAAGTATTTGTCAATGGGCTGCAAGTCATCAAGATATTGAATTTTACCTGCCTTTTCCCTCTAGCCTTTGTTCCCCACATCACAATGGAGGGGAAAGGGAAGTTGGGGCTCCAGGAAACTGAGTCTGTAGGTTTCTGGAGATCAGGCTCTTGATAAGATTGCCTCTTTTCTAGTGATTTACTAAGATAGTTGTAAACTGATGGAGACTCATGTCATGCATGACCGTGATATCTACCACTTAGCCATTTGTTTTCTGTCCTCTCTTTTGCTCTTGCGCAGCCAGGAGTGCCTGAGGAATATCACACATATCACACCCGGGGGGCTGGGGTGTTAGCTTGTGTTTGGCCATCAGCTTGTCTTGTGCTCCTTCCTCAGAAGGAAGAATTCAGAGAGACAAAGTGTCTTCTAACTGCCTTTTATTTTTTTTTATTTATTTTTTTTAAATTTTATTTATTTCTAGGAGAGAGAGAGAGAGTGAGAGAGAGAGAGAGACAGCGTGAGCAGGGGAGGGTCAGAGAGAGAGGGAGTCACAGACTGAAACAGACTCCAGGCTCTGAGCTTGCAGTCAGCACAGAGCCCGACGCGGGGCTCGAACCCACGAACCGGGAGATCATGACCTAAGCGAAAGTCGGATGCTTAACCGACTAAGCCACCCAGGCGCCCCCTAACTGCCTTTTAGAAAAGCTTAGCATGGTCGCCAGCAGCAATGCTTTTAGCCTTTCCATCAGCCTTCTCTTAGTTGAAATGTCTCTCATTTTAAAAG
The DNA here is from genome assembly GCA_017311185.1 of Proteles cristata cristata. Classification (NCBI taxonomy): domain Eukaryota; kingdom Metazoa; phylum Chordata; class Mammalia; order Carnivora; family Hyaenidae; genus Proteles; species Proteles cristata. Next base: position 428,443 of record JAESUZ010000482.1, on the reverse strand, counting down.
CAGATTGAAAGGAAAGCTAGCTTTTCATTGTTTGGGGTTGTTTTTTTTGTTTTTGTTTTTGTTTTTTTCATATCGTCAAAGTTATGTTCATCACAGGTTAAGAGAAATTTCAACAGAGCCTGCTCGCCAGATTCTATTTTAAAATAGAAGCCCTACTATGTTGGAGGCAGGGAATAAGGTAAAGAGACAAATAGAAGCCACACTTCTCTACATATTTCTTGTTTCTAGATTTGACTTTGAAATGATATAAATGTTTTATGTAAGTAAAACAAAAGTTTAAGGGCCACCTGGGTGGTTCAGTTGGTTAAGCATCTGACTTTGGCTCAGGTCACGATCCTGAAGTTTGTGAGTTCAAGTCCCGCACTGTGTTCTGTGCTGACAGCTCAGAGCCTGGAGTCGGAGGCTGCTTTGGATCGTGTCTCCCCCTCTCTCTGCCCCTCCCATGCTCACACTCCGTCTCTCCCTGTCTCTCAAGAATAATAAAAAAAAAAAGTAAATACAAACTTTTTTAAAATAAAAAAAACCCCCAAAATATAAGAAGTCCGTTTTCTGCCAGGATCATCCTTCCTCCTTGTCCACTCTTGTGTGTCCTTGCCTTGTGCCCGTCACACACCGGTGCCCCATGAGGTGCTCAGTCCAAGATGGCATAGGTCATCTCTCCTCATTTCTAACCCCACTGTCACTTAATATGTGTTTTGTCTCCTTCCCTGATTATTCCAGGGACTGCTGCACCTTATCTTTTTCTTCCGTTCGCCTCCTTGAGGTTGGAGGCTAACTGAGATGGTGGAGCAGTTGAGAGAAAGAAGAAAAATTGTCTTAGTTTTGTTTCTGCTGGTTGAGATATGCTGGGTTTCATGGCCCCAGCTGGAGATGATACACTCTTTGGGGGCTCATACAGCTTTGGAAAGTTATGAAGCACTAATTCTCTATGTTTTCCAGGGGCATGTTTATGAAGAGGCATTTTTAACTCAAAGGCTCTAGGTTTCAAATTCAGTAGTAAATTCATGCTATTCAGGATTTTTAAACTATGATGCATTTGGTCTAAGCGTGAGAATGAAGCAATATTTTGAAGCCTACTTTATATTCCACATGGTACTGAGGTTTGTCAGGCACACTGAGGAATGGGTTCTGTTCTCTGCCCTTAAGGATAAGAAACACTAGTTGAGAACATAATGTTACACTTCAACAAGACAACATGATTGAGGCTAAAATCTATGGCCTAGACTTGAGTGTAGTATAAGAACCAAATGATGAGATTTACTAGGGTATCAAAACATGAGGTCAGTTAGGTCTTAGAAGTTCAGTGTACTTTAGTACAGCAGAGTGAATGAATGACCGTAGCAGAACGATCCTGAAAATGGGGAGAACCTTAACCTTCAAGGTTTTTCTTTTATTTTGACAACCTCCGCAATCTGATGTTTAAAGTCCTGGTCACAATTATAAGTAGGGGACCATATCTGTTGAACTTTGAAAGGGTCACGTAAATAGTTTGAAGATACATGTATAAAACGTGCTTTTTTGTCTTTTTTTAGCTGTTTAAGATTTACAGAAAACTTGAGCCCAAAGTGCACAGTTCCCCTTTGCCCACATACCTCTGCCCCAACACAGTTTCCTATCTTCTTAATATCTTGAATTAGTGTGCTATTTTTATTAAAACTGATAAGCCAGGGGCGCCTGGGTGGCTTAGTCGGTTAAGCGTCCGAGTTTTCGCTTAGGTCATGATCTCGCGGTTCGTGGGTTCGAGCCCTGCGTCGGGCTCTCTGCTGACTGCCATCTCGGAGCCTGGAGCCTGTTTCAGTCTGTGACTCCCTCTCACTCTGACCCTCCCCTGCTCATGCTCTCTCTCTCCTAGAAATAAATAAAACATTAAAAAAAAAGTTTAAAAAAAAACCTGATAAGCCAATATTAATACATTGTTATTAATGAAAGTCCATAGTTTACATTAGGGTTTATTTTTTATGTTGTACATCCTATGGATTTTTGCCAGGAGCCACACCAGCCTCTCTGGATGGCAGTCACAGCAAGGAAATGGCAGTGTTTGCAGCTCCTGCCATGAGAAATGAAAACTGGTATCTCCTAGATGGCCAACAGACATATGAAACGATGCTCAGCATCCCTCCTCATCAGGGAAATACAAATCAAAACCACACTGAGATACCACCTCACGCCAGTCAGAGTGGCTAAAATGAGCAAATCAGAGAACTCTACATGCTGGCGAGGATGTGGAGAAACGGGCACCCTGCTACACTGTTGGTGGGAGTATAAACTGGTGTAGCCCCTCTGGAAAACAGTGTGGACATTCCTCAGGAAACTAACAATAGAACTCCCCTATGACCCAGCAATAGCACTGCTAGGAATTGACCCAAGGGGTACAGAAATGCTGAGGCATAGGAGCACATGTACCCCAATGTTCATAGCAGCACTCTCCACAATAGCTAAACATGGAAAGAGCCTAAGTGTCCATCAACAGATGAATGGATCAAGAAGATGTGGTTTATCTATACCATGGAATACTACATGGCAATGAGAAACAATGAAATCTGGCCATGTAGCAACATGGATGGACCTTGAGGGTGTTATGCTGAGCGAAATAAGTCAGGCAGAGAAGGACAAATATCATATGTTTGCACGTATAGGAGGATTAGGAGGAACTTGACGGAGGAACAAGGGGGAGAAGAAGGGGGAAATGGTGGGGGAAAGGGAGAGAGGCAAACCATGAGAGACTCTTGAATGCTGACAAAAACTGAGGACTGATGGATGTGGGGGGAGATGGGCATGGAGGAGGACACTTGTGGGGATGAGCACTGGGTGTTATGTGGAAACTAATTTGACAATAAACTATTTGTAAAAAATATATATATATATATATGTATTTTTAGTTGAATATATATTCAATTAAAAACAGGAGCTTCAAGTTGGGGAGAAGGAGGGAGGCAAACCATGAGAGACTCTTGAATACTGAGAACAAACTGAGGACTGATGGGGGTGGGGGAAGGGAAAGGGGTAGGATAGTGATGGGCATGGAGGAGGGCACTTGTTGGGATGAGCACTGGGTGTTTTATGGAAACCAACTTGACAATAAACTATTAAAAAAAAGAGAGAAAACTGGTATCTCCTTCTGCTATTACTGGCTCATGTTGGATATAAGCCTGCTGGTATTAACCAGGCCTCACAATATTCTATATCAGACCCATATTCTGAATACAGAGACCTCATAAGGAAAAGCATATTCCTGCCCTTGCAAGAGCGGTTTTAGATGAAAGCTCTGTGGATTATTGTCAAAAGGCTCTTCCTATGGGCCTTGCAGATCCAAGACTTAGACAATAAAGGGGGTTAAGAACACAAGAGTTACAGTTGAGCTTGGCCCGAGACAAAGAGCCTAATTTAAAGTTAAGGTACAGATAAGGGCAGAACATAGTTACTACATATATCTTTGCTAATTGGTGAAGCATAGCAGTCCCTTCCTCAAGGCCTACATTCCACAAACCCCCTCCCTTACACTGGCAGCTGGGAGGAGGATGGATAAGAGGAGCTAAAACATAAACCCAGATGCAAAGACTGACACATTCAGGACCCCCATGGTGCCTGCACATTCAGCATCAAGGAAAAGGCTCGCTCAAGCAATTTAGGAACACCTAATATACATTCTTCCTCTTGTGATTAAAAATTGTCTAGAGGCCTACCCATGCAAAATAAGTTTGTTAGCATCTTAATCTGGGGGAATAACGTCAAGAATATGGGGAGGTTCTGCAAGAATACTTTTGTAAAGCCTATTTCTGTACACCTTCCGCTGATCAAAGCATCTTATTACAAATAATTATCCCCTGTAAAAATTCTGTCTTCTGATGTCATATTATCGTTGAACCTTAAAATAAAGACACCAAAACCGATAGGACCGAAATGCCTGCCTGGTGATCAGAAAGAATCTCGGGGCTCTCTCATTCTCTTTCGCCGACACCGTCCATCCTTCAGGGACCCCTGGAGCTGTCGGAGCCGGCGCGGCCTCCGACAGATTTTGACACCTGTTTAATGACCTTTCTTTGCCATTACAGTAACACAGTTTTACTGATCTGAAATTAAAATTCCCCATGCTCCATTGTTGCATCTTTTCCTCTTTCCTTCCCAACCCCCTGGCAGCCAGTGATCTTTTTACTCCCTCCATAGTTTTGCCTTTTCCAGAATGTCCTAGAGGCTATAGTGTACAGCCTTCTCATTCCAGCTTCTCTCGTTCGGCACTGTGCGTTGAAGTTTTCGTCACGTCTTTCTGTGGCTTGATAGCTCATTTCCTTTTAGTGGTAAATAATATTCCATCGTATGCACGTGCCCTTCACCTTTTGAAGGACACCTTGACTGCTTAAAGTGGAAGTTGAGAAAACTGATTTGAGAACTTGATTGCTTTCTAATACAGGTATTTTATCTTTAACACAACTTTGGAGGCATACTGCACATTTTAATAAATTGTGTTTACATTTTCATCTAGTCCAAAAGATGTCAAATTTCACTTTTGGTTTCCTTTTTAGATCCATGGGTTGTTTAGAAACATAATATTTAGTTTATGGAAATCTTTTTGTTATTGATTTTGCTAACTTTCAAAGTAAAGACTGCCCGTTATTGTACCAGCAAAAGATGGACTTATTCAGGAGTAAAAGGGACTTGCAGTCTGGGACCAAAAGGTGGGGCAAAACCATAGGCAAATCTGGGGGACAAAGAAGAAGTATATTTTATTAAGGAGAAAATGGCTAAGTTGAGAAGGGCTGTCATGAACTAAAAGTCCATTGGAGTAAACTGGGAGTTTGAAATATGGTGGCTCTTCACTGGCTGAGCTGTTGTGGGCTCCGGAGTGGAACAGGAATGAGGAAAAACATCCCTACCTCCAGCTGGAGTACAGTAGTATCCACATGCAAGGTCAAGTCCATGTAAGTTCTGATAAGGAAAAATCTGTTATAAGAGGACCCACATGACTGATAAGGAAATACCTGTCCCTGATCAAAGGCTACACCTTCAGGATTCTTCTTCCCACCCTGCTTGTCCCCGGGCTCCTTCGAGCCCCCTGGTATAAAATAAACCTTCTCCCTTCCAAGATCTCCGAGTGCTGCTTGGTTCTTCAGCCAGTGTGATCCAGACCAGATTCCACAACATTTTAAGCACATCTCTTCCTGGTGGGTTTGCAATTGACTACAAGTGGTAGAGCACGAGAGCACCCCTTGCCAAAACCTCCCAACTCCATTGTAGTGAGGTTTCCCATCACTCATTTTGACAATTTTCTGATGTAATTTCATAGTGATCAGAGGATAGATTTAATGTGACTCGAATCCTTTTAATACTACTGCGACTCACCTTAGTGATGAGGTTTTGGGGTGATAGGGGTTAGCTATTGTTAAACTGAGGTTGTTTTTCCCTCTAGCAAAACATTAACATAAAGACTGTAGGAGTTCCTGGAGAATGTTTTACTCTGCCCGCCTCAAGTATTTTTCAATGAGCTGCAGGTTAATAGGAAATTTAGTTCTATCTGCCATTTCCTTCTTGTCTGTGTTCCCCCCAGCACTAAGGAGGGGAGGGTGATGTTGGGGCTCCAGGAAACTGAGTCTATAGGTGTCTACGGAGATTAGGCTATAGACAAGATTGCCTTTTTCTTATAATTTACTGAGATTGGTAAACTGTTACAGACTCAGTTCCTGCAGGACTATGATCTCTATCGTTAACCGTTTGTTTTCCCCTTTCCTTTGTTCTTGTGCAGCCAGGAGTGACTGAGGACTGTTACCCACATCCCACCTGGGTGGGGGATGGGGGATGTTTGAGGCCTGACAGCCTGCCTTCTGCTCCCTCATCATTATGACACAGAATGTGCTCTATCTTTGTAAATGTTCCCTTGCACTTGGAAAGAATGTGTATTCGATTGTGCATTTAAAGAGACTCAGTCTATTTTGATCTCATTAGTGAAGCTGTCCGTCCTCCTGGCCTGCCTTCCTGTGCCAGTGAAGCCGGAGGGGCGTCAGGAGGACCCCAGGCTCAAATGCCACTGACTTGCTATTTCTACTCAGTATTCAGTTTTTCAAGCATAAATGCTTCTTAATGTTGTGTGCTTTTGGACCACTGCCGTTGTGCTGAAATGGTTGTTTTTGTCAATTTTGTTCAGCTTTATAGTTGCTCTTTGGGGAGAGGATTTGCCAAGCTCCTCACTTGGCTAGAGCCAGAAGTCAGTTCTGGGCTATGGTGTTTTAAGCAACGAGTGGGGAAGTTTTGAGGCAGTGCTTCCTGACAAAATTATTTTCTTACTCCCAAATCCAGGCTAGTCGCCACAAGTTTTGCACTGAGAGCTGAGAGACACATACAGCTACCTATTCATGAAATATAACTACAATTAGCTCATTTTGTAAAGCATTCCTTGTTAATTAGCAGAGTTTTTACATTTATGCTAAGTAACTATTAGCAGTTAGACTACAGAAGCGTTTAGAGTACAATGGACATAGTCTCTTTTGTTTAGTCTCTACTTCCCTCAGTTCCTTACTATACAGTGAGTTATCAATGGGATTTTCTCCAAGGTAACTGAAGAGGTCTGTTCCGCATACAGTGGCATGGATAGTAAACTGGGTGGCTACACACACAGATAAGGATCAGTGGATAACAAGGGGAGCAAAGACAGAGGCCAATCAGGACATGATATTTCCTTCAGCTAGTTCCAACTAAAGCTTTTTCTAGCACCCAACAGGTCTGGATATATCAACAGTTTGATATATCATATGTTTGTATGAGATATAATTTATGTATCAATACATATACTATCAAGATGATGGATTAAAGATCCCAGATGTAGTGCAAGTACCATAAAATCGCAAATATTTATATAGTAGAGATGCAAATGATTTCTGTCTTGTGGAAAGGATACAGCTATCTTACCGTGTATTGCTCTGTAGACAGTTACCAGTTTTGTGTTTCACCCAGCCATCTTATCCTAATGATGGGGTTTTGGGGTGATGGCGGGTTTCTGATGGCCAAGAAAGAATCCTGGAAGACATCTTTGGTGCAAAATGGGTGATTTTTTTAGAGCAAGGGAACAAGACCTGTGGGCAGAAAGAGCTGCAGTGCAGTTGTGAAGAGCGACTGATTATACGCCTTCAGGCTAGAAGGGGGTTAGGAACAGCATAAGTCTCTAAGGAATTTTGGAAGCAACGTTTCCAGAACCTTGAGGCGGTAGCTGTTGTTAGGAAAATGTCATTTATTACTGTTTGGGAAAACCTCAATCATGAGACCCTTTAGGCGTCTATCAGGAAGCTAGAAGCCTGGAGTCTGATTGCCAACATATATCTTGGGGGCAGGTGGGTAGAGATAAAGGAAGTTTCCAAAAGAGAGAATTTTTAGGTGTTAAAGGAGACTCACAGGACCCTCGGGGTCAGGATGATGTTAAGCCACGATTCCCTTTAGGCCCAAGAAATGTGTCATCATGGAGGCAGCTGAGCTGTTTCAAGGACTTGTCATTGGGCTATAGTCATTAAGGGAATTTAAGTTTGCGTTTGCCTTTGTTTCCCACACCACATTTTAGGCAAGCCCTAAAACCCCTTTCCTTTGTTCTCGGGCAGGTGGGAGTGTCTGAGGAATACCACACATATCCCGCCTGGGGGGAGCTGCTGTTAGCCTGTACTTGGCCCTCAGCTTGCCTTAGCTCCTTCATCGCTAGGAGAAGTGCAGCTGCTTACAGAGGTCATTGTGCATCAGGTTCCTTTCTGCTTCCTGCTCCTCCACTTGTAGAGCTTTGTTCCTCATGATGGGAAGACACTGGCACTGCCTTTAAAAGCTATCATTCCCCTTTGCGGGTAGGAAGAAGGGAAATAGTAAAGGGCAGAATGCATGTTAGCTACATTTGTGTCTCTTTTCAGGAAAACCATAGATTTCCTAGATGCCTCACCTAGTGGATTTCCACTTCTATCCAATAAACTAGATTGAGTCACACCTTTTGCTCTAGAAGTCCAGGTAGGTGAGCATTAATGGATGCGGCAGTTTCTCAATGAAATCTGTCTTCTCGTAAGGGGAGAATCCGTTTTGAACAGGCAACTAGCTGTTACAACCAAGAGAGTGTTTGAATCTGGAGGACGAGGTACTTCTATATGTTTTGAAAATCTTTCCCCAGTGATTCTTTTATGTCCTTACCTTACCAAATTGATCATCGCTTGAATAGTGGTGCCTGAGCAAAGACCATTCTTACCTGCTGGCCTTTTGTTTTAAAAGACCCTTTAGTATTTATCATTACTTTTACTTTTCTCATTGTGGGTACAGATGTTGGTGCCTTTCTAATATTTAAAATTTCTCCTCTTTTTAAGTTTAGAATTTTCTTCTTTGCCTTTCCCAAGTGGCCCTTTGTCTGATGTTATTGTTTTTGACACTGCTTTCTGAAATGCAAAAGTTTAAACCAAGAGAAATCACACTTTCATTGTCAGGCTAAGTTTGGCTTTTCATTCGGCTGTCAGTATATCAGGAGATACATTCAACCTTTAAGTTCTAAAACCCTTTTGTAGAGAGAATTTATTACAGTTTGGTTATTTAGCTTCAGTCTACCGTTTTGTTTGTTTGTTTTTCTTTCCCTTCATACCAATGCCATTAGACATGAGCTCACAAAAGTAGGGATGCAACCTGTTTATATTGTTATCACCTGAATCCAGTACAGATAGAGAGCTCAGTAAATCTTTGATGAATGAATACATGACATTAGCTAGATTGTATTGGTGAGATTCTTTTATATAGTTATCCTATGAATATTATCTGTCTAGCTCTTGGAAAGATTTCTTCCTTGCTGAACTCTGTAATTAAGATCATTTACTCATTAACTTTGCTTTCAAAATCAAATTTATATAGTTATTACATAGTTTCCTGGTAGGAAGAATGATTCCTTGATAGACTGAATTGATAGACTTATTTCAGAAATGTGGAGTGGTATATCTTGGTCTGCTTTAGAGAAAGGTGAACACAGTAGGGGAATACAGCTACTGATCTTATTAAAATAATACTTGTGAACAACTTTTACCCTGTCTGATTGTGAGGTTTGTTATATTTTGTTTTGTTTTTTTCTGGAATCAAATATTCTGCAATTGAAAAAGCCATAAGGCTTAGAATAACCTTTCCAACCTGCATTTGTGATGATGATATGCAAATGTTTAAAACAATTTCTTTCTTTCTTTAGTAAGTAAACTCTTTGCCCCATGTGGGGCTCAAACTTAACAACCCCGAGATCGGGAGCCATATGCTCTATTGACTGAGCCAGCCAGGTGCCCTTGATAATGCAATTTTAAATGTCAGACTACCTCTTGCATGAATAGTACTCTGGAATAAAATGATTAAAGCATTCTGAAATTGAATCTACAGAGACTTAAGAAAATTTCTATCTTCTTCTTGTTCATATCTTAATTCCCAGTGTTATTTTGCAATAAATAGCATGTTCCATTTTACATTTTTAACTTGTGCTTCATTGGGAAAATTATCCAAGATTTGGAAACGTTAAGTTTACCAAATCTTGTTAAATTACTCGGTATTCATTCTTTCAGTGTAGTTCTGGGCTTGACTCTTCATTGTCAGAGCTGTCTTAAATCTCTAGAGGTGTACAGGCTATTTCACAAATTTTTATCTGGAAGAAATACAAGTATTTCTGTCCAATACAAAAGTTCTCAGCTTTAGCAAATAAAAAATGCACGCAGTATTTGGGACATACTTACACTAAAACAGTTATTTACTATTCATCCAAAATTCCCATTTAACTCTGCATCCTATATTTTATCTGTGATGCTACCCCCAGAAGTTGAACTTTATGGCCATGTAGGAGATTAGCCAGTTTTGTATCTAAGTAAGCTCATTGTAACATTGCCTACTAATAGTTTCTCACATGTTGTTTGGAACAGTTTTATGATCTTACTGGTTCCCTAATTAATTTATGAGTGATAGGAAGTATCTGACATATATCCATTTTATATATGCATGAGTCCTGACTTGGTCTTCCCAAAAATTACACTTCATCAGTTTTGTGGATCATCCACTGAGATACTCACATATTCTCTCCACTGAGATACTCACATATCCTCACCTCGTGGACACAGGGAAATTGCATTGGTGGGGAAGTATACCCCATGGATAGTTTTTAGACCAGTTAGATCTTTTCTTGGCTTTCACAATAAATCCTAAGCAGCAAAAGGGCTTTAAATTTCTTTATTCTCTAATTTGTTTAATTTCGGATTTGCTTTCTTCATTTTCCCTATAGATTTTTTTTTTTTTAAATATGGAACGCTTCACGAATTTGCGTGTCATCCTTGCGCAGGGGCCAGGCTAATCTTCTCTGTATCGTTCCAGTTTTAGTATACGTGCTGCCGAAGTGAGCAGTTCCCTATAGATTTTTAATTTTTGTTTCTGGTTAATTGTATGGTCAGTAAATTATTCTTGTTGGTGGTAGCATTAATTGGGACTGCGGTTTTAGCATTTCACCATTCGATGATGTTTCTGTGATGAATAAAGTATCTATTTTTGTTGGAAGTAAGTGTTTATATAAATAGAAATCTTGTAAATGCACAGGAAATAAGGACATTGAACTGATAATATTTTAGAAATAACTGGCTTAGAAACATTTTTTAAATTCAAATTTATATAATAAAGATTAATTTTTTGACATATTAGACTACATTAATAATTTTAGTTTAAAAATGAATAGTAGTTATGTATTTTTTCCTTGAGTTTATAAAAATGTGGCATAAAGTACATGTTATATTTTTAATAAGCTTTTGATTTGTTTTTACTCATAAAGAGAATACTCACTCTGTACTTTCAAGACTTCTAATATAGGCTTAATAATGAAATAAGCTTATATTGCTCCCACGTAATAACTAAAATGATGAAAAAATATAAGTTTGTGTTTGACTAAATTGTTTCATTATTCCAACAAAGTTTTTATATTAACAGTAATTATGTTTTGAAGTTTGAAAGCTTAAACATAATTTTAAACACCTTTAGTTAATTTAAAAATTTGGACTAATCTTAAATTGAGTTAATTTATGGATAATTATTAAATAAATAGCAAACAGTTTTTAAGAGTGATGGAATGCCAAAAAATTATGTACAAAGATTATATACTTTTATTTAGAAATGTTTCCTTCTCCTATGCTCCAGAGGGGCTAAATGTTTGAGTTATGTTAAAGAATGTGTTCTCGGGGTGCTTGGGTGGCTTAGTTGGTTAAGCATCCAGCTTCGCCTCAGGTCATGATGTGGTTAGTGAGTTCAAGCCCTTTGTCAGGCTCTGTGCAGACAGCTCAGAGCCTAGAGCCTGTTTCAGATTCTATGTCTCCCTCTCTCACTGGTGCTCGTTCACTCGCTCTCTCTCGCTCTCTCTCTCAAAAATAAATAAACATTAAAAAGACTTTTTAAAATGTGTTCCTTTTTGCCATTTTAACTAGGTATAAAAAGGTTGTGAGTGGCTGTAGGGAGTTGTGTTATTTGTATTTATGAGCTTTCATAGTTGCCTAAATGCTTACTTATGACAAAGTCTTCAAATGGCTATCTATTTTTCATTCTGTAAAAACACAAGTGAGTTACTTTGGTTCTGTGCGGTTCAGCGTACACAGGGAGCAGTTCTGATGGAGAAATGCAAGTGCTCCTTTGTAGCTGTAGACTGGGTTTTCTTTGAGAGCAGCTTTATTGTATTCTGAATGGATGTAAAATGTATATAGAAAGTTGAAAAAGTCTGAAAAATGGTAATTTTTATTGGTCCTTGTTTATCATAGCTACAAATACAGACTCTGAAAGGAAGCAACACGATGTATTTAAATTTTGACAAAGTTGGATTAGTTTTGTCAACTTAACTAAACCAACAACCAACTAAACTTAGGTTGGTTTAATCATCAGAAAAAAAGCCTGTGACACCTTTACTGTCAAATAAAATCTTAGTAGAAATGGAGCTTTCTAGAATTGGGCCTTTTCTCTGTGTTAAAATAATGACTTTGCCTTAGAACTCTCAATACGGATGTTATTAGATGTCATTCTTTACCTTTTTATAATCTTCCCAGGTAGCAGAATTTCCAAATTGCCCCTGAATTACACTTTCTAATTATTGATGACTTGATTATAGTCCTTATTGTTATTTTGCATAATGTTTGTTTTATGAAAGAAAGAGAGGGAGAGAGGGAGGAGGAACAGACAGACCGACAGTAACTACTCCCTCCTCACTGAAACGCAGCTTCCCCATGTTGACTGTAGAAACCATCAAGGTGGATTCCTTGGCTCAGAGTTAAGGTTTGTGACAGTGGAAACGATGATTATGTTTTAAACAAAAAACAAAGGTGCCTCACTTATAAAAGAGCTAAGCTTCCTTACAATTGTATTATCTCTTTCTACATTCAATTAATTATTATTTTGTGTATTTTATTAACAGGCATTGTTTGTTAGAAACCCATGATTCTATCTTCATAAAACAGTTAGTTATCCTCTGAAAACTCTTTTCAGTTCTGCCTTCCCAGCCAGGATCAAAACTTATTAAAACGTATATCAGTTATTGTAGGATACCTTAATACCTAAAACTATCTTTGAGATTTCCCAGATGACCCATGAAGAAGCACAAAATTTTGTGATTTCGTTTTATGAAAAAGGAATGCCAGAAATAACTAGGGATTTTTTTTGATATCTCCATATCATTTGAGTTCATTTGACATTATTTTAAAAGTCTCATGGGAAGAATTTCCAAATCAGAAGAGATCCTCAGCCTTCTCAAGGTTAAGTTTGTGTAAGTAAGTGTATATTATATTTCAGAGACTGTGAGTTTTACAGCAGGACTCTGGATATTTGTCAGTGACTTCTTAGTCAACGACACAGTATTACCTTTAGGAGAATCCTTCATCAAACCTGTATGAGATGGTTATTTCCTATATTCCAGTAGGGAATTCCAGTAGGAATAGTATAAGTACATACTTATACTATTGATTACTGAGATAAATTAACCACCGCCATCCAGTCTTCTTGTCACATAGTATGATCCTTCCCTATGATGTTTTCAAGAAAGTTCTGATAGAAGCTTCAGGATCCAATTTGTAAAAACAAAGAAACACATTAAGAAAAGAAAAGTCTCAAGGCCTTTTGGGAAGGACCTTACCATACACCATATGGGAAACTGCTAAATTAGTACTTAAAAGAAAATTATGGTAAAAATGCCCATGTTAAAAAAAGAAGAAAGATTTCAAACCAATAACATGAATTTCCACCTTCAGAAAGTAGGAAAAGAAGGACAAAGTGGGAACAAAGCAGATGAAAGAATGAATAGAGAATAGAGAAATAGTGGGAGAAAATCAACAAAACCAAGTTGATTCTTTGAAATGTCAACAAAATCTACAAACCCTTAGCTGACTTAAGAAACATAGAAGATTTGAATTCTAAAATCAGGAGTGAAAGGGAAGATATCAATACCAACCTTATAGAAATAAAAGGTATCATAAGGGACTATTATGAACAATTATGGCAAAAAGTTAGATAACCTGGAGGAAATGGAAGAATTCCTGGAAAGGCACAACCTTCTGAATCTAACTTGAAAAGAAATAAAAAATCTGAATAGGCCATAACAAAGAAATTGAATTAGTATTCAAGAATTTCCCACAGGGAAATGCCCATGACTAGAATTATACCAGATATATAATGAGTTAGTGCCAGTCCTTGACAAACTTTAAAACAATGAAACAGGAGAGAACGCTTGCCCACTCATTTTATTAAATTGTTTGAGAAGAAAACTAGAGAAGTATATGCCTTATTAATGTTGATACAAAAATGTGCAACTAAATACTAACAAACTGATTCCAGAATATACACATCAATCTATACGTGTGAAAAAGACGTTCATAGTGCTACACCCCCAAAATACAGATGAATCCATGTAAAAACTTAAGCAATTGAAATAAGGTCGATAGGTTAGTTAATTGTATTATACCGGTGTCAGTTTCCTGGTTTGCATATTTTACTAGGACTATGTAAGATGCTATCATTGGGGAAAGGCAGATGAAGCCATCATAGCAATACTTTACTGTATTTTCCAGTTCTGAATGCTTTATTGTATTTTCCAGTTCTTGGGAGGCTTCAATTGTTTCAAGGTAAAAAATTTTAAAAAGGTATGAACACTCCAAAACTATTAATACAGATGGCCAAATTAGCCATTGAAAAGATCCTATCAGTTTTCTCACATGCTAATAGTATTCCCAATGGCTTTCTGTGCATTTAGGTATTCGTTACGTACTTATCAATATCTGAGATTCTGTTATTTGTTTATGTGATTACTGTCTCTCTCTTTTTTCAAAGAGTATTTATTTATTTTGAGAGAGGAGAGAGAGAGAATGCATGAAGGAGGTGCAGAGAGAGGAGGAGAGAGAGAATCCCAAGCAGGCTTCAGACTGTCAGCACAGCGCCCAAAGTGGGGCTGGATCCCACAAGCCAGGAGCTCGCCTTAGCTGAGACCAGGATTCAAATGCCTAACTGACTCAGCTACTCAGGCACCCCTGTCTCTCTTTCATCAAGTCAGGGTTAATGTCTCCTTCACTTGTCTGTTCTTAGTGACCCACAAAAGTAGTTGACATAAAATTGATCCTGGATTAATATATTTTATTTTCTTCTTGTTTTTAGTTTATTTACTTATTTTGAGAGAGACAGAGACTGTGTGAGTTGGAGGGGGACAGAGGGCAGAGGAGAGACAACCCCAAGCAGGCTCAGCACAGAGCCCCGAGGCAGGGCTTGAACCCACAGAAGTGTGAGATCGTGACCTAAGGCGAAAATAAGAGTCAGTAAGAGTCAGCTATTTAACCGAATGAGCCACCCACGTGGCCCAGATGAATGTATTTTGAATGAATCAGTGAATGAATGAATGAAGGTAACACAGCTTAATTGACTCCGGTATTAGTGAGATGGAAAAACACGTAGTTGTTTTTTATTGGCCATGGTAGTTTTGCCTGTGTTGACGGACCGTTCATGTTATGGGCCCTTTTTTCCACTGGGGGATACTTATCGTTTTAAAAATTATGTATGTGTAAAAATATGTATCCTTTTTCATTCTCCAATATTTCCCTGACATCCATTTTGTTATTTAATTTTGCTTATTTTTTCGTACAACTTTTAAAAAGGAATATTGTGACGTTGCACGTGTATTTTTGCGTCACTAGCCCTGGTCGCGTTGCTAGGCCACCGCGGCAAACAGTAGGCAGTGCGGCTGACATAAGCCAGGCGGGGGTGGGCTCAGGGCGCTGGGAGCTCGGTGCAGGTGCGCAGCGGCTGCCGCGCGGAGGCTCCCGAGCTGCCCGGCGTGTGGCCGCACCGCCCGCGGGTCGGACGGAAGCCCTGTTCCGGCCCTCCGGGGGGAGAGCAGCGTTCGTTGTGGAGCTGGGGTCCCGAAGCTTCGCGCCTGGCCGGTCTCGGACCTGGCAACACTGAGCTAAGGGAACCTCCTCCGATGGTATCGGTGCTGACTATGACTTTTTAGTGTATGAAAATGGCCGTGCCCCAAGACGCCATCCCGTCGTTGTCGGCCCGTCCGTGCGTCATTGATGAGCTTAAGCCGGTTCCCGTCTTAAGTACACCGGGAGATCTGACCAGCGAATACAAAGAGGAGGTGAGGCAAATGGAGGCAGAGCTAGGAGCCTTTGAAGAAGAAAGCCAAATGGATGAGGAACAGATACAGACATTATTGGCAGAGGAAGGGGAGGAGGAAAGACAAAAAGCTGAAGAGAGGCCAAGAGAGATGGAAGAACAGCTGAACGGGGATGAAGAACTAGCGAGAAAGCTAAGTAGTAATATTAATGACTGGGACAGAAATGTCTTGCCTCCTTCGAGTTCAGGAAAATTGGGAATAGTTACAGACAAGTCTCAAACGAAAAGTGAGAAGAAACTCAGCGACGCTGGAGATACTCCGAAGTATGTGTCACCTACGTTTCAGTTTGCGTCAACATCACAGTCTGAAGTTGTACAAGAAAGCAGAGAAATCTCCGCGTCCGAGGAAACTGACAGTATTGTCCTTAAAAGCCCTATGTGGCAAGATATAGAAATTGAGGAAGATGTGCCAACATGTTTTCTTCAAACAGGCCTGGACGCTGAAGATCAGGGTGCACAGCCTTCAGCAGAGCCACCCGTGCCTCAGTTAGATGTCACTGGTAGAGAATCGTGCTTGAAACGAAAAATGAAAATGACAGGAGGCAGTCGCGATGAAGAGGTTCCTGCCCTAAATCACCAGGGACCGGAAGCCGGCGCTCCCTGCTTTGGAGAAACAGAGAGTGCGTGTACTCCTCAAGGTGGGACACACCTTGAGATCCCTAACAAGGTCATGAGTGAGACAGAAAATAAGGAAGCTTGGCTGCTGATCAGTAACGATACTGCCAAAGGAACAACCCAGGAAGCTTCTTTTGAGGCAGGCCCGGATCCATGCATTTCTCCAAAAAGAAGGAAAGTGTTCCCCAAAGCTTCCAGAGGGCAAGACAAAGCAGAAGTCAACGTTACCCAGAATCTGATAGAGACAGAACACTCTCTTCTTGACAAAAATAAACAGGAAGAGCTAGACTGGTTGTTTGCCGTGAAGCTTCAGAAAAAATTCATCAAAGAACAAAAGACGCCAAACCGGCAAAAAGGATCCCCGGATGCCCATCAGTTACGTGGTACCTCTTCGCTGTCCTACCGATTGCTCAGTGGGCTGAAGAAACATTCCAAAGACTGTAGCGTCAAGAGACAAACTGATAGAGAGCAACCAAAATCTCCAAGGGACCCAGAAAATGAAAAGTAGCAGCCATCATTCCCGATCCAGTTGAGGCATTCAGTTAATGTTAACAGGAGAAAAATGCCAAATACCTCTTGAGATAGTAATGTATCTAAACGTGTCCATTCCCTATGCAGAAAAATAGTAGATGTTTCAAAGGTATGGAAAATAATTTGTGGATAAAGGGAATGTTTTACAATCTTGTAAAGCTGGATTGTGATGATTTCTGTCGTAGACTCTCTGTGATTTTTTTCATTAATTCTGGTCTGTGGTCACTCTCCCTGTCCTTAATTAAAGGCCTGTGTGATTAAGGGGGAGGAATACTTGAATGTGTAACCACGAATGTGTAAAAAGCCCTTCCCTTTTTAATAACCGTGATGTACTAAGTTTGACAATCCTTAGGAATTTGAAAATGCTTTGGCGAACTCCAGAGAAATCTTCAAGTGCCGTTTTCTTTCCGAAAAAGGTAGCCTTTTGGCCTTTGCTTCCTTCCCTTTTTGTCCTCACTAGTAATCAAAGCAAGCTTATAATACTATACCAAGTAGTTAGGAATTCAGGCAGCATAAGTTTTCCTGCCGCTTTCCCAGGTATTTGCCGAGCAGTTGAAATGCATCTTCCATAACGCTAACGGAATCTCCTTTTCAGTTCCACTTTAATTATTTTAAGCATGATCGCAATTTCTTCCACTGAAAATGGCTTATGGCCAATGTGAGATCAGAAAAATCAGAGTTTCCTGGAAAAATAGGAATTAGTTGACAAGGAAATTAGACTCTTGTTGCAAAAGGAGTTAAGAGCTGGAGAGAGGCTCAGTGGGGTGGATTGACAATTTGGACACACTGGTACTGACGGAATAATCAGAAATGGGGTCCAGGATGGAGTTAACAGGGGGTTTTGGCAGAGGATTCTCCCTCTTCCTTTCTTTGCTAAATGACATGGGAACACTTGGGGTTTTTAGTTTTTCACACCACAGTATCTGGACCTGGTGGCAAAATCAAGATCAGTCACTAAATTGCCTGAATCAGGGAAATTCACATCTCTCTTAATATGCTATTCCAGGAAGAAAAAAAAGGGGGGAATTTACTTTAGGAGAGTTAAATATAGTATCTCACGCGGTGGGGCCTAAGACATAACAATGTGTTTCTTTCTTTTTATTATCAATTGTACTGATACTTTTATTTGTGTTCATGGACAGAAAAAGAAAGTCTGATTCTTGAGTTTTGCTGTCCTACCCCTGATAGTTAAATCCAAAGGCAATGATTTCATCTTGTCAAATTTAACTCAGTGATTTAATCTCTTGTTCATTAATATGAACAACTTTAAGCAAACAGCAGTTTGAACAGCATTTCTGCGTCTCTAGCTCTCCATCCTTTTGAAGTAAAAATACAATAAAATCTGTTTGAGCTAAAAAGAAATCATAAGGTTTTTAAAAAAATGGTTTCTCTCTTTGTCGTTAGCTGCAAAGACCCCCTGAATCTGAGAAATACACTATTTTTATAGAAATTACAAGGTTCTGTTTAAAATGCAGATCATTCATTTGCTTGTAATTTATTTTGCAGTTAAGTAGAGATCAACTTCTTTTTCCCTATTAGTGTTTCCTCAACATTAGTTATTAGAGTATCTTGTTTCTTTGTTGGTTCAGTTTACATTAACATCTTGAGTTCTGAAATACACATTTCCACTAGTATTTTTACTTTGTCTTTTGGTTTGTCTCTTCCCATAATAGTACCACTGAGTTCAACTGCTCTACTTAAGAACACACTCTGGTATCCGACTAGGCAATTCTTGCTTTCAAAATATGTATTTATTCTCACTTTCTTTTTTTTTTCTTTTTTTTATAATTTTTTTTAATGTTTTATTTATTTTTAGGAGAGAGAGAGAGACAGCGTGAGCAGGGGAGGATCAGAGAGAGAGGGAGTCACAGACTGAAACAGGCTCCAGGCTCTGAGCTGGCAGTTAGCACAGAGCCCGACGCAGGGCTTGAATCCACGAACTGCGAGATCATGACCTAAGCGAAAGTCCGACGCTTAACCGACTAAGCCACCCAGGTGCCCCTATTCTCACTTTCTTATTGATCTAAGTGAGCATGTTGCAAAATTTGTGGTAAAAAAAATCCTGGCTTCTTGACGTTAGATTTGATTTCGAAAATACTTTGGAGAGAGTTGGCAACTTTAAGATAGTCAGTCTTTGTAAGCAACACCATAGTGTGTCTTTTCAACTTATTTAAGTGTTCTTTATGAGCTGTAGTTGAGTTTTATCGTTTTCTGCTCATGGATCCTGCTCCTTTTATGTAATTTGCTCTTAGATACTGATTCCAGAATATATATACACACACACACACATATACACACATATGTATGTATATATGTATATATTTATATATGTATGTATATATTTATATATGTATATATTTATATATATATATGTAAACTGTACACCACAAACAAGTGGGATTTATATGAGGAATGCAAATCAATCAATATATCATACTAATACAACAGAAGACAAAAACCACATTAACGTCCCAATAGATGCAGAAAGAGCATTGACATAACTACTACCCTTTCTCAACAAAGTTGAAATAGAAGGTAATTCCCTGAATCTGAGAAAAGGTTATCTCTGAAAAACAGCTAACTTATTGAATGGCAAAAAGTGGCTAAGATCATGAGCAAGACTGGGATGTTCACTCTGTCCACTTCTGTTCAACGTGGTACTGAAAGGTCTTATCAGTGTGATTAGAGAAGAAAAATAAAAGACATTGAATTAGAAAAGAAGAAGTAGGGGCGCCTGGGTGGCTTAGTCGGTTAAGCGTCCGACTTTCGCTTAGGTCATGATCTTGCGGTTCGTGGGTTCGAGCCCCACGTCGGGCTTGTGCTGACTGCCAGCTCAGAGCCTGGAGCCTGTTTCAGTCTGTGACTCCCTCACTCTCTGACCCTCCTCTGCTCACACTGTCTCTCTCTCTCTCCTAGAAATAAATAAAATTATTTAAAAAAAAAAAAAAGAAAAGAAAAGAAGAAGTAAAACTAGACCTATTTGCCAAAGACATTATCTTGTTAATAAAAAAAATGTAAATAATCAAAAACTAGTAAACAAATTTAGCATGACTTCAGGGTATAAGATCAATTACAAAATAAACCATTGTATTTCCATACACTTAAAATGAATAGCCCAGAGTGAAATTATGAAAACAATTTATTTTCAATAATAATGTAATAAAATAATTGGAGATGGGACTTCCTGGCTGGTTCAGTTGGTTAAGTCCACGACTCTTGGCTTTGTCTCGGGTCATGGTCTCATGGTTTGAGTTTCAGCCCTTTGTCAGACTTCATGCTGACAGTGCAGAGCCTCCCTGAGATTCTCATTCCTCGATGTCCTCCCCTGCTCACATACCCACTTTGTCTCTCTCTCTCTTTTTTTTTTTTAATATTTTTATTTATTTCTAGGAGGGAGAGAGAGAGAGAGAGAGAGAGAGAGAGACAGTGTGAACAGGAGAGGGTCAGAGAGAGAGGGAGTCACAGACTGAAACAGGCTCCAGGCTCTGAGCAGGCAATCAGCACAGAGCCCGAAGCGGGGCTCGAACCCACGAACCGCGAGATCATGACCCAAGCGAAAGTTGGACGACCAACCGACTAAGCCACCCAGGCGCCCCTCTCTCTCTCTTTTATAATGAACAAATAAAGTGTAAAGACTTGGGGGAAAATTTACTGAAATAAGTACAAAGTTCATTACCTGAAAACTACAAAATATAGTTGAAATATGTTATAAAAATATAAGAAAATGCAGAAGCCTCCAGTGTTCATGCATTTGAAGACTATTTTCATGATGGTAGTACTTCCAAAATGGACCTGCAGATTAAACACAATCCTAATCAAAAGCCCATCTGAATTTTCAGGAACTGACAAACTGATCCTATAATTCTTATGTACATGTAAGAGATGCAGAGTAGTCAAATCAGTCTTTAAGAAGGGAAGGAAAAATAAGATAAAAACAGAGAGGGAGGCAATTTGTAAGACACTATTAAATACAGAGAATAAACTGAGGTTTTTTTAGAGGGGAGGTTAGGGGCATGAGCTAAATGGGTGATGGGCATTAAGGAGGGCAGTTGTTGGGATGAGCACTGGGTGTTATATGTAAGAGATGAATCACTGGCTTCTACTCCTCAAGCCAAGAGTACACTGTATGTTAACTAACTTGAATTTAAAGAAATAAACCAATAGAATAACACAGGTGGAGGACTCATATTTCTCCATTTTAAAACATTACAAATCTATGATAATCAAGACTGTGTGGCACTAAAATCAGATTGGACATATAGATCAAAGGAATAGAACTGAGAGTAAGTAAATAAATGCATATAATTATGGTCAATTGATTTTTGAAGGAAGGTCAGGACAGTTCGATGTGGGAACAAATAGCCTTTTCAGCAAATGGTGGTGTTACACCAAATAGTAGCATGCCCAAGAATGCATGCCTATTTCACACTATATACAAAAATGAGGCAAAAATGTATTAAACTTTAAAATAGGAGCTCAGGGTGCTTAGGTGGCTCAGTCCGTTAAGCGTCTGACTTCGGCTCAAGTCATGATCTCGTGGCTTGTGGGTTTGAGTCCCATGTTGGGCTCTGTGCTGATGGCTCAAAGCCTGGAACCTGTTTTGGATTCTGCATCTCCTTCTCTCTCTGTCCCTCCCCTGCTCATGCTGCATCTCTCTCTTTCTCTGAAAAATAAATAAAACATTAAAAAATAAAATATGAGCTCAAACTGTAAAATTTTTGGGAAAAAATAGTTATAAAATCTTGTGACCTTGGATTAGGCAATGATTCCTTAGCTGTGACACCAAAATCATAAATAAGCAAAGTGAGAGAAAAATGCTGAATTGAACTTAATCAAAAATAAATACTTTTGTGCTTCAAAAGACACTATCAAGAACGTGGAAAAAAAAACCCCATACAATGGTTGAATATATTTGCAAATCATATCTAACAAATGTCCAATAATCTTAATATGTAAGTAGCTCTTAAAACTAATCAATAAAAAACAAATATGTTTTTTAAAAACAGGGAAAGATGTTCACAGATGGCATGATCAACTATATAGAAAATCTGTAAGTATTGGGAAAAAAAGTTCTGGAACCAATAAACAATTATAGCAAGATTACAGGATACAGCATTTATATGCAAAAATCAATTGCTTGTCTATATACCACCAATGAATAAGTAAAACTTCAAATTAAAAACATATGAACAGTTCTGTTAGTACTCAAAATATAAAAGGTATAATTTAACAAAATATGTACAAGATCTGTATGAGAAAAACTGCAAAACTCTGATGAAAGATTGCAAAGAACTAAATAAATGGAGAGATATTCCATGTTCGTGGTAGGAAGACAATATTATCAAGATGGTAGATTTTCCTAAATTGATCCCTAGGGTGAATGTAATCGTGATCAAAATCCCAGAAAGTTGTTTTGTGAATATAGGCAAACTGATTCTAAACTTTATGTGGAGAGGAAAAATACCTAGAAGAGTCCACACAGTATTGAAGGAGGAGAACAAAGATGTAGGACTAACACTGGTCAGTGTCAGACTTACTATAAAGATTCAGTAATTAAGATAGCCCTGTGTTGGTGGAAAAATAGATAAACACATCAGTGGAACAGAATAGAGAGCCTAGAAATAGAACCACACTAATATAGTCAGCAAATCTTTGACAGAGACACAAAAGCAATACAATGGAGTAAATACAGTCTTTTCAACAAATAGTGGTGGGGCAACTGGATATCCACATGCAAAAGTTTTTAAAAAGCCTAGACAGAGACATCCTTCACAAAAGTTACTTCAAAACGTATCACAGGCACCAGCACCTGGGTGGCTCAGCTGTTTGTGCATACACCTCTTGATTTTGCATCAAGCCCCGCATGGGGCTCTGTGCGGAGTGCGGAGCCTCCTTAAGGTTCTCTCCCCCTGCCCCCGCCACCGCTACTTCTCTCTCTTTCTCTCTAAAATAAAATTAAAAAAAAAAAAAACATATCATAGGCCTACAAGTGAAATGTACAACTACAAAACTCTGGAAGATAGTATAGGAGAAGATTGAGATGATCTTGGATGTAATCATGACTTTTTACATACAATATCAAAGTCATGATCCATGAAAGAAGGAATTGGTAAGTCAGATTCCATTAAAATCTTTCTGCTCTGCAAAAGACAAAATCAAGAGAATGAGAAGACAAGCCACAGACTGGGAGAAAATATATCCAAAAGACACACCTAATAAATGGCTGCTAGCTGAAATATACAGAGAATTCTTAAAACTCAACAATAAGAAAATAAAGAACTCAGTTAAAAATGGGCCAAAAACCTGAACAGACATCTCAACAAAGAAGACATACAGATGGCAAATAAGCATATAAGAAATATTCAAATCATATGTCATTAAGGAATTGCGAATTAAGATAAAAATTACATCTTACCACACCTATTAGATGGTCAGAGTCCAAAACACAACACCAGATGCTGGCCAGTTTCTTATAGTTGTACAATTTATGAAACTATCATGTTCTCACCATGGTCCAACAATTGTTCTCCTTTATATTTAAGTTGAAAACTTCCATCTGTACAAAAACTTGTAAATGGATGGTTATAGGTACTTTATTCATAGTTGCCAAAACCTGGAAGCAATCAAAATGTCCTTCAGTATGACCTTCCGGAAAAGACTAAACTGTGGAAGTAATTAAAAGATCATTGGCTGCTAGGGATTTAAGCTTAGAGAGAGCTGAATAGGCAAAGCATAGAAGCTTTATTTTCTAGGGCAGAAAAAAAAGACTCTGTATGATAGTGTGATGATGGATTATATATCATTGGTCATTATACATTTGACCAAACCTATAGAATGTGCAGCATAATTTTGCTGTTTTAAAAAACATACATTATGAGAACACATCATATTACAATTGAAGGGGATATTAGAGATAATCTCTATGACAAAGTTACAAAAAATAGATATTTGAAATGACTACAATATAAACTCTCTTGTAATATTTCAACTTTTTATTGTAAAAATAGAAAAAAATAGAAAAATAAGAATTCGTATTCAAGTTAGTCATTAATAATGCCATTTTATTTTTCCCTAAGGGGTAACACAGCTCTGTGATATAGCTGATATTGAGGATTATATGCAAAGAAAGAAAAATTGAATTTATTTTAAGACACAAATAATGTCAACTTCACAGCTAGTTTCCAAAGCGAATGGTTCAATGGTGTGATGTGGTCAAGTTCTGTCATATAATTTCATAAAATGGACTATAAGACAAACCCTTTCATTTGTCATTCATTGCTTAGGAATTTGTCCATTTCTTCTAAGTTGTCCAATTTGTTGGCATATAATTTTTCATAGTATTCCCTGATAATTGCTTGTCTTTCTGAGGGGTTGGTTGTAATAAGTCCATTTTCATTCATAATTTGTCTATTTGGGTGCTCTCTCTTTTCTTTTGGATAAGTCTGGCTAGAGGTTTGTCAATTTTGTTTACTTTTTCAAAAACCAACTCTTGGTTTCATTGATCTGTTCAATTGTTTCTTTGGTCTCTATGTTGTTTATTTCTGCTCTAATTTTTACTATTTCTCTTCTTCTACTGGGTTTAGGGCGTTCTTGTTGCTCTGCCTCTAGTTCCTTTAGGTGAGCTATTAGAGTTTGGACTTGTGCTTTTTCTAATCTCTTGAAATAGGCCTGGAGAGCAATGTACTTTCCTCTTAGGACTGCCTTTGCCGCATCCCATAGATTTTGAATTGTTGTGTTTTCATTTTCATTTGTTTCCATATATTTTTAATTTCATCTCTAATTGCCTGATTGGCCCATTCATTCTTTAGAAGGGTGTTCTTTAACCTCCATGTTTTTGGAAGTTTTCCAGACTTCTTCCTGTAATTGATTTCAAGTTTCAAAGCATTGTGATCTGACAGTGTGCATGGTATGATCTCTATTCTTTTATATTTATTGAGGGCTGTTTTATGTCACAGTATGTGATCTGTCTTGGAGAATGTGCCACGCGCACTTGAGAAGAAAGTAAATTCCCTGGCCTCAGGATGTAAAGTTCTAAATATATCCGTCAGGTCCATCTGGTCCAATGTGTCTTTCAAGTCCATTATTTCTTTAGTGATTTTCTGTCTGGTTGACCTATCCATTGCTGTAAGTGGAGTGTTAAAGTCCCCTGCTATTAGCACATTCTTATCTATAAGCTTGTTTCTGTTTGTGATTAGTTGTTTTAGATATTTAGGTGCTCCCATATTCGGTGCGTAGACATTTATGATTGTTAGTTCTTCCTGATGGATGGACCCTGTAATTATTATGTAGTGCCCTTCTTCATCTCTTGTGATTGTCTTTAATTGTCATTCATTGCTTAATATGATTTTGCTACCATTTCCGTGATAATTTTGTGCAGGAATAGGAATGAACCTAACTATTTGTATATTGAGAGTATAAATATGTTTGTGTTGAGCAAATAGGAATGTAGCTGGTGTGTACTTGTATTCTGGTGAAATGATCTTTGCTCTTACAGCAAATGCCTTTATTAAAAACTAAGAATCAAGTGGCTGTTATTAAAATATCAAGTTTATTCTAAGACTAGTGTATAACTCTCGTGCTTTTGTATGTCCTGAGCAGGCAGAAAATACTGCCAGCTTCTACTTAAAATGGTACCTATGATTAGTGTTAGTTTTCAGACAAAATGTGCAACACAGTTTCCTCTATAGAACAGGTGCTCTGCAGGTTGTTTGGTTTCTTCCAGTGTTATGTTTGTCAAATATCCCTTGAAATCTAAAACTTAGATGGAGAAATTATATTGCGAATAGAAAAAAAGTAAAGCGGTAAATAATTGAATGTTAATTGATTTCATCCCTGTGGACTTAAGTGTGCTCAGTAATAACTGAAAAACAGTTGCTGCAGCTTGCATTGTCTACTTCATGACTAAAATACCCACAAACCTAGCCATCTACAAAGAAAAACAGGAGCATGGTACTCCTTGCCAAATTTTGCCCTGTGAACTACTACTACAAGATTTTATAAGTCCTTAGGAAAATAAAACAAATGAATGCAAAAATAAGCCCTCTTTATTTTTGTCACTGGTTGTGGGGAGCTCTACCTCGGCAATTCTGAGGATCCCTGCAACTTAAACTATCTGTGAAATTGTATTTAACTGGGTGTTTCATACACATTTTTTAACTTAACGCTTTTTTTTTTTGTTTGGTTTAAAGCTCCTCTTTTATGCTTACGGTTTAGGAGATGTAAACTCTGAGGTGAATAGCATTAACACACGTTGAATGCCTGACCTCTACCTCATTTCATATCTGACGTCCATAAGTACTTGTTGAATGCCTACTATGACAAACACTTTTTTAGAAAGTGGTCATTGTTGATATTCTTTCCTCTGCCTTTCAAATTCATCAAAGCAAAATACTAAAATCTTTAAATTCTGAAAACCAGTGACCTTGTTAGACTTAGTTCGATACTCAACTAAAAATTTATGATAGTAGGTCATTAATGCCCATGTATCCTCCTCACAATTTAGGGAGGACCTGCCTTGTTTTTAATTTATAAGCAAGGACTTTGATAAGTGAAATGCTTGCCAAGTAGCTTATCTGGAATCCTATCCAGTTTTTCTTGGGGTTAACCTGCCGAAAGTTAGTTCATGCTAATTGTAAAGGCATTATCCAAGAGGAATAACATGTTCGGCCCTGTAATGATTACATCTTAGTATGGGAATTAGCTTCCTGATCCGTGAAAAAAAATCCTGAGAAAACAGAAGGAGACAATTATTTTTTGATGTGAAGAAGAGATTCCATACATTTTCTATTGAGCGTGCTCTTCCCGGAAAGAGGCTAGGTGGTGGTCTCTTCCTGAGAGCAAAGCCAAAAAAATGCATAAAATAACAAAAATAGTTTAAAATCACAAAAATTAAGGTATTTAGAAATAGCTGTCATTAGTGTTAGGAGAATATCATTTTAGGAATCTTTGTACGCACATAGCAGAAAGAAAGTATTTGTATCAGGCAGGGTTCAGTCAAAGAATCAGGTTCTCTGAGGTTTAGAATAAAGGTTTTGTTATAGGAACTGGGCCCTACATTGTTGTGGGAGCAGCTGTGGATGTGAGGATACAGGAGAAGAGTGGGAAATGAATCAGTCATGACTCATCCTGAAAAGCCAAACCAGTCCAGCTCTCTGAGAAGCTGTATCTCTGTGTAGCTTCTGCGTCAGTGGTTCACCCCCAACCAAGTGCCTGGTTGTGAGTTCACATTGCTGTTGGTCACCAAGGAGGCAGAGCAGAGGATATCAAGGACAAACTGAGAACCAGCCAGCACCCTTGTCTCCATCACTGCATCTAATCATAGTGGCCTTCAGAGAATAATGGCTTCCGTATCTCTTCTGTTTTCCAAATCTTGTGCAAATGCATTGTTTGGACAGCTCGAGTTCAGACTATACATAGAAGGGAATTCTGGGAGATGCATGTCTAGTTTAGTCAACCTGACACCACACAAATGACCAAAAAGTATATTATAAAACAGAATTATACTGCAAATGTGATTTTAGAATAAAGTATTCAATTTTATTTTTCTTGCTCAGAAGAAAAAAGAAAAGGAATTCAGATGAAGGTTTTTCATTACAGTATTACTTATTTTTCAAATGATCTCTTTAGAAATTAATTAAGTTTTGAATACTATTAAAGGAGTAGAACAATGATTTTTCCTTTAACTATATGTATACACATACATGTGGTTAAATTTTAGAGTAATTGAATTTATAGCTTCAAAAAGATAATATGCTTTCTTTATTTCCTCCTACCCCCTCCCATTTTCTAATGTGTTTTTAATTAAAATTTAATTTTTTATTTTGTTCCATCTTATACCAATCTTATTCTGTTCAGTAACATTAATTTTGGCACCTACTCACTTGAAACTTAGATGAACACAGTGCCCATCACCTGGACATTTGCAATGACCGTTACTGAATCTTTTCTCTGAGTAATCTCTTAATTGTCTTTATTTTGTTGTCAACTAGTTCTTTCAAGAAGGTCTTGGGTACTGTCTTTCTTAGATCTTTACTATTTGAGAATTAATGCTTGTTGCCTTTATATTTGTAAAAGTTCTTGACTTACAATGTTCTTGGGACATAATTTCTTTCTCTAAAAATGTGTGTCCATGACCCCACCCCATTGTCTTTTGGCACTAAAAATTATTGTGGAGAGGGGTGCTTGGGTGGCTCAGTCGGTTGAGCATCTGACTGTTGATTTTGGCTCAGGTCATGAACCCATGGTTCATGGGATCGAGCCCCGCATTATGCTCTGTGCCTAAAAAATTTCTTGGACCTTTAATCTCTATTCAATTGTTTCTATAATTCAGAAAGTATTCTTTTATTAATAGTCATAGTTAGCCCATTTGTCAAGCTTTTTCCCATTTTTAAGTAGACTTTATTTATTAGAGAAGTTTGAGGTTCACAAGAAAACTGAGCCAAAAGCAGAATGATTTCCCATATACCCTAAACCCATGTGCGTGTACACACACACATACACACACACACTTGTTATAATCCATGAACATACACTGACATACTATTATCACACCAGATCCAATTTACATTAGAGTTCACTCTTGGGATAGTATATTTCACACATTTTGATAAATGTATAGTGACATGTGTCCACCACTATAGTATAGCTTTATATGCAGTGTAGTTTTACTGCCCTAAAAATTCCCTGTACTCTGCCTGTTCATCCTTCCCTCTCTTTTAACCCTTGGTAATCAATGATATTGTCACTGTTTTCATAGTTTTGCCTTTCCTAGAATGTCATGTGTATGGAATTATTCAGTATGCAGCCTTTTCACATTGGCTTCGTTTGGTTAGTAATATGTTTATTATTATATGTTTACATATATGGAAATTCTTCTTGTCTTTTTATTCATCTTGACCATATTTAGGCATTCATTGCAGACTGATATTTTTTTTCTCTTCCTGGGTCTTTTCATGGTATCTGATCCTTTGCTTGAGGATGAGATATTAAGTATGTATGGTATTTTGGAAGACAGGAAAATTCAGATGAGGCTCTGTGCAGTCTTGGGTAGAAAATAGGTCTTTTCCTCTCTTTGTCTCTCTGGAGAATTCCTTCTTAAGTCAGGTTGGGTATTCTCTGTTGGGGGTTGTGTCATGTTTCCATGGAGATAGATAGATAAGCTTCAATTCATTTCCCCAGTTGTGTAAATCCTAGAACCTTTACTTCTTTTAGAAAGAATTTTAAATAATATTTTACACTTCCTTCATTTTATTGCTGATCCTCAGCCAGAAGAGGAAGAAGATACCCTCTACTGAGTTTGCTTCTCTCCCAGATCAGGGCTAGTTGTGAGTTTCTGTGACTCTGCCAATTCATTCATCTAGTGTGGGAGCAGGCTTCTGGTCAGGAAACTTCCGACTACTCTAAAAGATTCTGCCTTTTCCCCCTGGCTCTCAGTTTTTAAAGCTCCTTGCTTTAAGTCCTATTCCTTTCTTTGACTGGACATAGTAACTATTTTTTTTTGGTCTGGTTACTATTATTTTAATAACTAGTAATATTTTTTACTGTTTTAATTAATACTCATAATTATTTGAGAGGGAAATAGTCTATCATTTTTCACTCACTCTGCTAATCCAGATAACTCTCTTCAAAGTGAATTCATATCACTGAGTATTATATATGACAGATTCAGTCTTCTGTTTACTAGTTGTGTCACTTTGGCCATCTTAAAGTCTCTGATTCTAGTTTCTTTACCTTTGGATGATGTAACACTCACCTGTAGGCAAGATTCATTGATATAATGTATGTAAACACTTCACACAACTTCAATTAGGATACTATTGAAGAGGTATAGGTAATAGATGATGCTAGTTTTGACTAGATTAGTAGCAGTGGAGATGGGCAGAGATGAGCAAAGTGGAGTGATTTTTGGAGATTGATGTGGACTTGGCTCAGGTTGTAAAATGTGATGAACTTGGGTTTAAATCTTGACTCTACAATTTGTGACTAGTTGCAACTGTATTCAAAGCTCTAAGACTCAAATTAAGCATCTAAAAGATGGAAGATACCATTGTCACAAGAATTAAGCAAAAGAACACATGTAAAGCTTCTAGCACAGTACCTGACAGAGCATTATATACTCAGTAAATATTAGCTACTATTAGCAATAATTGTACATGAATTAATACTGTACTTGGTATTAGAATTGATTCTTAATTCAGAGTTGGAAGAAGGAAGAAGACACTAACTGACTCAGCCTTTCAGCATTTCAGTGATTAGGGGTGTCATTTACTGATATTTGGAAACCTGGTAAGAAAACATTTTGATGGAGGGGGAGAGCGAATCATAAGTTCTTTTTAAGTTGTCCACACATGGCTGTTTAAAGTCTTCTTGATATCTTGGTCACATTTTCATCACAAACTCATTTGCCATTTTCCCATCTAAAGCCCCATTGGTCCAGGGGCTCCTGGCTGGCTCAGGTGATTCAACCTCTGAGTCTTGATTATGGCTCAGGTCATTATCTCACAGTCTGTGGGATTGAGCCCTGTGTCTGGCTCTGCGCTGACAGCGGGGAGCCTGCTGGAGATACTCTTTCCCTCTCTCTCTGTGCCCCTCCTCTGCTAGTGCATGTGACTCTCTCTCTCTCTCTCTCTCTCTCTCTCTCTCTCTCTGTCTCTCAAAATAAATAAGCTTTTTTAAAAAATAAAGTTTTTTTCTGTTTATTTATTTTTGAGAGAGACAAAGAGACAGAGCACAAGTGGAGGAGGGGCAGGGGGAGGGAGACACAGAATCTGAAGCAGGCTCAATGCTCTGAGCTGTACACACAGAGCCCGACGAGAGGATTGAGCCCACAAATCATGAGATCATGACCTGAGCCGCAGTCAGAGGCTTAACTGACTGAGCCACCCAGGCGCCCCTCAGATATCAAGTTTGTTGTCCAGAAGTGAACACAGTATTAATCCAGAGCAAAGTAGGACTACACCTCCTTTAATTTTAACACACTATGTTTATAGATACAGTTTGAAGCATCATTATTCTTTGTGGCAGCTATTTCTCCCTCTGGCATTCTGTTGTCCCTGGAAGGTCCTGCACCCCTGATGAGGAATTCAGGCTGGAGGAGATTTCAAGGGTCCTGACCCTTGTGAGGCCTCATGATAAGCAGAAGAAAATCCTCTTTTCAGGTCAGAAGCATTATGGCACAAATTGACATCAAATATTCAGTCAAGTTCAGATCCATGCTAGGAATTGAATGCTGCCATGTCCCTTCTGTCAAGTAGATACAGCATAATGAATTCTTATTGAAACCAAAAGTAAAATATTCTTAGAGACTGTCTCCATGGACTGGTTGTAATATGCCATGCATAAATAACATCCATGGCCCAAATGGCCAAGAATAAGCTTTATTATACCATTTATTAACAGATTTGCTTCCTCATTCATAAGTTGAGAACTTACCATGTTGTAGGCACTGGGGAAATATCAGTGAACTGAAGATTTTCTGCTCAACTTCGATGTCCTTCTTTGGACAACAGAATCTTGAAGGCAATGGTCAATGAAGTAGTTTCGTTTGAGTATTTACCTTTGACAGTCCCTAGTCCTATTCTTTTAATGTAGGATGATGAGTCAAAAATGACCTCATCCACGCTTGGAATTAGAATGAAACCGTCTATGAAGCAGCTGACTCACAGTAGTGTACGTGGGGGCTGGGGATGTGCTCATTGGCGTATGATGAATATATCAGTATTATATTAAAATATATTACAAACTACAGATAGCATATCTTTTGTTTCTGATATACCCTTTAAATCATTCCCACTTGCCTCTTGGTGAATCCCTTACAGAAGTAGTTAAAGGCAAAATGTCTCTGATCTTATGCTATACCGATTGTCTTTGCCATTCCAGTGTCCACCCTTGTCTCTATCACGTTGCCACTTCCTTTTACCAGCCTTTTGTACTACCTGCAAAGGTTCTCAATATCCAAATCCAGTTTTCGCCCAAGCTTCTCTTTAATACAGAATCTTCACCTGATTTTCCGTAGCTCCAGCTGCTGCTGCTCCGAATTTCCTAATCCACAGATCCTCCATCCAGTGCTGCATCTTCTATTGTGGTCTAGACAGAACATGTATTGTTTGTTACCCCAGGAAGGGCTCTTCCCTCGCTGTATTCCTGTCTGATGCTTGTTCTCTGTGTTTCAATGCTTTGCATGTTCTTATCTGGACTGTACTAGGTGGGAAGGGTTATGGCCTGCCCTCAATTTGACAAAAATAAAACAGTATGCAACTTGAATAATATATATTTTTAAAAGTTTCCCCCTCCTATTTTATTGCTCACTCTTTGTACCAAATCTCCCCATCCAGACCACCTCCTGAGACTAGCCAAAGTCTTTTTTCTCTTGTCCTACTTTCTCATTGGCATATATTGAGCTATATTAACTCGTGTCTGAATATTGTGATATTTTTATAAAGTATTTTTCACATTCCATTTTGATCAGCCACATACTGTTCCTGAAACCTTTTTACTATTTTCTTCATCTCATATAGCGTTTATTTTCTTTTCGCCCCTGTAAATCACTTCCTTAATCCCTGTTTATGGAGGCAGGCAGCTTTGTACACGTATTCTTTACATAACCCTAAATGAAAAGGCTGAGGGAAGATGGCATGTCCTTTCCACAGTGCGGGTGGGTCAGTGTCTTAGCTTAGAGGCTTGGAAGACATTTCTGCTTTCGTGGTTGATGCATCCGACACAGGTCATCCAGATTTAGATATTTATTATGTTTGACAGTTTTTAACTTTTTCAAAAGGAATCTCTTAATTTATAAATTACGTTAGATCAAAAGTCTGTGTCTTGTATTCACTTACAGGAAGTGCTTTTTGCATGTCAAACGTTCAATAGCAGAATGGTATTTAAACAAATCTCATTTGCAAAACTTTGTTAATCCATTTCCCAGAATCAGATCCTTAAGCCCTCAAATCTTTCTCTCCACAATTCTGCTAGGATTATATTTTAAACTGCCAGTCTAAATAAGCTGAATCCTGTTTAAACTCTTTGATGGGTTTGCTCCATGTTCTGGACAAGTGATAAGACATTTTAATATGGACCACGAAGACTTTAATGATATGGCCTTGGCCTATTTCTCTAATATCAACTATAGGCGCACTTCTCCACTCAAACTCTAAACTTCAGACATATTATTTTATATCCTTTCCTCTGTTTACTCTGTCTTCTGTCAAGCATCTTTCTTGATTTAAAAAAAAATCTGGAAGTTGGCTTGCCTTATATATTTTTTTTCAGCAAAATGGTTTGTGTTGGTTTGTGTTGGTACATAATTTCAAACACTGAGACCCTGGAGAAAACCTCTGGTCTCAGTGGTCCTGTGATTTTTCTCCCCATGACCAACACATGCTCAACCTTGGAAACAAGTCTAATGTTATATTCCAAAGAGTAGGTACTCTAATTAATTTTGGAAAGCTGGTCTACAGATTAAAGTCTAGCTTCGAGTCAATCTTCTGCTGCTAGTGACTACTTGAAAATCTATAATATCATGCTTTGCATGTTTTAATGTTTTAGAAATGTGAATTCTAAAAAAATTAACATTTCGAAGTAGAACCATTATCTGCGTAATTACTGTATAACCCTACCTGCAGCTTGAAAATACAGCTAGTCATATCGACAGTAGCTAAAGTATGGAAAGAGCCCAAACATCCATCGAGGGATGAATGGATAAAGAAGATGTGATATATGTATACAATGGAGTATTATTACCCAGCAATCAAAATTAATGAAATCTTCCCATTTGCAACAGTGTGGATGGAACTAGACTGTATTATGCTAAGCGAAATAAGTCAGTCAGAGAAAGACAAATATCTTATGACTTCACTCACTTGTGGAATTTAAGATACAAAGCAGATGAACATAAGGGAAGGGAGACTAAAATAATATAAAAACAGGGAGGAGGACATAAGAGACTCCTAAATACAAGGAACAGACTGAAGGTTGCTGGAGGGGCTGTGAGTGGGGCATAGGTTAAATGGGTAAGGGACCTTAGGGAGGACACTTGTTGGGATGAGCCCTGGGTGTTACACATAGGGGATGAATCACTGAAGGTACTCCTGAAATCATTATTGCACTATATGCTAATTAACTTGGATCTAAATTAAAAGTAAAGAAAATACAGCTAGTCAGTAGGATTACTTGAGTATCTCTATCTAATTAGTCCATTACCCTTAGTGAAAGGATTGTCTTCCCTCTTGGTTTTGTGAAATATTTCCAGAGTCCAAATATTAAAATTCATAATTTCCTCACCAGCGAGATATATACATTTTACTACTGTATTTCATTTTAGCTCACATAGCATTCCATCTTTCCCTATATTGTCTTGTAAATTGGAATATCCTTTCTTACCACCTCACCATCCACTCAGCCTGTACCCTCACAAGAAACGTAACATTTTCCTTTTTGTGAATCTCTGTGAATTTCCGTTTGCTAATTCTGTACTTGTTTCATGAAATTCAAGCAACAAAGTATGTGATACAGGAACAGAACAGAGATCAGATAGAGAACTTCTTCTCTTAAGTTGTTTTTTTTTTTTTTTCTAGCCATAGTAATAAAAATAGATAGCATTCATCCAGGAGCACATCAGTTCGGACCAGAAAGAAAGGCTTCATTCACTTTTGATGCTGGAGATAATTTTAAGCAAAACTGGTCTATTTACCAGAGTACCCAGTATTTCCCAGATTTTTCCCCTGGAAAAGATTCATGAAGACTTCATTTTCTTGTGACAAGACATCTGACTTAGCATTGCTTTTTTAGTAAATGTCAGATGAGTGAAAGTAAGTCCTCTCTAATAACTGAAAATATTTTTTAACGTTTTATTTATTCCTGAGAGAGAGACAGACAGACAGCGTGAGCAGGGGAACGTAAGAGAGAGAGAGAGGGAGACACAGACTCTGAAACAGGCTCCAGGCTCTGAGCTAGCTGTCAGCACAGAGCCCGACATGGGGCCTGAACCCACAAACCGTGAGATCATGACCTGAGCCGAAGTCAGACACTTAACCGACTGAACCACCCAGGCGCCCCTCTACTAACTGAAATCTTAAGAGCCAGTGTAGTATTGTTTGAGAGTGCAGATTCTGCTTTAATTCCCAGCTCTACAATTTCCTAGGCAAATCACTTCTCTATGCCTTAGATTCTTTAACTATGAAATGTTGATAATGGTATATACCTTATAAGGTTATGATAAGTTTTTGTTTTTTTCTAGCTTTATTGAGCTGTTATTGACACATAACATGTAAGTTTAAAATGTCCACTCTACTTGGGGATGCCTGGGTGGCTCAATCCATTAAGCATCTGACTTCGGCTCAGATCATGATCTCACCGTTTGTGAGTTTGAGACCCATGTTGGGGTCTGTGCTGACAGCTCGGAGCCTGGAGCCTGCTTCGGATTCTGTGTGTCCCTCTCTCGGCCCCTCCCCTGCTCACTCGCTCATTCTCTCTCTCTCAAAAATAAGCATTTAAATTTTTTAAGTAAAAAAAAAAGTACACTTTATTTGATACACTTATATATTGCAAAATTATTACCACCAATAGGTCAAATAATACTTCTATCCCCTACATAATTAACTTTCTTGGTGTGAAAATAATATTAAGATCTACTGTTAAAATTTTTTTTTAAATGTTTATTTATCTTTGAGATACAGAGTGCAAGCGGGGGGAAGCGCAGAGAGAGAGGGAGACACAGAATTTGAAGTGGGCCCCAGGCTCTGAGGTGTCAGTGCTGAGCCTGATGTAGGGCTCGAACCCACAAGCTGTGAACTCATGACCTGAGACAGAGGCAGACACTTAACCGACTGAGCTACCCAGGCACCCCTAAGATCCACTTTCTTAATAACTTTAATGTATATAATACATTATTGTTACTTATACACCACGCTGCCCATTAGACCCCAAAAACTTATTTGTATTATGGCTAGGAGTTTATATCTTTTGACCAACATCTCCCCATTTTGCCCAACCCCCAACCTCTGGCAGCCACCATTCTACTCTCTATTTCTATGAGTTTGCCTCTTTTCTATGAATTCTGCATTTTTTTTAATGTTTTATTTATTTCTGAGAAAGAGAGAGAGAGAGAGAGAGAGAGAGAGAGCGCAGCAGGGGAGCCAGAGAGAGAGGGAGTCACAGACTGAAACAGGCTCCAGGCTCTGAGCTGGCAGTCAGCACAGAGCCCGACGCGGGGCTCGAACCCGCGAACCACGAGATCATGACCTAAGCGAAAGTCGGAGGCTTAACCGACTAAGCCACCCAGGCGCTCCATATGAATTCTGCATTTAAGTGAGAACATACCCGATATGTTTTTCTCTGTCTTAGTTCATTTAGCATGATGTTCTCAAGGTCTATCTGTGTTGTAACAAAAGGCAGTATTTCTTTCTTTTTTATGGCTTAATAATATTCAGCTCTGTGTGTGTGTGTGTGTGTGTGTGTGTGTGTGTGTGTGTGTGTGTGTGTGTTTCACCTTTTCTTTATCCATTTTTCTGTTAAGGAACCCTTAGGTTGTCTCTACATCTTGCTTATCATGAATAATGCTGCAGTAAACATGGGAATGCACTTATGTCTTCGAGATCTTGTCTTCATTACCTTCAGTTAGATATCTAGAAGTGGAATTAGTGAATTATATGGTACTATTTTTAATATTTTGAGAAACCTCCATACTGTTTTCCATCGTGGATGTACCAGTTTACATTTGCACCAGCAGTCCACAATGCTTCCCTTTACTCTACAACCTCACCAATGCTTGTAATCCCTTGTCTTTTTTGAGGACAGTCATTCTGAGGGGTGGTACCTCATTGTGGTTTTGATTTACATTTTTCTGACGATTAGTGATAAGACACAGGTTTTCACATACCTCTTGGCCATTTGCATATGGAAAATGATCAGACTGTTTTTTGCTACAAATTGTACAAGTTTGTCTTTTCTTTTCTTTTCTTTTTTAATTTTTATTTTATAGACAGAGAGAGCACAAGCAGGGTAGAGGGGCAGAAGGATAGGGAGAAAGAGAGAATCTTAAGCAGATTCCACCCTCAGTCTGGAGCCCGATGCAGGACTCGATCCCACAACCCTGGGATCATGACCTGAGCCCAAATCGAGTCAGCTGCTCAACTGACTGAGCATCCAAGTGCCCTAGGTTCTTTATATATTTTAGATATTAAGTCCTCATCAGATAGATTGCAAATATTTTCTCCCATTCTGTAGGTTGCCTTTTATTTTGCTGATTGTTTCTTTGGTTGTGCAGAAGCTTTTTAGTTTTCTGTAATCCCACTTTACTTTTGCTTTTGTAGCTTAAACCTTGATTGTCCAAAAAGTTGTTGCCAAGACCAAAGTCAAGAAACTTTTCCCCCTATGTTTTCTCCTAGTATTTTACAATTTCGGGTCTTACATGTAAGTCTTTAATCCATTTCAAGTTAACTTTTGTGAGTTAAGATAGGGATCCATTTTCCTTCTTTTGCATGTAGTTATCACATTTTGGTGGCATCACTTAGGAAAGAAACTTTCTTTTCCCCATTGGCTGCCTTGTCAAATAATAGTTGACCATATTATGTGTGAGTTTATTTCTGCATTCTCAACTGTGTTCTCAATTCTGTTCCCTTGGTTGGTGTGTCCATTTTTATGCCAGTATCATGCTGATTTGTTTACTATAGCTTTGTGTTTTTAATTATTTATTTTGAGAGAGAGAGAGCAGGGGAGGGGCAGAAAGAGAGGAAGAGAGAGAATCCTAAGCAAGCTCCATGCTGTCAGTGCAGAGCCCAGTGTGGGGCTCAATCCCACCAACTGTGAGATCATGACCTGAACTTAGATCAAGGGTTGGACACTTAACCACCTGTGCCACCCCGTGCCCCCGAGTACTGTAGCTTTGTAATAGAGTTCGAAATCAGGACTTTTGATGCCTCCAGGTTTGTTTTTCTTCCTCAGACTTGCTTTGACTATTTGGGCTCTTTTGTAGTTTTCTACAATTTTTAAGATTGTTGTTTCAATGTTTTTGTGAAAAACGTCTTTGGAATTTTGATAGCATTTGCATTAAATTTCTAGATGGCTTTAAGTAGTATGGACACTTTAGCAGTATTCTTCAGATTCATGAATACAGATATCTTTCCATTTATTTTTGTCTTCACTTTCTTTCATCAATGGCTTGGAATTCTCAGTGTACAGATCTTTCACCTCTTTGGTTAAGTTTATTCCTGTCTTTTTAAATGACATTTTGATGAAATTTAAACTATTTAAAGTACATCCAGTGCTTAGAAGACTTGATGATAGTTATCACCATGTGAATACTTGATATTTTTAATGTCTTTCTTTGATGGACTCCACATTTTAGCACCCCCTTCCCAAAAAATATAAGTATTTAAAGTAACCCTTTGTACAGTAAGACTTACAAAAAAAGACTTTTTTTTTTCTTTCTAGTAGTCAATTGTAATTAAGTTCACAACTGAAATTTAACCTTTGGAAAGTATCTGTAGTGTAATGCAATCAGCATAGAGCCTCTATTTTTATTGTCCAGTAGAGTAACTGCCAGCCAAGTGTGGCTTTTTAAATTTAAATTAATTAAAATTAAATGTTTGGTTCCTTAGTTACAGTAGTCAGGCTAACAGCATTCTAAGTGCTTGGTAGCCACAGGCTGTACGTGACTACTGCATTGGGCTGCACATACAGAGAACATTTCCATCATTGCCAAAAGCTCTTCAGACAGTGCTCATGGTCAGATTCTGATGCCTCCTAAACAGCAAGCAGTGCCCCACTCATTTCTATCTAAGGTTTCTTATGAATCTACCTGGGTCAAAGTGAATTTTTAGTCCTTTCTACTTTCCTTTTTGCAACTCTTCTTCCATACGTGGTGTGTGACTCAGCTAGGAATTACATTATAAAGAAGTAGGTTTGTTGCACATATGTGAACTGTTCCTTTTTGAATTGGATGCCCAGCCCCTCCCCTGAGTAAGGAAAGAGTGCTGAGACTTTTCCTCATGTTGTTAACTTGTCACATGTTGCATTTGCTAATGAATAGAAATTATGATACAGACATCTGAATTTAATTTTTGCAATGAAAGCAGGTGGCAATTTTTGTTCTACTTCAAGTTGATTAAAATTATTATGTAATTATCCTGTTTATTGTCTAAGTTCCTCTTCTTTCCCTACCTACCACCATATAGGTCTCTGAAGTGTTACAGTTAAGTCTACATTTATTTTAAAGGTGTTAAAAATCTTATTTTAATCTTTCTCCCGTCTCAAAATAATCCTGAAACTACAAGTAAGAGAAAATAGGTTAGTGTAGTTTGAATTTCCTTAAAATCAGACTCTGAGACAAGGATTCAGATACAAGCAGTTTACTTGGGAGGTGATCTTGGGAAAGACTACGAGGGAATGAGAAAATGAGTCAGGAAAGGGAATAAAGCCCATATAGGGAATGCCAGTGAATAGTTTTCTGTGGGCACTTGGGGCTCAGTCCTGCTGGGGACCTTCAAGAGAATGTGTGGAACATTACTCAAGTGTTGTCCCTCAGAGAGGTAAGAAATAGAGAGTTCTTCCGTACACACTTCTGCCCTTCAATGGTTGAGAGTACTTCTTGGCATGGTACGGCCTGTGCACTTGGGCCTGCCCTACCGATGGACTGAGGAGGATTCCGAGGCGAGACAAACCCTGGGTCAGAGAGATTTGGGAACGTGGAAGTGAAAGCTGTGCTTGGTATAGGCTAGAGGTCATGATGAGGGTACCAGCATCATTTGCCAGAGCTCATCTACTACACATAGGTTGAGTGTCAGGCTAAATATATAGTTAAATAGCAGTATAGGAATGTATGTCAAAATCCTTTAAGCAAGTTATGTACTTTTAATCTTACTATTATGTTTTAGAAATTTAAGGAAATAGAAATAGGCAAAATGCTAAATGTAATATTATTTATAATGGTAGACAATAAAAAACAACTGAATTCCAAAAATAGAGTATTGGTTAAATAAGTTCCATATCTTCTCATTATGTAATATGCCATTAATAGAAAGCATGATTATGAATAATTAAATATATGTGTAATATATATAATGTGTGTAGAATATTCATAATGCATTAATAAGTATAAAACCGGTTATAAAAGATTACGTATTATTACACATGTGTACACACACACACACGTATACACATGCATAGGCAAGAAAAAATGACTGATATATTACACAAAACAATGAACAGTGTTTACACTTGATTGTAGTATTAGAGGTAATTTAAATTTCCTTATTAATGCTTTTCTAAACTTTCTGCAATAGACCTTATTTTATTGTTTGTTTATTTTTGAGAGGCAGAGACAGAGCATGAGTGAGGGAGGAGCAGAGAGAGAGGGAGACACAGAATCTGAAGCAGGCTTCAGGCTCTGAGCTGTCAGCACAGAGCCTGATGCAGGGCCTGAACTCATAGACAGTGAAATCATGACCTGAGCCGAAGTCGGACACTTAACCGACTGAGCCACTGAGTCTACTGCCCCGGTAGACCTTATTTTATAATCAGAAAAATAATTAAGTGTAATGGTAAAGCAAAGTTATTTTTTAAAAAATATTGATGCTGTCAAACCTAAAATTCTCTTGCTTCTTTATGTATAATTGCAAGTTAGATTCCAACTCCAGCGGTTACACACAAAAGCATCCTACATTTCTGTTTCTCAGGGTAGAAATATGTATAATCTTTGGGAGAACTTGATTGCAAACACATATGTGCCTTGAATGCAATAAGGCAGATTGTAGCTAAAGTTATTTTCTGTGCCTAACTGGAATGATGTTGTGATTTAGCCTGTAGGATTTCCCTGAAAATGGATTTCTGAAGACAGATAAACTGTGTCCGTGGATAAAATAGGCTTCTGACATATATCGAAATGAGCTGGTTATTGACCTATTTGTATGCAGCATATGCTATTTATTATGGTAACATCATCTACTCAGTACTGTGAGCACTGAAGACAGTGATAAATTATTAAGAATGACTCTGGAAAAGGCTAGGACCATGAGGTTTGTGGAATCTGGCACAGAGCATATGGAAAGACAGTTTCATAGCCACAGTCTACCTCTCTCACATCATAGTTCTGTAATACACATATGAGGAGGGTGAATCATTCCAAATCCAGTACCTATACATACTCTTCCCACTGCTAATAGCAAAATAACTCAAAAAAGGATTGATTGTATAGGAGGGTTAGGAGGAACTTAACGGAGGACCATAGAGGAGAAGAAGGGGGGAAATAGTGGGGCAGAGGGAGAGAGGTAAACCATGAGAGACTCTTGAATGCTGAGAACAAAGTGAGGATTGATGGGTATGGGGGGGGAGGGGGGAGATGGGCATGGAGGAGGACACTTGTGGGGATGAGCACTGGGTGTTGTATGGAAACCAACTTGACAATAAACTATTTGTAAAATAAATAAATAAAATATTTATTAAAGTGAAAAAATAAAAGAGTTTGGAA
This sequence comes from Proteles cristata cristata, assembly GCA_017311185.1. Lineage (NCBI taxonomy): Eukaryota > Metazoa > Chordata > Mammalia > Carnivora > Hyaenidae > Proteles > Proteles cristata. The sequence continues at coordinate 387,198 of JAESUZ010000482.1, read as the reverse complement.
GCTGAAAAAAGGATTGATTACCCATTCATTATTATCATAATTACGTGATAATTAAAGAGAAAATGAATTTAAAAATACTATCCAATGCTTTAGGTGCCAAAAATTGATCAGGTTTGCTATATCAATTGGAGAAAACCATTCATATAATTGTGTTAGACCCCTATCTGTGTATAAAGTGTTTGGAAAGGAAAATCCATTTTTTATAGTTCTACAAACAGCAAATAGAATTAAGCTTCAGTGACCTAGTAATTCAACTTCTCAGAATCTGCTTTAAGGAAATGACCAGAGGGACGCCTAGATGGCTCAGTTGGTTAAGTGTCCGACTTCGGCTCAGGTCGTGATCTCACAGTTTGTGGGTTTGAGCCCCGTGTCGGGCTCTGTGCTGACAGCTAGCTCAGAACCTGGAGCCTGTTTCAGATTCTGTGTCTCCCTTTCTCTCTGACGCTCCCCCGCTCACGCTGTCTCTCTCTCTCTCAGAAATAAATAAAAAACATTAAAAAATTAAAAAAAGGAAATGGCCAGAAATTTCAGCAAGAGAAGTCTGTACAAAGATTTTATGCACAAAAGTATTTGGAACAGTGAATAATTGAGCAATCTAAATAACCAACAATAGCAGAATGGTTTAAATGACATCATTCATACTATAAGATTATTCATGTTTTAAATTGATGCTATTGAAGGATATTTAATGACATGGAAAAATACTGTGCAATATTAAATTAAAAATATATGCAAGAATCACATCCATTTCACCCCTATTATTTAAAAATATGTGAAATAAAATATCACCTGGAGTTATCAATGAATTGTGATTTTCATTCTTTTTTTAGTTTTGCATTGCTCACATTATCTGTACTGAATATGTTTTCTTTTTAATAGTAGAAAATGATAAACTAAAGAAATAGGTAATATACAAAAAATTCTACCTGAATTCCTCTTTAACCCTGTCTCAGTGCCTTCACAATTGGCCATTTGATTCATCAAATAAAAAGCAAGTGCCCAAATGTGAAAGTAATTGGATTTCACACACCATTTTCCATGGGGCAATTGAATCATGACTGCTTAAAAACATGCCTTTGGAAAATTTGTTCCAAAGAGTTCTTAAATCTGTGTATTAGTACAGACTAGTCTTTCAACAACTGTGTATTATTTGTCCACTATGTACTCTATGTTGTGCTGTATCCTGTAAAAAAAAAAATAAATAAATAAATAAAAAATACATGCCTATGAAATGGTCTCTATTTGGAAAGAAGTTCAGGTTCTAAAGGAGAAGAAAAAAGAACATGAGTAAAACAGTTGACATCTAATACAAAAATTATGGTAGCTCTGCGCTAAAAACATAGTGGATTCTGTTAATATTGAGGTTCAGTTAAAAGTTGTGTAATTTTGCAAGTTAACTGAAGGGCAAAGGATATACTGTGCATTCCCAAATGTAGTTTAAATCACTTTTCCCTGCTACTTCTGGTAGGAGATCTTCCAGTTTCTAGGTGGACTACAGATAGATGTAGATACAGGTTAAAGGACTTTCATGCAAAGTACCTGTTAACCACATGTGAGCTAGAATGGATAAAGTGTAATGCTAAAGTCAGTACCTTTCAAAAGAGCATTAAACCAGGCGTCAAGAGACTGGAGTTTGTTGACACAGTTCTACAGGAGAGTGGGCTGCCTGCGCCTACCATTTAACTTCTCTAGAACTGTTTACCACTTACAGGGGTCAAATGATTGGCAAGTACCTTCCAAGTCTAACACTCTGATTGTCATGAAATTACAAAAGGTCTGGAATACCTACTACAGAAAGCGAAATGAGAAGTGGAATCTTCACATCAGTTTTCCTCTGCATTTATTATGTCTTCTTTCCCCTTGCCTTCAGTGCCTAACTTCTCCAGAAATAGTCTCCAACACATTTTCAACTTTCTTATTTCTTGTTCAACCCTGTCTGCTTGAAGTCTTAGCCATATCCCAAATACTCTGAAAGCCTTCTAATTGCTGAATTCTGACACTCTTTCTTTTCTAAGTTTTTATTTAAATTCCAGTTAATCTCCAGTATAATATTAATTTTAGGTGCACCCCAATGTTCATAGCATCATTATCTACAGTAGACATTGCTTCTTGATAATAGAGCAACGCTTAATTTCTAGTGACTATTCCTTCTTCCTTACCATGGAAAGAACAGGGATTTGGTGTCGCACAGACCTACTTTAGGAGCCTAATTTTGTCCAATTTCCTTTTTGTGTGTTCTTAAACAAGTTATATTTACTCTTTGACCTTCATTTCTGCATGCAAGAAACCAGAAATAACATATCGCATGAATCAAATGAGTTTTGTTAGAATCGAGTGCTAACACATAGGTGAAGTGTCGGGCACTTGTTGGATGCTCAAAAGCTGATAATTTTCTCATTCTTCTATTATTGTCTGAGCTGCACATTTTTTTCTTATACCTCTCCTTGCTTCATTTCTTTTCTTCTGGTTGACTAGTTTACATCCTCTCTTAGCCTAAGCATGGCTGGGGTTCCATGGGTACTTTTGGTGGTGTTCTAGTTGAAAATGTCTCTATCAGAGTTTATATTGATTTTTAGTCTCCTGTCTCACTCTACATCTCTACAAAGCCAGGCCAGATACTCCACTGACTCCATATTCCCAAATGCTTAGGGGGAGCTCCATTTGGATGTTCGGTCCCATTCTAAAATCAGTATCCCAAGCTAAATGCCATCAGTCTCCTTGTCACGTTCCCCATACTATATCAATTCCTTCTCTGTCTTTACTGTTGCTCTTCATGTTATCACTGCTGAACTTTCAATATTGTTTGATCCCTCCATCGGCCCCTAATCTGTATCCAAAAAGCAACCATGCTTTTTGATGTTTTCATGAGATGGCATGTATTATAGGAATGATCACATATGATACCTTTCTCTACAGGCTTTGGGTACAACACTTAGGAGTTATATAGTCCTTGGGAAAATACCTGACCTTTTTGAGTATTGCTTTTTTTTATTTGCAAAAATTGAATAATAATAACTATTTCATGGGCTTCTTGTTGGTTATGTGAATGTTCTCTTTGAACTAACAAATGATGATGTATAAATAAATAGATAGGGAGGGAGACAATTTGCAATACTTCTTCCTGCCCCTCTCATACATAGTTCCGCTTCTTTCAGTCAATCCGTTAGGATGTATCTGTCTAGCTTAGTGAAACAGCCTCATATCCAATGTCCTTACCCCTATTCTGTCAACTGTCTAAAATGTCATATTAATTTCCTCAGTTTAAAACATTTTCAGTAGCTCCTCATTGCCCATGAAATCAAGTCCAAACTCATTCTCCCGTTGACTTTAGGGAAAATCAGTAAGGGGAGAAAAATAATATTTATTGAGCATCTACTCTAGATGAGGCATCATGCAGAGCAGGATTGAAGCCAAGATTGAAACTCTGTTGCTTAACTCCAAAATCTACTGTTTTGCGACAGTGTAGAATTCTATAATATTGACAGTATTCTTACCCAATACCAGGAGCTTCGTGTGAACTCATTAAAAAGTTGGTGAGTATCGGGAGTAAAGAAGGTAGCCTTCAAGTATTCTTTTCTAATAGGGTTATTTGGTTGCAGAGCAAAACAATCCCTTTGAAATTTCAATGTTTCAGACAATAACAGTACTTTAGCTTAACATCTGAAAGTGTCAACCTGAGTAAATGGGAGGATTTAACTGTCAATCAGAACACTAATTGTAGTGGACAATATTAGGTGGCCTTTGCCTGTCTTTGTAAAATCAGTGATGCTTAACCAAAAAACGGTGTAATAAGTCTCTAAGCTAATTACATTGTGAAACAGTACACAACATTATTAAATAAAAATGAAAGTTAAATTATAGGGTTGTTTGAATTGCCTTTGTAAAATCTTTGGCAGTGTGGTGCCTGGTCCTACTGATTGCTGATTCTGGGCAGAGGTTTCTGTGAAGTCTGCAAATGGAAACAAGCCACCAAATTGTATATGTCCTTGTATTTGCTACTGTGCAGCTGCAACAAGAAAATAATGTAAGTGGAATGTGTATCCCAGCCTTTGTCCCCTAGGAAGGAGGCAAACAAAGCCACTCTATGATCAAGTATCCATCAGCATATGTTAGTGACACTTTGGGGGTAAACCCTGTCAGATATAAGGAAAAAGCTGAGGATAACTTACCTGCAAGGCATGACTTGGTGGCAAATGGACTCAAAACAGGTGTTACTTGAAAGGAAGGTGCGTGGGCATGGCTACTGTGGATGGTGTTGGGAAACTGAGAGGGAATCACAATTCTGTACCTACAGATATTTTCATTTATTCATGATTCATTATGGAGTGACTTGACCACTGATGTTTCAAACAAAATGATTCTAGAGCTATATACATTATTTAAGAACTACCCTTTTCTCAAATGCCGACATACACAGACTTACATAAACGCTCACACTCAGAAGGGATACTGATGGGTTAAAGTAGGGGAGTTGGAGTACATTTAATGTCTCAAGAATTTGGTTCTTGTGAAATTTTTGTTGCTTTGCAGTAGACAGTCCTGGATAAATGTAAAAAGTCCTTACGAGTCCAAGCATTCTCATTCTTTCCTGTTCTTGTAAACTAAACCTAAAACATTTTGTTTCATCATTTATTTCTCTATCATTGTGAAATCATGGGTTGTGTGATGACAGTGAGTCTACAATCCAAGGTGATAATTTTACATATAAGGAAACCAAGGAGGGTTTTGTCTGTAAGGATAATTGGTTGATAGGGTCCTGTCACTATCTAACAATAGAATCAGACCCAGGATACAAACTGGAGATTCTCGGTCCCTGGGGCTCTTATTACAGCAGTACTTTGCCTCTTCAGACAAGGTCCTTGCTTTGAGTTGCAGCTTCTTAGGATTACCAAAAAGACCTATATGACACTTTCAAATTCTGTCAAAGAGGTCTATGTTGGCAAATGTATTCGTGTATTATATAGTGTGCGTTTCCTAGCTGACAGACTCAGGATATAAGATTTGTCTTTGCTTTTTAGAGACATATCAGGCACCAACAGTTAATCATACCCGATTTTTAAGGCCTGATAGGGGATACCTTTGCTACCACTTCCATGTCTCTGCTGAATTCAGCTCCTCCATGTATTCTCTAAAGTCACTGATTTCAAGCCTGCTCTCTCTGGAGATATAGAACCTTTAATTGAAGGTTGAAATGGATGAGTTCAGGTTTATGGGTATTATGCCCCTGTCACTGTAGCCACTGGTGTCCTTTCCCACGGAGTGGTGCTCAAGGAGGCACAACTTGAAGTGGAGGACCCTACTGCTTCACGGGGAAGGTAGGGTTCCAGGTTCTAATCTGTGCTGGATGAAAGAGCCTCTGCTTCCTGTCTCCCAGCTCCCTTGTTCTTCCTCATACGTGTGCACGCACACATACATATACTCTTGTCTTTTCTCTTTTGTTCCTAGTGTTTGTGTCTCCCTTGAGATCTCTCTCTGGATGTCTCTCTTTAGGATAGAAATGGCAATTCACTCATTTTTTTGGTTACCTCAGGGTCATATCACCAGATCCCTGGGTGGCTGCAGGGTCTCTAGGATTTCCACAGCATCAGTTTTTCTCCCTCCCTCCCTCCCTTCCTCCCTTCCTCCCTTCTTTAGTTTAACATGTAAAAGGTTTCTGTAGTGGCATATGTAAGGATCGAGGCTGCACTGTTTGAAATGGTAGCTGCTAAGTAATTGTGGCTATTTAGCATGCGAAATGTGGCCAGTGCTGCATATTGAAATAATATTTTGGATAGGTTAGATTAAAAATATTCGATTACTAATACAGTATAGTCTTGAAAGTAATCTCACCTATTTCTTTATACTTTTGTAATGTACTGCTACAAAAGATAGAATTGTGTATGTGGCTAGTATTTATTTTTATTACTTTTTAAAATGTTTATTTATTTTGAGAGAGAGAGAGAGAGCACTCAAGCAGGGGAGGGGCAGAGAGAGAGAGAGAGAAAGAGGGAGAAGAGAGAGAATCCCAAGCAGGCTCCGTGCTATCAGCAGAGAGCCTGATGCCGGGTTCAGTCTCACAAAATGAGAGATCATGACCTGAGCTGAAATCAAGATATTGATGCTTCATGGACTGATTTACACAGGTGCTTCAGTTTTTATTATTTTTAAAAATTACAGTGTTATCAACTGTAGCTACCATATCACATATCAGATCCTCAGACTTTAGTCTTATAAAGTCTTATAGCTGAAAATTTGTAGCCTTTTACCAACCTCTTTTTACTTTCTCTTGTCCTTGGCATCCACTTTTCTACTCTATTTTTGTGAGCTGTTTTTTTTTTTTAAGATTTCAGGTATAAGTGATACCATATAATATTTGTCTTTTTCATATTTTATTTAGATTGGACAGTGTTGATTTAAGTTTTTTTATTATAGGCTCATAAATTTAAAAGACTATTTGTGACCATCTATACAGAATATAGCTACGTTATAGCTGGAAATCTTTTCTTTTTTAAAATTTTCTATATCGTTTATTGTCAAGTTGGCTAACATACAGCGTATACAGTGTGCTCTTGGTTTTTGGAGTAGATTCTCATGGTTCATCACTTACATACAGCACCCTGTGCTCATCCCAACAAGTGCCTTTCTCAATGCCCATCACCCATTTCCCCTCTCCCCCACGCCCGCCCGCCCCCCCCAATCCACCCTCAGTTTGTTCTCTGTATTTAAGAGTCTCTTATGGTTCACCTCACTCTTTGTAACTGCTTTTTTTCCTTTTCCCTTCCCATGGTCTTCTGTTAAGTTTCTCAAGGTCCACATATGAATGAAAATATATGGTATCTGTCTGTCTCTGACTGACTTATTTCACTCAGCATAATACCCTCCAGTTCCATCCACATTGTGCAAATGGCAGGATTTCATTCTTTCTCATTGCCAAGTAGTAGTCCATTGAATATATGTAAACCACATCTTCTTTATCCATTCATCAGTTGATGGACATTTAGGCTCTTACCATAATTTGGCTATTGTTGAAAATGGTGCTATAAACATTGGGGTCCATGTGCCCCTGTGATCAGCACTCCTGTATCCTTTGGGTAGATTCCTAGCAGTGCTATTGCTGGGTCATAGGGTAGTTCTATTTTTAATTTGTTGAGGAACCTCCACACTGTTTTTCAGAGTGGCTGCACAAGTTTGCACTCCCACCAGCAGTGCAAGAGGGTGCCCATTTCTCCCCATCCTCACCAGCATCTGTCGTTTCCTGACTGAATTTTAGCCACCATGACCAGTGTGAGATGTTCTCTCAGTATGGTTTTGATTTGTATTTCCCTGATGGTGAGTGACGTTGAACATCTTTTCATATGTCTGTTGGCCATCTGGATATCTTCTTTGGAAAAGTTTCTATTCATGTCTTCTGCCCATTTCTTCACTGGATTAATTGTTTTTCAGATGTTGAATTTGGTAAGTTCTTTATAGGTTTTGGATACTATATCTTTATCTGAGATATAGATCCCTTTATCTGAGATACCATTTGCAAATATCTCTTCCCACTCCATTGGTTGCCTTTTAATTTTGTTGATTTTTTCCTTTGCGGTGCAGAAACTTTTTATCTTGATGAGGTCCCAATAGTTCATTTTTGGTTTTAACTCCCTTGCCTTTGGAGATGCATTGAGCAAGAAATTGCTGCAGCTGAGGTCAAAGAGGTTGTTGCCTGCTTTCTCCTCTAGGGTTTCGATAGTTCCTGTCTCACATTTAGGTCTTTCATCCATTTGGAGTTTATTTTTGTGTAGAATCTACCTACGTGGGGCACCATCATAGTAATTTAATTTCACTCTGAAGATTAATTGTCATCTCACTGGGTAGAGGGATGGAGAATTTTTATTTCCCATTCACTAGGATTAGTCTTCCCAATGTCTCCGTCTTATTCCCAGTTCTCAATTCCAGAGTTTGACCTTGAGTGAGCAAATCTGTGATCAGCCATGCATATGTGTGTGTGAAAAGCAAGACCCTCCAATCATTGGGCTAGTAATGTGTCCAGGGCTTCACAAAAATCAGCATGTACTTCTAGGATTCTGGCTCTCAGGAACCTCTTCAATGCTGGCTCCTAGAGTTCGCATTGTTTGAAGTCAACTCTATATTAAAATGTAGGTTAACCTATATTAATATTTAAGTTTATCCAACATCATTGGGTTTCATAGGAAGAGTTTCTGTACTAGCCAAGGAAAATCATTTTGCTGAAATCTGAATGCATAATTTCTTTAACCTTTTTTTCTCTTGATAGGCAGATTGTTTTCAGTTATTCAATATGTAAAAAGTGCAGTGAGCATTCTTCCATACACATTTTTCCATGTATGTCTGTCTCTTATGTAGAATTCTTATATTTATGTCTTACAGAAAAATTCACGGAATTAAAATTGTTGAATTGAAAGAAATAAATACAAGGCAATGTGTCGTAGAGAAATGAACAGACACATAGATTAGGGGAACAGAATAGAGAGTCCAGAAAGTGACTCACAAAACTATATCCAACTGATTTTTATTAAGGAAAGAAGCAATTCAGTAGAGGAATGATGATCTTTTCAGTAAATAATATTGGCACATTTGGATATACCTGTAGATCAGAAAATAAACCTCAACCTAAGCCTCACATCTTGCACCAGAATTAACTCAGAATGGATCATAGATCTAAATGTACACTATAAAGCTTAAAAAAATAAATGTAAAGTATGAAACTTTGAAATTTTCATAGGAAAACGCAGGAGGAAATCTTTATAATTCATGTTCGGTAGAGTTTTTAGACATAACACCAAAAGTACAATCCATAAAAAAAAATACAAAAGACAAATTGGTCTTTATCAGAAGTTTTAAACTCGTGCTCTGTAAGGGAATGTATTAAGAGGATGAAAAGACAAGCTACTGATGAAAAAAAAAGTCACAGATCACATATTTGACATAGGACTATGTATGCAAAATACATATGGATCTCTTTAAACTCAGTAGTAAGATCATATTCCCATTACAAAAAAACGTGACCAGACATTTAATCAAAGAGGATATACATAGGGTAAATGAGCACATATAAATATGTTCAGCATCATTGCCCATTAGGTAAATGCAAATAAAAGCCATGGTATCCGTGCACATTAATCAGAATGAACAAAATAGAAGATAGTGACAACACCTGAATGCCGGGAGGATGTGAAAAACGTGGATCTGACATAGATTGTCAGTGGAAATGTACAATGTCATGACCCTTTGAAAACAGTGCAGTGGTTTCTTATACAGTTATGCTATTTATGTGTCATAGGACTCAGTAATCACAATTGTGAATGTCTATCCTACAGAATTAAAAACACTTCTGCACAGAAATCTTCACACAGATGTTCATGGCAGCTTTATTTGTAATAGCCCTAAACTGGAAATCACCCAGATGCCCTTTGATGGGTGAATGGGCAAAGAAACTTGTTCACCCATGTAATTGGAATACAGCTCAGCCATGAAGAGAAACCAATTATTGATACCCACAAAACCTTGCATGGATCTTTAAGGCACTATGCTGAGCCAAGAAAAAGCCAATCTCAAGAGGTTATATATTCTATGATTCCATTTAGATAATAACCTCAAAATAACAAAATTATAGTGATAGAAAATTGATCAGTGGTTTTCAAGGAATTGGAAGACATAAAACTGTAAAGAGGTTTTGATGATGGAATTTCTCTGTGGCTGGAGCATTTCTATATACTGATTGTGGTGGCGGTTACATCAATCTATACGTGTGAAAAAGCTTTCATAGTGCTACACCCCCAAAATACAGGTGAATCCATGTAAAATCTAAAGCAATTGAAATAAGGTCGATAGGTTAGTTAATTGTATTATACCGGTGTCAGTTTCCTGGTTTGGATATTTTACTAGGACTATGTAAGATGCTATCATTGGGGAAAGGCAGATAAAGCCATCGTAGGAATACTTTACTGTATTTTCCAGTTCTGAATGCTTTATTGTATTTTCCAGTTCTTGAGAGGCTTCAATTGTTTCAAGGTAAAAAGTTTTAAAAAGGTATGAGCACTGCAGAACTATTAATACAGATGGCCAAATTAGCCATTGAAAAGATCCTATCAGTTTTCTCACATGCTAATAGTATTCCCAATGGCTTTCTGTGCATTTAGGTATTCGTTACGTACTTATCAATATCTGAGATTCTGTTATTTGTTTATGTGATTACTCTCTCTCTCTTTTTTCAAAGAGTATTTATTTATTTTGAGAGAGGAGAGAGAGAGAATGCATGAAGGAGGTGCAGAGAGAGGAGGAGAGAGAGAATCCCAAGCAGGCTTCAGACTGTCAGCACAGCGCCCAAAGTGGGGCTGGATCCCACAAGCCAGGAGCTCGCCTTAGCTGAGACCAGGATTCAAATGCCTAACTGACTCAGCTACTCAGGCACCCCTGTCTCTCTTTCATCAAGTCAGGGTTAATGTCTCCTTCACTTGTCTGTTCTTAGTGACCCACAAAAGTAGTTGACATAAAATTGATCCTGGATTAATATATTTTATTTTCTTCTTGTTTTTAGTTTATTTACTTATTTTGAGAGAGACAGAGACTGTGTGAGTTGGAGGGGGACAGAGGGCAGAGGAGAGACAACCCCAAGCAGGCTCAGCACAGAGCCCCGAGGCAGGGCTTGAACCCACAGAAGTGTGAGATCGTGACCTAAGGCGAAAATAAGAGTCAGTAAGAGTCAGCTATTTAACCGAATGAGCCACCCACGTGGCCCAGATGAATGTATTTTGAATGAATGAATGAATGAATGAATGAATGAATGAAGGTAACACAGCTTAATTGACTCCGGTATTAGTGAGATGGAAAAACACGTAGTTGTTTTTTATTGGCCATGGTAGTTTTGCCTGTGTTGACGGACCGTTCATGTTATGGGCCCTTTTTTCCACTGGGGGATACTTATCGTTTTAAAAATTATGTATGTGTAAAAATATGTATCCTTTTTCATTCTCCAATATTTCCCTGACATCCATTTTGTTATTTAATTTTGCTTATTTTTTCGTACAACTTTTAAAAAGGAATATTGTGACGTTGCACGTGTATTTTTGCGTCACTAGCCCTGGTCGCGTTGCTAGGCCACCGCGGCAAACAGTAGGCGGTGCGGCTGACGTAAGCCAGGCGGGGGTGGGCTCAGGGCGCTGGGAGCTCGGTGCAGGTGCGCAGCGGCTGCCGCGCGGAGGCTCCCGAGCTGCCCGGCGTGTGGCCGCACCGCCCGCGGGTCGGACGGAAGCCCTGTTCCGGCCCTCCGGGGGGAGAGCAGCGTTCGTTGTGGAGCTGGGGTCCCGAAGCTTCGCGCCTGGCCGGTCTCGGACCTGGCAACACTGAGCTAAGGGAACCTCCTCCGATGGTATCGGTGCTGACTATGACTTTTTAGTGTATGAAAATGGCCGTGCCCCAAGACGCCATCCCGTCGTTGTCGGCCCGTCCGTGCGTCATTGATGAGCTTAAGCCGGTTCCCGTCTTAAGTACACCGGGAGATCTGACCAGCGAATACAAAGAGGAGGTGAGGCAAATGGAGGCAGAGCTAGGAGCCTTTGAAGAAGAAAGCCAAATGGATGAGGAACAGATACAGACATTATTGGCAGAGGAAGGGGAGGAGGAAAGACAAAAAGCTGAAGAGAGGCCAAGAGAGATGGAAGAACAGCTGAACGGGGATGAAGAACTAGCGAGAAAGCTAAGTAGTAATATTAATGACTGGGACAGAAATGTCTTGCCTCCTTCGAGTTCAGGAAAATTGGGAATAGTTACAGACAAGTCTCAAACGAAAAGTGAGAAGAAACTCAGCGACGCTGGAGATACTCCGAAGTATGTGTCACCTACGTTTCAGTTTGCGTCAACATCACAGTCTGAAGTTGTACAAGAAAGCAGAGAAATCTCCGCGTCCGAGGAAACTGACAGTATTGTCCTTAAAAGCCCTATGTGGCAAGATATAGAAATTGAGGAAGATGTGCCAACATGTTTTCTTCAAACAGGCCTGGACGCTGAAGATCAGGGTGCACAGCCTTCAGCAGAGCCACCCGTGCCTCAGTTAGATGTCACTGGTAGAGAATCGTGCTTGAAACGAAAAATGAAAATGACAGGAGGCAGTCGCGATGAAGAGGTTCCTGCCCTAAATCACCAGGGACCGGAAGCCGGCGCTCCCTGCTTTGGAGAAACAGAGAGTGCGTGTACTCCTCAAGGTGGGACACACCTTGAGATCCCTAACAAGGTCATGAGTGAGACAGAAAATAAGGAAGCTTGGCTGCTGATCAGTAACGATACTGCCAAAGGAACAACCCAGGAAGCTTCTTTTGAGGCAGGCCCGGATCCATGCATTTCTCCAAAAAGAAGGAAAGTGTTCCCCAAAGCTTCCAGAGGGCAAGACAAAGCAGAAGTCAACGTTACCCAGAATCTGATAGAGACAGAACACTCTCTTCTTGACAAAAATAAACAGGAAGAGCTAGACTGGTTGTTTGCCGTGAAGCTTCAGAAAAAATTCATCAAAGAACAAAAGACGCCAAACCGGCAAAAAGGATCCCCGGATGCCCATCAGTTACGTGGTACCTCTTCGCTGTCCTACCGATTGCTCAGTGGGCTGAAGAAACATTCCAAAGACTGTAGCGTCAAGAGACAAACTGATAGAGAGCAACCAAAATCTCCAAGGGACCCAGAAAATGAAAAGTAGCAGCCATCATTCCCAATCCAGTTGAGGCATTCAGTTAATGTTAACAGGAGAAAAATGCCAAATACCTCTTGAGATCATAGTAATGTATCTAAACGTGTCCATTCCCTATGTGGAAAAATAGTAGATGTTTCAAAGGTATGGAAAATAATTTGTGGATGAAGGGAATGTTTTACAATCTAGTAAAGCTGGATTGTGATGATTTCTGTCGTAGACTCTCTGTGATTTTTTTCATTAATTCTGGTCTGTGGTCACTCTCCCTGTCCTTAATTAAAGGCCTGTGTGATTAAGGGGGAGGAATACTTGAATGTGTAACCACGAATGTGTAAAAAGCCCTTCCCTTTTTAATAACCGTGATGTACTAAGTTTGACAATCCTTAGGAATTTGAAAATGCTTTGGCGAACTCCAGAGAAATCTTCAAGTGCCGTTTTCTTTCCGAAAAAGGTAGCCTTTTGGCCTTTGCTTCCTTCCCTTTTTGTCCTCACTAGTAATCAAAGCAAGCTTATAATACTATACCAAGTAGTTAGGAATTCAGGCAGCATAAGTTTTCCTGCCGCTTTCCCAGGTATTTGCCGAGCAGTTGAAATGCATCTTCCATAACGCTAACGGAATCTCCTTTTCAGTTCCACTTTAATTATTTTAAGCATGATCGCAATTTCTTCCACTGAAAATGGCTTATGGCCAATGTGAGATCAGAAAAATCAGAGTTTCCTGTAAAAATAGGAATTCGTTGACAAAGGAAATTAGACTCTTGTTGCAAAAGGAGTTAAGAGCTAGAGAGAGGCTCAGTGGGGTGGATTGACAATTTGGACACACTGGTACTGAGGGAATAATCAGAAATGGGGTCCAGGATGGAGTTAGCAGGGGGGTTTTGGCAGAGGATTCTCCCTCTTCCTTTTTTTGCTAAATGACATGGAAAACACTTGGGGTTTTTCGTTTTTCACACCATAGTATCTGGACCTGGTGGCAGAATCAAAATCAGTTACTAAATTGCCTGAATCAGGGGAATTCACATTTCTCTTAATCTCTTCCAGGAAAAAAAAAATGGGAATTTACTTTAGGAGAGCTAAATATAGTATCTCCTGTGGTGGGGCCTGAGACATAACCGTGTGTTTCTTTCTTTACATTATCAATTGTACGGATACTTTTATTTGTGTTCATGGACAGAAAAAGAGAGTCTGATGCTTGAGTTTTGCTGTCTTACCCCTGAAAGTAAAATCCAAAGGCAGTGATTTCATTTTGTCAAATTTAACTCAGTGATTTAATCTCTTGTTCATTAATATGAACAACTTTAAGCAACCAGCAGTTTGAACAGCATTTCTGCATCTCTAGCTCTCCATCCTTTTGAAGTAAAAATACAATAAAATCTGTTTGAGCTAAAAAGAAATCATAAGGTTTTTAAAAAAATGGTTTCTCTCTTTGTCGTTAGCTGCAAAGACCCCCTGAATCTGAGAAATACACTATTTTTATAGAAATTACAAGGTTCTGTTTAAAATGCAGATCATTCATTTGCTTGTAATTTATTTTGCAGTTAAGTAGAGATCAACTTCTTTTTCCCTATTAGTGTTTCCTCAACATTAGTTATTAGAGTATCTTGTTTCTTTGTTGGTTCAGTTTACATTAACATCTTGAGTTCTGAAATACACATTTCCACTAGTATTTTTACTTTGTCTTTTGGTTTGTCTCTTCCCATAATAGTACCACCGAGTTCAACTGCTCTACTTAAGAACACACTCTGGTATCCGACTAGGCAATTCTTGCTTTCAAAATATGTATTTATTCTCACTTTCTTTTTTTTTTCTTTTTTTTTATAATTTTTTTTAATGTTTTATTTATTTTTAGGAGAGAGAGAGAGACAGCGTGAGCAGGGGAGGATCAGAGAGAGAGGGAGTCACAGACTGAAACAGGCTCCAGGCTCTGAGCTGGCAGTTAGCACAGAGCCCGACGCAGGGCTTGAATCCACGAACTGCGAGATCATGACCTAAGCGAAAGTCCGACGCTTAACCGACTAAGCCACCCAGGTGCCCCTATTCTCACTTTCTTATTGATCTAAGTGAGCATGTTGCAAAATTTGTGGTAAAAAAATTCCTGGCTTCTTGACGTTAGATTTGATTTCGAAAATACTTTGGAGAGAGTTGGCAACTTTAAGATACTCAGTCTTTGTAAGCAACACCATAGTGTGTCTTTTCAACTTATTTAAGTGTTCTTTATGAGCTGTAGTTGAGTTTTATCGTTTTCTGCTCATGCATCCTGCTCATTTTTTCTAATTTGCTCTTAGATACTTTATATTTTCTTGTTTAAACCTGAAGAGAATAGATTTTTCATTTTACATTCCAACTCATTTTTTTTACCATGCTTGTAGTTTATATACTTATTACGTAACTCAGTCTCTTATCGCTCTTTTAATAATTTAAATATATTTCATTTAATTTTTGTTGTACTTCTGAGACTGTTAGTACTACCGTTTTCAAAAAATGCTTTTGTCTCTTCTTTTTCTGGATTTATAATCTGTATCTGGTCATATAACTTAAGTAGTGTTAAATAAAGGTAATGAGAACGATCCTATTTCACATATTTTTGACTCTACAGGGAAAACATTGATTACTTTACCCTTTAGCATAACAATATATATGAAAGATACATGACAAAGTATATAAAATGTATAGGTAAATATAAATACATAAATATATATATCAGTGAGAAATCGATAAGCCATCATGTTTATAACATTTTGTGGTTTTTTGTTTCTTTTATTTTTTAATGTTTTATTTATTTCCGAGAGAGATAGAGACAGCGTGAGCAGGGGAGGGTCAGAGAGAGAGGGGAAGATACAGAATCGGAAGCAGGCTCCAGGCTCTGAGCTGACAGCACAGAGCCCGATGTGGGGCTCGAACCCAAGAACTGTGAGAGCATCACCTGTGCCAGAGTCGGACGCTTAACCGACTCAGCCTCCCAGGTGACCCTATAACACTTTGGCCTTCTGAATTTTCAAAACATGAATGGGAATTTCATCACTTGCCTCTTAACCCTCCAACTGAATAATGATAATTTTTCTATGATATAATGATATGATCCATAGCCTTTCTAATACTGAACCATATGACATTATTTTAAGAAAGCATATCACGTGTAACTGTGTTTGTTAACATGTTGCTGGATTCAGTTTGCAAGTACCCTTTTAGGATTTCTTCAGGTATGTTAATTAAGGCTATTAATTATTTTGTTCTTGTTTGTCAGGTCTTCTATTTTTTAAGTTTTTATTTCAGTTCCAGTACAGTTACCATACAGTGTTATGTTTGTTTCAGTTGTACAATACAGTGATTCAACAATTCCACACATCACCCAGTGCTCATTATAAGTGCCCTCCTTAATCCCCATCACCTATTTAACCCATCCTGCCACCTCCCACCCCTCTAGTAACCATCAGTTCTCTATAATTAAGAGTTTTCTGTGGCGCCTGGGTGGCTCATTCGGTTAAGCATCCGACTTCAGCTCAGGTCATGATCTCACAGTTCATGGGTTTGAGCCCTGCATTGGGCTGTGTGCTGACAGCTCAGAGCCTGGAGTCTGCTTTAGATTCTATGTGTGTGTGTCTCTCTCTCTGCCCCTCCCCTGCTCGTGCTCTGTCTCTCTCTGTCTCTCAAAAATAGACATTGAAAAATAGAGTTTGTTTCTTGGTTTGTCTCAGTCTCTCTCTTTTTTTTTTTTCCTTTGCTCCTTTGTTTTGTCTCTTAAATTCCACATGAGTGAAATCATATGGTATTTGTCTTTCTTTGATTGACTTATTTTGCTTAGGATTATACTCTCTAGCTCCAACCATGTCATTGCAAATAGCAAACTTTCTTTTTTTTCTCCATTCTTATGACTGAATAATATTCCATTGATATTATATATACACCATATTCCATGATATTATATATATAATACCATATATATATATATATATATATATATACCATATATATACACACACCATATATATATATATATACACACACACACCGTTTCTTCTTTATCCATTCATTAAGTGATGGTCACTCAGGCTGCTTCCATATCTTAGCTATTGTAAATAATGCTGCTATAAACATAGGGGTGCATGTATCCCTTTGAATTAGTGTTCTTGTATTCTTTGGTAAACACCCAGTAGCATGATTGCTCTATCCTCAAGTTGTTCTATTTTTAACTTTTTGAAGAACCTCCATACTGTCTTCCACAGTGGCTGCAACAGTTTGCATTCCCACCAGCAGTGCATGAGTGTTCTTTTCTTTCTTTCTGGTGCAAGGTGATACCTCATTGTAGTTTTGATTTGCATTTCCCTGATGATGAGTGATGATGAGTATCTTTTTGTGTGTCTGTTGGCCATCGTTCACTCTGATCAGCTGGGACTTATTCCTGGGTTGCAAGGGCAGTTCAGTATTCACAATTCAATCATTGTGATATATCACATCAGTCAGAGAAAGGATAAGAACTGTTTGTTCATTTCAATAAATGCAGAAAAATCTTTTGACATAGTACAATATCCTTACAATTAAAAAAAAAAACCCTCTGATAGTAGAGTTGGGGAAAAACAACAGTGCCCGAGCAAATCAGTCTTGTCTCTTTTAAGCTAACTGATGTAATTCACACATTGTGTTCTCATCCAGGCCAAACATTTTACCGGCATAGGAATCCACATCATTGGTATCACAGTGGTCTGCACAGCCTGCTTGGGTGTGTAAATCAGTCTAACATTGGTATTGCATATAATTACTGTGCATCCAAGCAAGTGGATTCAGTTTCTCTTTCAAAGCAGAGGCTCCTACAAGGACTCAGGTGCAGGCAACGTATTTGGGAATGGGCTCCAGGAACAGGAGTAAAAGACTGAAAATAATGGGAGAGTGAACAAAGAAAAATCAGTAAGAAATGTGTTATTGAACTGGTGAAGTGATGTGCTCAGTCTCTGTGGTGGCCCTCTGAGAAACTGTGAGAGTACATTTAGAATTGTCCCTCCAGCATGCAGCATTTATCCACCAATTCCTATCTTAGTTCATTGAGGGTTTACCCCTAGGAACACTCTCACCTCCTGACTGCTCTACTGGATTGCTGAGTAAGTAAGTAGGCTTTGCAGAAACTGTGGGTGATTGAGGTAGGTAGGATGTGAAAATACAAAGGGCACTTGAAAGAGGCGCAGCTGAAGTTGGAGGCAAAGAGGTTTCGCCTGGGGCACCAAAACCCTCTGTTAGAACCACCTTTTTGGGGGCACCTGTGTGGCTCAGTCAAGTGTCCAACTTCAGCTCAGGTCATGATCTCGTGGTTCGTGGGTTTGAGCCCCACGTCGGGCTCTGTGCTGACAGCTAGCTCAAAGCCTGGAGCCTGTTTCAGATTCTGTATCTCCCTCTCTCTCTGACCCTCCCCTGCTCACGCTGTCTGTCTGTCTGTCTGTCTGTCTCTCAGAAATAAATAAATAAACATTAAAAATTTTTCCAAAAAAAAAAAAAAAAAAGAACCGCCTTCTTTACATCAGACTTAATAATAAAGATCATATTTTGGTCTCCATATACCTCATTCCTCCTTATCTGTTTTAAGTGTTTATTTCTTTTCTGAGGGAGCTTGCAAGCATGAATGTGAGTCGGGGAGGGACACAGAGAGACGGAGACAGAAGATCCAAAGTACGCTTCACACTGACAGCAGAGAGCCTGACCTGAGCAGAAAACAAGAGTTGGGTGCTTAACTGACTAAGCCACGCAGGTACCCCTTCCTTGTCTATTTTTGAATAGATTTAGAAATGCAAATGGGTGAGTAGTGTTATTGTTGTTATTTGATTTGGAATTCTTGAAATTTTAATAGTAGCAACCCAAGATTCCTTTTTTTTTTTTTTTAATTTTAAGCATTTATTTATTATTGAGAAACAGAGACAGAGCAAGAGCATGAGAGGGGCAGAGAGTGGGGGAGACACAGAATCCAAAGCAGGCTCCAGGATCTGAGCTGTCAGGACACAGCCCAACGCGGGGCTCGAAGTCACAAACTGCAAGATCATCACCTCAGCCGAAGTCAGATGCTTAACTGACTGAGCCACCCAGGCGCCCCAACCCAAGATTTATTTCTAACTGTTATAGACCTTGTAAGTGAACTGAATTTTAAAGTATTTTATACCTCCAGCACTACAAAAATAAATATATATTAAGTTAGTGATTCCAGCATTATTTGTGATTGTAAAATATTGGAAACACTTAAAATTCCCATCCACAGGAGATGACTGAACAAACTTTATAGTACATCTACACAGTGGAGCGTTACAGGGTTGTAGAAAAGAATGTGGAATATCTCCAGGAATTGATATGGGGTAGTTTTCAGGATATGTTGTTAGGTAAAAACCCTAAAGTCCATAAAAGCATTTAGTACATGATACCTTTGTGTAAGACAGAGGAGAGGGTAAGAATGTATCTGCTTATTTTTCCAAGAGGAATCACAGGAATGTGGAACGGAAACTAATAGAGATTAGTTATTTATGAGGGTGGGTAATAACAGGGTGGAATGGATACAAGAGGGAGTGATAGTTTTTGAGTATATTTTTGTATAGCTTTTACTTTAGGAAGCTTTTTAATGTATTGCATATTGGAAAATAAAATTGAGTTGACACGGATGGATTTAAAAAGCTGAAAGTAAACTGAAACAAATAAATATAACTGTTTTTAATGTGAATGACATAAGTTACAGAGAAAAAAATAAAACTAATCAAAATAATTTGTAACACAGTACTTTGATTACATGCCTTCAATCTAAATACAAAAAAAGAAGTAGAAGGAAATCTTAAACTCTTCGATGTGATTTTTTTTCCATAGCGACATGGATATAGCAGTTCTGTATTTCAGTAATGAAAAAATAAAATATTGATGTTTCAGGAAGCCAGGATCTCTCATTTTTAGGATGAAAGTGATATAACACGAACTGAGAGAAGGCAAGGCAAAAAAATACATGGCACTGGATTTGAGTGAGAAATTCCTATGTGGTAATTAGTGTTCAGATACTAATTTCTGAATAACATTCCATGTTAAAAAGGGAAATGGCTGGTTCCAGGGCTGCAGAAAGGAAAATACAAGATGCATCTGGGCCATCTTTTTTGTGCCATAAATTACGGAAGCACTTAAAAAAACATAATGACATTTCAACAAAATATACAAGCCAGCCTGAAGGAGCTGAGGCTAGGGGAAATGAGTAATAAATTGAATGATGGTAATGAAATATAACTTGTTTAAAATGAGAAATCATTAGTCCATACTAACACACACACTCATACACACACACACACACACACACACATAAATGGGGAGGAGAAGCTCTCCCTTGCAGGACACTGCCAACTTAATATAGAGGAATTGATAGAGTTAGGCAATGGCCATTTCATGTTTTTAATGTTTTATTTATTTCTGAGAGAGAGAAAGACAGCACGAGCAGGGGAGGGTCAGAGAGAGAGGGAGGCACAGAACCTGAAACGGGCTCCAGGCTCTGAGCTAGCTGTCAGCACAGAGCCTGATGCGGGGCTCGAACCCACGAACTGTGAGATCATGACCTGAGCCGAAATCGGACGCTTAACTGACTGAGCCACCCAGGCGCCCTGGCGATGGCCATTTCAGGTAAAATCATCAATGGATGTTAATGCTGTTCGCTAAAAGTTTGGCTAACAGGATATTTGCCTAGGCTATAAATATCTTCTCCCAATTTCTTATTACAAAGGAAATTTTCAGTGGAAGCACTTGGGGGATACATGCATTCCACGTGATTAAAGTTAACATCACTAATAATGAGGAAAACAAACTTCAAGCAGCTCCTAATAGGAAGCACTAGAAACAAGACAAAATCCACGTAGTGTCTGTGACATAAACACCTACCCTGGATCTCAACATGACATAGCATTAGATAAATATAAATTGAGGGTCATTGAACAAAATAATTGGTCTATATTCTAGTCTGTAGTACTGGGGAACGTTTTTATATAAAAAGAGACTAAAGAGGGGCGCCTGGGTGGCTTAGTCGGTTAAGCGTCCGCCTTTCGCTTAGGTCATGATCTCGCGTTCGTGGGTTCTGGCCCCACGTCGGGCTCTGGGCTGACTGCCAGCTCAGAGCCTGGAGCCTGTTTCAGTCTGTGACTCCCTCTCTCTCTGACCCTCCCCTGCTCATGTTGTCTCTCTCTCTCTCTCCTAGAAATAAATAAAAACCTTAAAAAAATTTTTTTGAAAAAGAGACTAAAGAGACATGACACCTAAATCCGGTAGTGAATTAGGACAGTGTCCAGTACCATGAGGGAATTATAATATAAAGAATGTCATTAGTACAGTTGGCAAAGTGTGAATATATACATATGTGCAAAATATCAGATAACAGTATTGTAATAGTACTAAATTTGAATTTGATGGTAGTACTGCTTTTTCTTAATGCTGTATATGCTAAAGTATTAAGGGGTAAAGCATCATGTTGCTGACCAATGATTGCATTCAATAACTTGGCACAACTAATAAATAACACTAATCAAATTTATTGCACTATAATAACACAGTCTATAAATCTATTCTTTTCTGAGTATGAAATATAATATTTGTTATATAAGAGGGGAGCAGATGTGGCAAAGTGTTAACATTGGGTCTAGGTGAAGAGTATCTGGGAATTCATTTTATTATTCATGCAACATTTATGCAAGTTTAAAGATGTGTTCACAATAAAACAAAACAATTAAAATGATATAGGTAATACATTTATCTGTGATTTAACATTGAAAATGTGTTTTTTATAAATTCTCTCACTGCTTGTTGACACACCACAGAGCACTGTACCTGAGACTTGATATTCTGTAATAATTGGCACATACTCAATATCTGAAGAACTAGAAAAATAATTTGTGCCCAGTATTTTCTAATTGGCTAGATTTTGTGACTTCATGCATCCATTCTTAGAATGTGAGCCCAAATAAGGGTTTTTCCTCAACCCTATATGCATAATTTGTGCCAAACTTAAAAAAAAAAAAAACATAAAAGGCATTTCTCTCTAAGTTGGGACACTTACTTTGATCAGTAATTTTATTTTTATTACATTTTTTCATCTAATGATGAATGATTAGCGGAGCTGCTAGTTCACATTGGCCATAATTTTTTAAAAAATTAATCTACAGAATAAATTCTAGATAAATTCAAAAGATAACAGATTTCTCAAAAATTAATTTGATCTCCCTCAACCAAGATGCTTTAAATTAAAGACCTGGATAAATTAAATAGGATTTCCCTGCCATTTACAGAAGCCTTTTTGAAATCCTCTGAAGTGTACTTATGACTAGATAAAGGGTTTTTTATCCTATCGATTAAAAATTTAATACATTCTTAGATACTGATGACTAATGGGACAGAACTATTTGTTGGGGAGAAAAATGGCTATGTAGAATTTGACAGGAAAATCACAAGAGTAGATAGTCCTATGTAAAGTATCGTGGATAACTTTTACAAATACGCTGTCTGGACTTAGAATTCCAAGCATATGGATTGGATCTACTTGTCCTATTATTCCCACTAAATTCAACTAAAAACCTCTGGGTTTATGTATAAACGAACACAGAAAGACTCTAAGAGAATGCAGTAAGAAGGCACATCTGCTATCTCAGGACCTCAGGACCTGAGAAAAGGCAGGGTGGTGAGTACTTCACATTCTCTTTTTGCCTTCTACCTCCCACAGTTGAAGCTGCAAAAGCTGGCAACCTGGAAACGCTAATGGGTGCAGATAAAAAAATATCACCGGCTGAATTATGATCACAGCCTCACTCGTAACTAATTTAGATGATTTAGATGATGAGAATTTGGACCTTAAAGCTGACAAGACTTACATGAAAATTTGGTTCTGAGTTGATGCTGTAATGGGTTGATACTTTCGGGGACCTTGGGATAGGGTGAACGTATTTTGTGTGGGGTGGGCACCTATCTTCCTCAAAGGGTGGCCTGTAGTAGAATAATTGCCCCCCCGCAAAGAGGCCCAAGTTCTAGTGCCTAAAACCTGATGACGTCTTACCTTACATGGCAAAAGGGACTTTACACAGGCAGTTAAATTGGGAACTGTTCTTGTGAATAATTACTCTCTTCTCCAAAGGAGTATTTTTTTTTTTTTTAATTTAAGTCCAAGTAAGTTAACATACAGTGTAGTGATGGTTTCAGGAGTAGAACCCAGTGATTCATCCTTCTATTTAATGCCCAGTGCTTATTCAGCAAGTGGCCTCCTTCATGCTCATCACCCATTTAGGTCATTCCCCCACCTACCTCCTCTCCAACAACTCTCAGTTTGTTCTCTGCATTTAAGAGTTTCTGATGGTTTGCCTCCCTGTCTGTTTTGATCTGATTTTCTTCTATTCCCCTATGTTCATCTGTCTTTTTTCTTCAATTCCACATATGAGTGAAATCGTATATTTCTCTTTCTCGCTTAGCATAATACATTCTAGTTCCATCCAAGTTGTTGCAGATGGCAAAATTTCATTCTTTTTGATCGCTGAGTATTGTTCCATTGTGTGTGTGTGTGTGTACACCACATCTTCTTTATCTTTTCATCAGTCAGTGTTGGTCTCTTTCCATAACTTGGCTTTTGTTGATAGTGCTACTATAAACATTGGGAAATTAGGAACTTTTTTTGTTTTTTTTAAATATTTTTATTTATTTCTAGGGGAGAGAGAGAGAGAGAGAGAGACAGCATGAGCAGGGGAGGGTCAGAGAGAGAAGGAGACACAGAATCTGAAACAGGCTCCAGGTTCTGAGCTGGCAGTCAGCACAGAGCCCGACACGGGGCTCGAACCCACGAACTGCGAGATCATGACCTAAGCGAAAGTCGGACACTTAACTAACTAAGCCACCCAGGCGCCCCAATTAGGAACTTTTAAATGAGGTTATTCTAGCTTTCTGGGTGGGCTCGATGTAATCAC
Source organism: Proteles cristata cristata (assembly GCA_017311185.1). Taxonomy (NCBI): domain Eukaryota; kingdom Metazoa; phylum Chordata; class Mammalia; order Carnivora; family Hyaenidae; genus Proteles; species Proteles cristata. Next base: position 363,591 of record JAESUZ010000482.1, on the reverse strand, counting down.
AGTGGATCCTTATAAGGGGAAAAGGGTGGCAGGAGCAACACACTTCTAAATTTTCCATAGGTCAAAGGATGGAGGGTGATTAAAAAAATGGATAAACTGAACCCAAATGAAAATGCAGCATTTGAAAATTTGTGGGACACAGCGAAAGCAATGCTGAGGAGGAATCTTCTAGTCCTAAATGTATATACCAGAAAAGATTGGAGTTCCTGGGTGGTTCAGTCAGTTAAGTGTGTGACTTTGGCTAAGGTCACGATCTCATGGTTCCTGAGTTTGAGCCCCACATCAGGCTCTGTGCTGGCAGCATGGATCCCACTGAGGATTCTCTGCCCCCCTCCCCCACCTTTCCTCTCTTTGTCTCTCTCTCTCCCCCTCTCTCTCTTCTTCTCGCTCTCTCTCAAAATAAAATAAACATTTAAAAAAGAGGAAAAATCCCAAGTCAAAAATGTAAGCTTTCACTTCAAGAATCTAGAAAAAGAAGCATATGTCCCCAAATAGCAGAAAGAAGAAAATAATAGAAGGAAACTATGAAATTGATTTTTTCTGGTTTTTTTTTTTTCTGTTTTCAGTGAGACAAAGAGCTAGTTCTTTGAAAAGATCAATAAAATTGACAAACTTCTAGAAAGACTAACCAAAAAAAGAGATGACGTAAATTACTTACATCAGGAATGACAGGATATATCACTACAGCCTCTACAGACATAAAAGGGTAACTAGGGTATTACGAATAAGTGTACACACATTTTTTTCACAGATTAAATGAAATGGACCTCTTCCTCAAAACACAAACTACCACAACTCAACCATTATGAAATAAGTATTTTGAAGAGCCCTGTAATTTACAAGGAAACTGAATTAGTTATCCAACAACTTACCATAAAGAAAATCTCAGGAGCAGATAACTTCAATGAAGAATTCTAACCAACATGTAAGGAACTATTATGAGCAAGTTTATACAGTTTCTTTTGGAAAAGGAACAGAAGAGGGAGAAACACTTTCCAGTCCATTTTAGGAAGCTAGTATTACCCTAACTTGAAATCAAGAAATCAAAAAAAAAAAAAAAAAGACCAATATACTTGATGAAAACAGACACAAAAATCCTTAATATTAGCAGATAGAAGGTAAAATGTATACAGAGAATTTTACCTTAAAACCAAGCAGGGTTTATTCTAGGAATATGAGGTTGCTTCAATATAAGAAATTAAGTAGCGTAGGAACACCCAGGTGGCTCAGGCAGTTGAGTGTCTGACTCTTGGCTTCGGCGCAGGTCATGATCTCACAGTTCATGGGTTCAACCCCTGCATCTGGGTCTGCACCAGCCATGTGGAGTCTGCTTGGGATTCTTTCTCTTTCCCTCTCTCTGCCCTTACCCTGCTTGTGTACTTGCTCGCCCTCTCTCTCTCACACAAAAATAAATAAATAAACGTTAAAAAAAATTTAAAAATCAGTGTAGAGGTGCCTGGCTGGCTCAGTCAACAGAGCATGTGACTCTTGACCTTGAGCTTTTGAATTCGAGCCCTGCTTTGGGTGTAGAGAGTACTTGAAAATAAAATCTATAAAAAAATGAACTAATGGAATTCAGGCTAAAGAAATAAAAATGACAGTTATATAAGTAAGTACAGAAGAAGCATTTGACAAAAGTCAACACTCATTTATGATAAAAGCTCTTAGCAAACTAGGAATAGAGTGGAGCTTCCTCAACTGGATAAAGAGTATCTAGTAAAAACCGACAGCTAACATACTTAATGGAAAAATATTAAATACTTTCCCATTAAGATTGGCAAAAACGCAAAGATGTCAGTTCTCCCCACTTTTATTCAACAGCGTGATAGAAGTTCTATCCATTGCAACAAGGCAAGAAGTGGGAATAAAAGGCATAGCATTAAGAAATGAAGAAATAAAACTGTATTTGCAAATGATGTGATTGTCTATATCTAAAGTTACTAAAAGAGAATCTTCCTAGAACTGATAAATGAGTTCAACAGGTTCGTGGGATATAAGCTAAACACAGAAAAGTCAACCTCCTTTCTTTATACTAGAAATGAACATTTAAACCTTGAAATTAAAAACAGAATCCCATTTATAAGTGCTCAAAAATACTTAGTTGAAAATTGAATAAAACATATCCAGGACTGGTATACTTACACCTCTACATTGCTTGTGAAAGAACTCAAAGATCTAAAGAAAAGGAGAATCAAACCATATCCAGAGACTGGAAGGCTCAGAAGAGCAAAGTCCATTCTCCCCAAATTGATAGACAGGTTTAAGGCCATTCCTGTCAAAATCCCAGGAAGATTTTTATGTGTGTAGATACAGACAAAACTTTTCTAAAATGTGTATGGAAAGATGAAAGTACTAGAAGAGTTAAGAACAATTGGGAAAAAAATTGGGGAGAAATCAGCCTATTTTGACACTTACTATGTAACCACAGTAATCAAGACTGTAGCATAGGTCATATAATTGATGGGACAGAATAGAGAATCCATAAATAAAACAACACAAATATACCCAAATGAATTGGGCATCCATGAGTAGGGGGAGGAGGAAGAATAGGAAGAGGGGGGAGGATCTAAGTCTTACACAAAAGTTAACTAAAAATGAATCATAGACTAATATAAAACTATAAAACTTCTAGGAAAAGAAATCGTAGAAAGCCTTTAGGATTTCAGACTAGGCAAAGCATTTTTAGATTTGATACCAAAAGTATGATCCATAAAAGGAAAACTAGATAAGTTGTACTTCATCAAAACTAGAAACTTTTGGTTTGTGAAAGACCCTGTTAATGTGATTAAAAGATAGGCTATGGGGTGGGAGAGAACATTCGCCAATCACTTATCTGAGAAAGGTCTAGTACCTAGGATTTATAAAGAACTTATAACTCAACAGTTAAAAAGCAAATAGTTCAGTCAGAACTGGAGCAAGAGACGTGATGAGACATTTCAGTGACGAACATGATATAGATAGCAAAGCACAGGAAGAGATGTTCAGCATCTTCAGTCATTAGGGAAATGTAAATTAAACCATAATAATATATCATTACACACTTTTCAGAATGGCTAAAATGACAAATAAAAAAGGTCACAGCAGGGGCGCCTGTGTGGCTTAGTCGGTTAAGCGTCCGACTTTCGCTTAGGTCATGATCTCGCGGTTCGTGGGTTCGAGCCCCCATCAGGCTCTGTGCTGACTGCCAGCTCAGAGCCTGGAGCCTGTTTCAGTCTGTGACTCCCTCTCTCTCTGACCCTCCCCTACTCACTCTGTCTCTCTCTCTCTCTAGAAATAAATAAAACATTTAAAAAAAAAAAAAAAAGGTCACAGCACCAAATGCTGCAAAGACATGGAAAAGTTAACACACTGGTGGTGGCACTATGAAATGCTGTAGCCACTTTAGAGAAGTTTAGAATTTTCTAAACTTTCTAACTGAACTCTTAATTTTGGAATAGCTGTGTATATGCATGAGTTGTACAAAATAATACAAGGAGGTTTCATATCTTTATTTTGCTTAGGTAAATTTTTAATTTTCAGATTGGTTCCATAAAATGTTTATTATTCAAATAAAATATATGGGACAAAAATCTATCATTGGATTGATGTTTCCTTGTTCTTGATAGAAAAGAGCAAAATGCATATATATACAGAAGAATAACACAAATTGAATGTATATTTTGCTGTTTTGGGGTGGAGTGTTTTAAAGTTATCAATTCAAGTTGGTTGATAATTTTAAGGTTCTCTTGTTAGGTACTTGCCAATTTGAAATTCATAATTCTGGATGGCTGTATTAATAGCTAATCTCCTTCTTACACATAATCATATTCATTGTTCTTATCCTAGGAGTGCAAAGTTGGTTTGACATTTAGAAATAAATCAATATTGGGGCAGCTGGGTGGCTCAGTCGATTAAGCGTCCGACTTCGACTAGGTCATGATCTCACGGTTTGTGAGTTCGAGCCCCATGTTGGGCTTTGTGCTGACAGCCAGCTCAGAGCCTGGAGCCTGTTTCAGATTCTGTGTCTCCCTCTCTGTCTGACCCTCCCCTGCTGACATTGTCTGTCTGTCTGTCTGTCTCTCTCTCTCTCTCTCAGAAATAAAGAAAAAAAATTTTTAAAAGAAATAAATCAGTATCGGCACTATACTGCCAAATAAAGGAGACAGCCCATATAATCATCACATAAAAGATGCAGAAAAAATCATAAGGCATAATGATTAAAAATAAAGGAAAGCTGTCCTTGTTTACAGATGACATGATTGTATACATGGAAAACACTACAGAATCTTTGAAGAGAATTCATAGAACTGATGTGTTAATTTAGTAAATAAACTATACAAGCTCATTATATATAGCTATTGTATTTTCAAGTACTATAAGCTATTCATATATGTATATTCATGTACTGCATATAGCTATTGTATTTTCATGTGCTATAAGTAAGCATTTGGAAAATTATATTTTTAGAAATCCACAAGGTCATAAACAATAAAACACTAGATTATACTTAATGATAAGGCATCCATTTCTTTTACAGGTTGAGAGAAATGAAAGCATATCTAAGTGGAACAAAATAATAATATACAAAATAATAAGCTTAGAGAATGAATATTTTTGAAATGTCTTTTCTCTCTAAATTTATCTATAAATTCAATACATTCCCAAGCAAAATTTGACTTTTAGATATCTGTATATGTGTGCATACACACACACAATGAAAATTATATGCACAGAATGATTTGAACAAGAATGTTAATAGCAGCTTTTTCGTGATAGTCAAAGTCTGGAAGAACTCAAGTACCTCTGTACAGGAGAATGGATAATTATATTACAGTAAATTTCTATAATGGCATACTGATTCAGCAATATAAAAGGAGGAAATTACTGAAAGAGAAAAACATGGATGAATCTAAAAGAAAATCATTAGGTTGAGCAAAATAAAGCCAGAGACAAAAGAATACACACTCTATTAATTCATTTATATGAAGTCCAAGAGCAGGCAAAAGTAAGCTATGTTGATTGAAATCAGACGTTTTAGCCATTCTGAAAAGCATCTGGGATGATGGTCTTTAAAGGTACAGAAGAAGATTTTCTGGGACAATTTTGTATTGTCCTGGAAACTTTGTATATTTTGTTTCAAAGGTTCATGATATGGATGTATGCTGTAAAAACTAATCAGACTGGACAGTTAGGATCTCTTTGTTTGATGTGAATCATACTTCAATAAATTAATGTTATTCTGGCTATTATTGACCAATTGAATGGCCTCACAAGTGTTGAATTCTGAATCAAAAATATTTTGGAAATTTAATCAAAACATTTTTAATGTTTTTTGAACACAGGACTTTGGCAGAGAAAGTTTGTAAAAGAAAAGTGCCCAATGATAAGCACTGCATGAGAATGCCTTTCCTCTCCAGGGTTGTTCCATCTGCCTTGAGGCTGTGTGGTTAGAATTCACAATACCAGACAGGAATGTCCTTGACACGGTTATGATGATCTCCATCATTGCTTCAGCAAGAGTAAAGTTTTAGTGTCTTCTTTCTTCCTATTTAAATTATGCTGTTAGCTTTAAGCCTCAGGGCAGAAGTACAGTAAAGTGGATAACTAATTGAAATATTTAAAACAACCAGACAGCAGTATTCATGAGCCATCACAATGAACTAGCACAGAAAACTGCCTTCTCGGTGTAAGTATTGATTAGATTAGGAAAGATGTTTACCTGCAGATTAAAGGTTCATCACGGACAGAAATTTCTCTTTTATGTGACATTAACATCTTCTTTCACAATGTTAGGCACACATGTATTTAATAAAACTCCTTTTAATATAAGCGGAGGCTGTGCTATGTAGACATTCTCTGTGAGGGTATATCAGCTAGTTAAATATTGCTAGAATGGTGTTGCATAACACACCGCCCGGAAGTTCCCTGGTTTAAAACAGCAATCATTTATTCGCATGGATCTGCTCTGCTGACTCATACACCTGCGGGGAAGGAGCTGCAAAGTCACACGGCACAGGTTTTGGATACCAGGAAGAGTGAAGCTTTAGAGCCAGTGATGTAATCCACTGCATGGGGATCTCGAGGTTTGAATAAAAATTCTAAGAAGCCTATTGGTAAAGTATGATTATGAGAGCGTATTGCCCCACTGAATCACCTTGCTGATATATCAGAGTAAACCAGGATCCCTCAACGTTATTGCCTGCAATATAGTCTTGCCTGGAGAATGAATTCTTCAGTTTCCCTCTTTTGCTGGAGATCAATTTGTGGATAATTGACAAATAAACAATATTGAATCTACCTAGGAACAGAGTAGATCTCCAATATGTAGTGAGGTTCCTATTGCCTTTTGTTTTTAATTTTAGAGTTTATTGGACCCTTGGTTATATAAAGCCATCTCTTTCTCTCCTTAAAGCAAGGAACATTTTGATTATTTAGAGATATAAATGATATTACCCAGGCGGAACACAGCGTCTCTTGGGTCATAACCTGTCTAAATTAAGTAGGTTTGGGTTGAGTTTACTGCAAAATAAGGGAACTTAATATTGCAGATCTTGACAACTAAGTTTAAACTTCAGTCCCATTGCTAACACCTATCCCATCTCAAATAACTATTGACAACATTAAGGGTGATAGGTAAATGCTTGAAAGGGCAGAGTGATAAGGCAACTAAAGTCGTATGATGATTTTTGATCTAACACACGATCGGCTTCAGAACTTATTAAAAATTCCTTATCATTATGCAGTGCCTCATGCACCAAACTTTGTACACATAATCATCATTCTTCCCTGAGGTGATAAATCCCCCTCCCTGCTTCCCTATTTCCCTGCCAACCTAGATTAATATTCTAAAGTCAGATTTGGTAGAGGATTGCAAAGATCTGGACTTAAATTGAAGAAAATTTTAAAAGCCTCAGGCTTTTAAAATTTTTCATAACATTTGAAAACTAACATGTAGTTCAGCCTTTTTCCAAAAATTGTCAGTATAGCTGAGGATCAATCTGGTTACCTTTCTGTCTTCATGACTATAGGATTCCAGTGGTTACGTCAGAGAACTGATGGATCTGGGTCCCTTGGGACATTAGAAGTGGCATCCATGTTCCCCAACTACCCAAGTGTGTGTTTAAAATTTTTTTAATGTTTTATTTATTTTTGAGAGCGAGAGAAACAGACAGACAGACAGTGCGAGTAGGGGAGGGACAGGGAGAGAGGGAGACACAGAATCCAAAGCAGGCCCCAGGCTCCAGTCCGTCAGCACAGAGCCTGACACGGGGCTCTGAACTCAGGAACCGTGAGATCGTGACCTGAGCTGAAGTCAGATGCTCAACCCAGGTGCTCAACCCTGAGTCACCCAGGCTCCCTGGCACAAGTTTCTATTTTTACCCCGATGAATAAAGGAATATAATTTTCATCTCTAGGGAGTCCGGCCTTTGCCAAGTATACATGAAGTCTTTATCCTCTCCTAAGGTTGAGAAGATGGCCCTTTACCACATCACAAATCACAGAAAGAGGGGAGAGAAGCCACGAATCAATGATAGGCTAATACTGTATGGTACCACCCAAGATTTCCAACTGCAGCCATACAGAATTTTGAAGAATTGCTTTGAAGGCTGTCCCAGCATGGTGACTGCGGGTGCCATCTCAGCGAGTGCCCTAACAGGAGCTGTTCCTCAGAAGTGGCACCACGGGAGAAGTGCCAGACCTGTCAACTACTTGTTCTACGAAGCATGACAGTCTCCACAATCCAGAGAGGAATATTTTAGAGCTATCTGCAAGAGTGATGGACTCCCTATGTTAGGACTTTCCCGTGTCTGAAAGGTCTTGGAAACTGTGACTCACCAGAGAGATTAATGACAAAAGCCCCTCAAAAATGAGTGAAGCTGCTAAAAATCACAGATCCTTAACCTACTAGTTTGGAGAACAGTCCACTGACAGGAACCATCACCAGAATATTTTTGGCAAGAATAATCCCTGGCAGCATAAAATGATGTTGAAATTAGGGAACCCAAGGTCTCTGGTTATCTCTGGCATCACAACATGCATTAGTGTCTTTCCTCATGCAAAAGGAGATTTGATTTTAGATTGGCCTATGAATAGAGTTCACAACCAGAATAGCAGTTTTTCACAAAAACCAACTTAAAATTGGAAGTCCCTAAATCCTACATGTGGACTAACCAGTTATGGTAACCTTGAATTCCAACCCATATCATAGATCCCAGTTAAGTCTGACAATAGGGGATTGTACACGGAAGGATATGTCATGGACCTACAAAATGGGCTTGTTTTTACCTTTTTCTCTTAGATTGTAAGGCTTTCATTGAAATGCACATTTGACAGTAGACACAGCATATTGGCTGCATACTGATTTCAGCTTAATATAATGAGAAGGAATAGAGTAGAAGACGATAGCTGTAGTAAGAACAATTCACTTTGACAAATGTAGATGTCACTAATGCAAATTTAATTGGAACCGGTGAATTTTTTGAACTTGGTGTTTTGCCTGATCTCTAATAGAATGTGTAGGGATATAAGACTTTGTAACAGAAGACTATTTTGTCCCTTTTTAGATTTCATTTAACATCCTATATGACACTAGTATCTAAGTAGAAGCCAGTGTATTTCCTGTTGTCTGCATTATATAGCTAACAACCATAACCAGTCTAGTAATCGCGATATTGTATCTGCTAAGAAGGGTCAGGATTGTCCTCACAAAAATAAAAATCTCAACATTTAATTTTGTTCAGCCTTCAAGTGATAGTTTATGAGCAAGAAGTCCCATGGACACTTGGGGCTGGGGTACATATTGAACCTCTGGGCAACTCCCTGTCTGTCCTGGGAATGTGAGTCACCTGGATTTTCACAAAGGGCTGTTGTTTTTTCTCACATCTTTTTAGACTTTGATTTGGCAGTATTCTGGGTGCCACTTTCATATCATATCAGAAACAACATATCTGAGTGCCAAAGTGTTACTTTTATACCTTCTGGATTTCTGACTTGAGAAAATAGCCAAATGCTATTTGGATAATAGTTATGAATCTGTGGTTATCTATGGGGTCTTGTTGATGCATACCATACTTAGGTAATTTACGTGGGGGTTTATGACCCTGTTTGGACTCATACTTTATTGAGGTCAGCCAAGAAGGGAATAAAGGGGAAGGAGGCAAAGGAAACTCCCGAGACAGAAATAAGGGGTTTTGTTGACACATACCTGGTAAGCAAATTATGTAGAAGGAACTGGTCATTAGGCATTTTATCTATCAAACATCCTATTTTTTAAATTAAAATCCTTCACAGAAACCTTTTCTATATAGTTTTCCTCCAAATAAATTGAATTTGTAATGCTTTGTAATGCTCTAAGGTGTCAAGAAATACATGTTGGAAGTTACTTGCATTCCTATAAAATGCAGTTGATAGATGAAAATAAAATTAGATTACTGCTTGTTCTTTTCTTTCACATGAGTTTTAAGTATCTAGGGTTAGTCATAGTTATCTGTTTGGTACAAATTAATAACTCACTCTTAAAAACTGCTGTATTTCGTTTTCTTGAGTGGTCAGCTATTACAACAATAATGCACCATAACAATCAATCACAAATATCTTGGTGACGTAGAATAATAAGGATGTATATCTCACGTATCTGTGGAAGGGTACGCTGTAGGTTGGCCAATATAGGCGAAGCTCCACTTCTGTGATTTTGCTCATCTCCATCTTTCATCCAAAAGGTAAAATAACTTTTCATATGTCGGTCATCCCCCTCCTGAGGCCACTAGGCTAATCTGGGCATGTTTTCTCACGATAGTAGCAGAAGTGCCAGAGACTGAGCCCAGTTACAAAAGAGCTTTTATACTTTGCACACTCTTAAACTTTGCACACATAAATTCTATCTATCATTCCATTAGCCAAAACAAGTCATATCGTCTAACGCGAAATCAAAGGTGGGGAAATAGACTTCAAGTCTTTAACAGAGGGAAGTACAAACTAACATGGAAAGTGGCCTGAGATCAAAGAGGAGAAAAGAATTGGGGCCATGAATGTAATCTAACATGTTTTGTAAACCCAAATGTGACACTTCTCCATTTCTCTCTTCAGATGTACATGCATACATATTTACACAATAATATACAACGTATGTGTGTATATAATGATACCATGTGTTTGTAATATGTACACAATACTTTACTAGTATTTTCTTATATAGAAATGTCATTTTTCTTAAATAAACACACCGTTGAGAGGAAACCTGTTGTTGAGAGAAAGAGCAACCTGAATCAATTTATATGATCAGTGGAGTCTTTTTTTTTTTTAATGTTTTATTTATTTCTGAGAGAGAGAGAGACAGCATGAGCACGGGAGGGTCAGAGAGAGAGGGAGATACAGAATCTGAAACAGGCTCCAGGCTCTGAGCTGGCAGTCAGCACAGATCCCGATGCAGGGCTCGAACCCACAAACCATGAGGTCATGACCTGAGCCGAAGTCGGATGCTTAACTGACTGAGCCACCCAGACACCCCTAATCAGTGGATTCTGCACGGTCCCCCACATGCTTTTTTGAAGTTGTGCATAAGAATAGGATATTTGAATGTATTCAAGTGACCAAGTAACCAAGTAACCTTGTTAGATAAGACATTTTTCAGGGCTTTCTTCGAATAGATCAGTCACATAGATAATCCACATTTCTTTTTACCAAAAAAAAAAAATTATAAAATGAATTTGTAGAGATGGCATTGGGAAATTGCCTTGAATAAGTCAGCGACATAGAGGGGAAAAAAGCCCACCCACTCAGTAGGCATGTGTCTCTCAGAATCCTGTGTATTGCAAAGAGATAGATAAGTAATTGCCTCTAAGGAAATCTCAACCTAGCCTTGCTCAGGTACCTGAGTCACTCTTTAACATTGCCAGTGTGACAACTTCCAATTTTTTACAACTTCGATAAATCACCACACCTCACAGAGCTGAGTATTATGGTGTATCTGCCATATTACCAGATCTCATTGCCCTCCCCAGCCCAGCCACAGAAGGCAAAAGTTACTCACCAATGAATTTTCTCTTCTTCAGACCTGACCTTCAGTCATTGCTTATCTCAGGACCTAGTGCATCCCCTCTGCCTTCTACCCCCTTTTTCTTGCTTGGTCCTCATTACCATTTCCCAAGCCAGTGAAAGAATTTCCTCAAAAGAACCTCTCCCCTGCGTCCACTCATCTAATCTAATCCATCATGTGTATTATTCTCATAGTCTAATCAATATCGTCCCACAGAACACATATATACATGCGAGTCGAAGACCTTCTATGTTCTGCATACTCTGACTTTATTCTGGACCCTTCCTTCCGCCCCCGCCCCCAGTTTAATCTTCCAATCCACACCAACATCCAGTCATAGGTGACCAGCTCATCCTACTTTGCCTGGACTCTCTAGGATTTAGCTGTGAAAGTCCCCACATCAGTTGCAGACAAAGCTGAGTGGTGGTTCACTCTAACATACTCTCACTCGTTTGGATACACACACCACATAACGTATTTAATCACTATTTATTGTACATCTCCTATGTGCCTGGCACTGTTCTTGATACTGGAGATTAAGCAGTAAGCAAAAAGACAAGGTATTTTCTTACAGGCTTAAAAATTCTAATATGAAGAGATAGACGATACACAAAAGATATAAATAAATCAACGGTGATAACTGCTGTGAAGAAAAAAAGCAAGGGAGAGTGAAAAAGTGGCTGAGTGAGTTATAGATCTTTACAGGGGAAAAGGGAAGTTCTAACCAAACTTTTACATACAATCTATGGTTAGTAGTTTGTGTGTATCCTCATGTGCCCTATAATACCCAATTCATTCTTTCATGGGTTCATTAGTGTAGTTTCTTACACCATAAGTTTTATTCAACACCTACTACCCGCTAGACATGGTTTTAGAAATTGTTGAAAGAGTGAATGAAACTCACCTACTCCCCACTCTCACGGTTCTTATAGTTAAGCACAAGAAAGATTTGAACCAATGATCGCACAGATATGTTTATACTTGGAAAATGTGATAAGAACTAAGAAGGAACTGAATGGGAAACTATGGGTATTTAACAGCAGGATCTGATTTTGATTCAGGAGTTAAGAATATTTTCAGAGAAGTATAGACTAGTAGAATTAGCCAGGAAGGAGTGTTGGGAAGGAAAAACATTCTAGAAGCAAGGAGATGGGCATGTGAAGCTCTGAGGAAGGGACATAAAAGCTTCTTCTGGAGCAGAAAGAAAGCCTGTGTGGATCACAGCGACTAATATGTGATGAGTGCTGAGAAAAGAGGAGAGAATAGATCAGGAAGGTTTTGATATTCTGAGGAATTTTGGTCCTGGTTGCACTTTGGAATCACCTAGGGCTTTATAAAATCCTCTTGCTTGGTTCCCTAGGGAGAGCTCTCTAGGGAGAGATTCTGGTTTTGGGTACAGATTGGGTGTTAGGTTTTAAAATATTTCTCGTTGGAGGGGCGCCTGGGTGGCTCAGTCGGGTAAACGTCTGACTCTGTTTCAGTTCAGCTCTTGATCTTGCGGTTTGTGAGTTTGAGCCCCACATCGGGCTTTGTGCTGATAGTTCTAAGCCTGCTCAAGACTTTGTCTGTCTGTCTGTGTCTCTCTTAAAAAATAAATTTAAAAAATATTTCTCATTGGTGAATATATTTCCCAGTTATAGGCTTCCATTTGTTTCTTCACACAAGAAAAGACCTCACCCCAGTGTTTACATATTAGAACCCTGTATATCTTCCCCAGGTTCAAGTCTTGTCTTGTGTTGTAAATTTTTCTTCCTTCTCCTGCTGAAGACCACCATTTGTTCTCTTTTCTCTCTGCCCTTTGATGTCTTGTTTAGATACAACCTTAAAGAGCCTCAGAAACGAACACTGATTAAATTGCAGACAACTTTGAACTCTTTTTCTCACCCACCACTTGCTTGTCTCTGTCTCATTTCTCTCCTCCATGCTGCCTCTCAAAATCTTAGTACCGAGACTTGACTAAGGATATTAGGTATGAGTTGATGAAATTGAATAGACTACCACCTTAAGTGGAGAGAAATGCCCAAGACAGTACAGTATCTCTAAATCTTAGGTTTATATTCATGAAGGTGAATAAGCTTACATCCAGTCACATTACTTGGCTGTCTCTGAGATAAGCACAGGCAAATGTAATTGTCCTTTTTTATTTAGTATTCTAAGCTGAGATGGGAAAAAAAAAAAAGATGGCGTTCTGCATCCTCTAAATTTGATCTTACTTTAATGGTTTTATTTTCCATTATAAGTTTTTAAAAGTTGGGAATAAACCTGCCGAACTCTTCTTTATTCCTGTTTTTCTGGTGAACCGTCCATCTAAATAGTGTTCATTTGCTTTGGATGTTCCTGGTATCATTTTTAGCTAGTGCCTCTGATCTTGTTAAAGGCACAATCCATTTTTATTTTTTAATCAAGAATTCTGTCTTTGATGGTGAGTTACTGAGAAAGGAATAGATAAAATCTGAACTATTCCAGAGGGAATTTCTCTGGCCTGCTTTGTGAAGATAGTCCAACATCAGGCAGGGTTATTAATCATGACTCCCTTTACGGACCTCAAGTTCTTCTTGCGCCTGTTGAAGAAAAAGAGAATCATCTAAATGAAAATTCAAATACTGTATTTCAAACACTCTTGCACGAAAACTAACATATATCATTAATTCCATAATCTGGAAGCACAGATGAGTGGAAGACAGAATAAAATTTCTATCCTAAAACTGCTGTGTCATTTTGATGGCAGGTAGAAGAAAAGTAAACTCAAAGAAATTTCAGAAGTAGGAAGCATTTTATTTCACTGACCGAAAAGACTTCTCCAGGGTTGGTTACTTCATAGGCTCAGTGGTAGATACCTTTAAGGATCAGGTTTTTCCAGTGTCTGTTTTGCCGTCCTTCCTGTTTCAAGGAGGTCCTCAGGTTAATTCCTCTCATAACTGTAAGATGGCTGCCGCAGTTCCAAGCATCACATCCAAACACAATATCCAGAGAAGGATTCCTTGGCCTTCTTTGGTCAGGGGGGAAAAAAAGCCAGGACACACTTCTGAAGTTGTGTTTTTGTTTACCACTCCGAGGACTTTCTCTCACCATTTTGTTGACCAAAATTTCACAACAAATCTACCTCCAGAGGAAATGTTTCTGCCACTGTGGGTTCAGTCCAGTCAAGAACTCTCTCTTGGGGCTGATTCCCAAAAACACATGGCCCTGTGGAGGAGGGTAGATACACTGAAGAAGACCAAAAAAAGGTAAGAGAATGAGAATATTGGGAAGGAACCAACTAACAGTTTCTGTCAAAACTGGCATGAGACTTAGGAGATCTCCATTGTAGACCATTATATTTCTTCTTCAAACCAGGAAGTTACAACATTAAAATCAGAGGCTTAAAAAAGGCTACTTTAAAATTTGGTTGATTTCTTTGATTTTAAAGTTTCAAAAATGTGAGGAAAAGCCTCTCTTAAGAAAAAGCGGTTTTCATATTACTTTATTTGTTATATTAAAATACTGCAAACCTAGTAGAGGATTTTAAATAACCAACTCTGGAAAAAAATTCTTTCAACAGTGCAACAGTGGCCTCTGGATTTCATTCTCCTGCTGTTTTGTTTTTGGTTGTTTTGTTGTTTTTTAATGAAACAAAATTTTAGTGTGTGGACATATTTTACACCGTGTGTGTCTACAGTGTGAAGATGTGATATGGTGGACTGGGGAGCATGGTGTGGGTCAGCAGTTGGTGTCAGGGTTTGGAGTTGGAGTTCGGATAAGCTGTTAGAGGTGGAGGGATAATGAGTGTATCTAAAATTGAGGGAGAGAGGGGGATGGGGCTAAATGAACTGTGGAGCTGTGGCAGAGGAGCACTTCCCAGATTGGAGGTTACTTTCATAGCGAAGTGAAATTCTAAGGGGCTTTTGCTAAATAGACTGTATAAATTACTCAGATAGAAAAAGCACTGCTTTCCTGCCCAGGAGACAGTGCAACACTTGGTGGTCAGAGTATTATTCTACGCATTTGCACAAGGAATCTCAAATATCTGTGATGTTTTGATGTCTCAAGACGGTAAGCACACTAGTCCAGAGATGACTGGAAAGCCTCTCGTGAGCAGCAGCATGCAAGGACAGACACCAGCGGGCAGCAGGGGTGAGGGTTCTTCAGTGTGTTTGACAGCAGAGGCTTGCCAGGGGATACAAGTCAAAAACATGTTTACTCTCTCAGGTAATGAGAAAGTTTTCATTTTTTTCTTGCACCTAGCCAGACATGGTATCTCCAGTGCTAACTTCTCTTTTGTGCTGATGTCTGCAATTGCTTTTTTCCCCCCTTACTGTTCTTATTCAGTTTTGTTATCAAGGTTCTGTTAGTCACAGCAAATGATAGAATTGTCTTTGTCTTAATTTGGGGGTTCTTTGAAACATTTGCAGAAGACAGGACTTCTAAGTTCCCTGAATATCCAGTCAAGATTTGCCTGCAGACTCACCTGGCCCTGTTTTCTTTTATGACATAGGATTCCTGTTGTTCTTTTTCCGTACACAGTTTAGTTTCTTAAAATGTTACTGGTATTTGTATATTTTCCATTTCTTTTTGGGTCACGTTGGCATTTATAATTTCTAGATTATCCATTTTATTTATTTTTTTCAAAATATGGAACATTTCTATTACATCAATATGAGTTTCAGAATGGTTCCTTGTATAAGACTGATTATGTTTCACAGGTAAGATAAGGAGCCTGAATATAACTGAATAATACAAAGTCATACTATTAAGCTGGAACATTAATCACCGTGGATGTATTTTCAGGGTCAGGCTTGCTGTGGTATATTTTAGGGGAGAGAGTGTCAAGAAGATATTGGCCAAGATCGAAGCATATCCTTATTTGGAAAATACTACAAATGCTGGTTTAACAGGTGGCGGAGGTCTATGGGTAGAGCAGTAATTTGTGCCAGCAAGCCTTCATTTCCTGTCTTGCAACCCAAAGGATGGATTACCATTTTTATTCATTTAAATATGAATTTACATGTATTGAAAGACAGAACATTTTTAAAAATTAATGTTTATTTATTTATTTTGAGAAAGAGAGAAAGCTGGGGAGGGCCAGAGAGAGAGAGAGAGAGGGACACAGACTATCCCAAGCAGGCTCTGAGCTGTCAGCACAGAGTCTGATGTGGGGCTTGAACTCAAGAGCCATGAGATCAAGACCTGAGCAGAAATCAGATGCTTAGCCAACTGAGCCACTCAGGCGCCCCAAAAGACAGAAACATTTAAATAGTAATGTGGTATGAGGCAAATTCATGAAGTTGAGCTCCATGAATGTGAGGGTTTTTTGGGTTTTTTTGTCATTTTTATTTTCTGTTCTGTTTCCAGAGTGAAACGGTGCCTAGCACACAGTAAGGGCTTAATAACTTTTTAAATGAAGGAAAATCTGAAAATCTAATTTAATACTCATAACAACTTTCTTATTATAATTGTAAACACTTACTTTGTGATTACTCTTTAGCAGAAATCATTCTAGAGGCGCCTCAGTGGCTCAGTTGGTTAAGCAACTGCCTCTTGGTTTCAGCTCAGATCAGGATATCCCTGTTTATAAATTTGAATCCCACAAAAGGCTCTTTGCTGACAGTTTGGAGCCTCCTCTGGATTCTCTCTCTCTTCTCTCTCTGCCACTCTCCCTCTGTCTCTCTCAATAAATAAACTTAAAAAGTATAAATCATACGAATTCATTACTTGTGTTAATTTATCTAAATCCTTAGGAAATTGTATAAAATAATAAGAGTTATGTCTGTCTTTATGCCATTTCTATATTGTTTTGATTCCTGTGGTCTTTGGAATATGTTTTGAAATCAGAAATCAGGAAGTGTGATACTTGTAGCTTTTGTTCTTTTTCTCAAGATTGACTTGGCTATTTGTGATCTTTTGTGGTTCCATATGAATTCAAAATTTTTTTTAAAAATTCTGTTAAAAATGCCATTGGGGTTTCTCTAGGGGTTGAACTGAATATAAAGATTGCTCAGGCAGTGTAGACATTTTAACAATATTATGTCTTCAAATCCATGAACACAGGATGTTGTTACATTTGTTTGTGTCTTTTTTAATTTCTTTCATCAGTTTTTCATGAGTTTTTTAGTGTGCATGAATTTAACTCTTTAAACTTTGTCCTAAGTATTTTATTCTTTTTGTTGTTATTTTAAAGTGGAATTATTTTTATAATTTCCTTTTTAAGCTAGTTCATAGTTATTGTAACTGTTTTTTGCAGTAAAAATATCTTTTTCCATTTTCATTGAGAAATAATACGGCACACATCACTGTATACATTTCGTGTACATCATGATGGTCTGATTTACATATATTGAAATGATTAGCATAGTAGGTTCAGCTAACATCCATCTTCTCATATACAGTAAAAAAGGAAAGAAAGAAGGAAACGGAAAAAGTTTCTCCTTTGATGAGAACTCTTACAATTTACTCTCTTAACAGCTTTCCTGTATGATATTAAGGTACCTTATTTATCTTATAACTGGAAGTTTATTGCAACTTTGACCACCTTCCTCAATTCTCCCTGTCTTACTGCAGCCTTTGGTAACCGCCAAGTCTGATCCCTTTTCCATGAGTTTTGTTTTTTTTTGATTCCTCATGTGTGAGATCATACAGTAAGTCTTGCTCTGACTTTCTTCACTTAGCATAATGCCTTCGCATTCCATCCATGTTGTCAAAAATCATGGGATTTCCTCAGGTTTTTATGGTTGAATAACAATCCAGTTGTGTATCTTGTGTACACACAACTTCTTTATCCATTCATCGTAGAAGTAGACCCTTCGGTTGTTTCCATGTCTTGGCTGTTGTACATGATGGTGCTGTGAACGTGAGTGCAGACATCTTTTGAGTTAGTGTTTTTATTTCCTTTGGATATATTCCCGGAGTGGAATTGCTAGATCCTATGGTAGTTCTGTTTTAAATTTTGGGGCCCCTTCCATACTGTGTTCCATACTTGGTGTACCAATTTACAGTCCACCAACAATGCAAAGGTTTCTCTTTTCTCCATATTCATGCCAGCGGTTGTTAGATCTGTCTCTGTGGTGTTGGCCATTCTAAAGATGTGACTTATCGTTGTTTTAAATTTGCATTTACCTAGTGACTAGCAGTGTTGAGCATCCTTTCATGTACCTATTATTTGTATATCTTCTTTTTTGAGATGTGTCTATTTAGGTTATTATTATTTTGGAGGGGTTCTTTTTTAGGAGTTCTTCATATGTTTTGGATATTAACCGCGTATAAGATAAATGATTAATAAATATTTTTTCCCATTCCAGAGGTTGTCTTTTTTACTTTGTAGATGGTTTCTTTTGGTTTGCAGAAGCTTTCTAGTTTGACATAGTCTCACCTGTTCATTTGTAACTTTGTCACTTGTGCTTTAGACGTCCTATTCAAAAACTCATTACCAAGACCCATGTCAAGGAACTTTGTTCCTATGTTTTCTTCCAGGAGTTTCTTGGTTTCACGCATCACCTTTAAGTCTCTCATCCATTGTTAGTTACTTTTTGTGAGCGGTGCATGATAGAGGGGATTCGGTTTCATTCTTTTACACGTAAATATCCAGTTATCCCAGCAGCATTCATTGAAAGAACTGTCTTTTCTCTGTTCAATATTCTTCTTTTAAAGTTTTTATTCTAATTCCAGTTAGGTAACGTATAGTGTTACATTAGTTTTAAGTGTACTCTTTTAAGTATTCTTGGCTCCCATATCAAATATTAGCTGACCATATATGTATGGGTTTATTTATGAGTTCTTGATTCCATTCCATTGGTCTATTGGTTTTCTTTTATGCCACTTACAAACTGGATTGATGACTATAGTTTTATAATATAGCTTGAAAGTAGGAAATGTGATGCTTCCTGCTGTGTTCTTCTTTTTCAGGATTTGTGTTTTGGCTATTTAGAGTCTTTTGCAGTTCCATATAAATTTTAGGAATATCTTCTTTTACTGGTGTAGAAACATGCCTTTGGAATCTTGATAGGGATTGCACTGAATCTATAGAGGGGTTTTGGTAGTACTGACATTTTAACAGTCTTATTTCTTCTAATCTATGAACATGGGATACAGTTCCATTTATTTGTGCTCTCTTTGATTTCTGTCATCAAAGTCTTAATAGTTTTCAGATGAGAGATCTTTTACCTTAAATCTATTTCTAAATATTTTATTTTTTTATGATATTGTAAATAGTATTGGTCTCTTTATTTCTTTTTCAGATAATTCATTGAAAACGTACAGAAATACTACTGATTTGTATATGTTAATTTTGTATCCTGAAACTTCTTTGAATTCACTGATTACATCTAACAGCTTTTTTTAGTTGAAGATTTAGGATTTTCTGTGTGTAAAATCATGTCCTCTGCAAATAGAATTTTACTTTTAAATTTCCAGTTCTGCTACCTTTTATTCATTTTTCTTGACCCAATTCCTCTACCTAGGACTTCCAGTACTGTGTTGAAGAAGAGTAGTGAGAGTGGGTACCTTCTCTTGCTCCTGATCTTAGAGCAAAAAGCTTTCCTTTTCAGTGGGGAGTATGATGTTAGCTATAGACTTGTCATATGTGGTCTTTTTACATGGAGATTAAGTTCCTTCTATGCCTACTTTGTTAAGAGTTTTTATCATCAATGGATGTTGAAATCTGTCAAATGCTTTTTATGTGTCTGTTGAGATGATCGTATGATTCTGTTCTTTCATTCCATTCATGTAACGTATCACATTGACTGAATGCCGTATGTTGAACCATCCTTGCATCCTGGGGTAAATCCCACTTGATTATGGTGAATGATTCTTTTAAGGTGATGTTGGATTCAGTTTGCTGCTATTTTGTTGATCATTTTTATGTTTGTATTTACCAGGGATATCTTCCTGTAGTTTTATTTTCTTCTGGTGTCTTTGTTTGGCTTTAGTTTAAGGGTAATGCTGGGTTCGTACAATGAATTTCAAAGAATTCCCTCCTCTTTATTTTTTGGAGAAGTTTCAAAGAGGATGGCATTCTTTTTTGAAATGTTGGTAGAATTCACTAGTGAAGCCATTTGCACACACACTTATCCTTTAGATAAGTTTTTTTCCTTGGTTCTTAGTATTGTGCCCGTTTCAGAGCAGGCAGGATAAAAGAGTTTACTAACTTCACTGAACAAACATTTATTAGGCACACAAGGTCCATATACACAAGGACCAAGTATGTTAACTAACTGGAATTTAAATACAAACTTAAAAATACACATATATACGTACACATAGAAGGGCCAAGACAGATGCATTTTTTTAAATGATGCCTCTATTTAGTACTAGGGAAAACTTCATACAGAAAATAATCTAAAACTTAGCTGCAGTGTTACTCTTGACAAAATAGGCTTAATATGTTTTACTCGAAAGATGTTTGATATTTAATAGGACACAAAATAATAATTTAACTCTTGAGAAGAGAAGGCATAATTTTGGAATTTCATGCCTCTGAAAGACAGACCTGTTTAGACTCAAACTTTCTTTTTGATGTCTTTGAATAGATAGCATATACTTGGTAGTACCAGTTCTTAAAATTAGACCAGGAATATGCCTTTTATACCTAGAGAAAAAAAGTTCCTGTAACTTGTAGGGCAATTATAATTCCACTAGTGAGAGTACCAAACTGTAGCTACTAAAAGTAGTTGTTTGAGAATGTGGGGCAGCTGAATGGAGTTACTGTCTATAAGTCAATGTGGCATTAGCATTTACCATAACCTTTATTGTAGGTCTAAGAAACTGTTGCAAATAAGCACACTCCACTACTTTTACCCTGAGTTTAGGTGGAAGCATTGTTACTAGTTGTATGTTACCTTATGTCACAATCTATGTTGTGTGTTCTATGAATGTGTGTTCTTCTGTTTATAGAAGGCTAAGTGGTGCCAGCATTTCTTAAATTCGCATCTTTCAGAAAACATTCAGCGTATTAAGAAATCTAATGTTTTTAGTTGGAAATGGAGTATTTTTCTTCCCGTTTTCATTTAAATTCCAGTTAACACAGTGCTATATTAGTTTCACCGGTACAATACAGTAATTCATCATTTCCGTACATTGCCTAGTGCTCATCCCAACAAGTGTCCTCCTTAATCTCCATCACCTACTTAGCCCATCCCCCACCACATCTTCCCCATGGTAACCATCAGTTTGTTCTCTGGATTTAAGAGTCTGTTTTCTCATTTGTCTCTCTCTGACAAATCTGTTTTAATTTTGGTTATTAATAAAAAATCTGTGACCATGGTGTTTCAAATAAAGATTAGGGCTAAGAGGAACCCATGTCAGTGTTAAATGAAAGAGACTGATCAGCTGACTGGATTCAGAATTGAGAGATCATCCTCTGAGATTTTAGAAGCTACAAGAAAGAAATATGGAGTCTGTGGTTTGGAATTCCTATGGCAAAGGAATTTTCAAAGCTGAAATTGTTAATTGTGTTTTCCATGTACAGTAAATATAGAAATATCAGGGTGCCTGGGTGGCTCAGTCAAGTAAGCATCTGACTGCAGCTCAGGTCACAGTCTCAACCGTTTGTAGGTTTGAGCCCCTCATCAGGCTCTGTGCTGACAGCTCAGAGCCTGGAGCCCGCTTCAAATTCTGTGTCTCCCTCTCTGTCTCTGCCTCTCCCCACCTTGCACTCTGAGTCTCTCTCTTTCTCAAAAGTAAATAAGCATTAAAATTTTTCAAAATACGGAGATGTGAAAATAATTATGGTGATCAGGAACACTGAATTTCTGACAAGAGAGTCGTATATAAAATGTCATCAGCCCCTATGTTGAACCCCTGGTCACTTTAAATACATACAGTAAGAGCCAATTATGAGGATCATCTATCCTTATGAGTAGATTAATTATTCTGTGACATGTTTTAACTTTGATTCTCAACTGAATTCAGAGCCAGTATGGAAACTGGAGATTTTCTGTGACAATTTCTTTTGCATGTATAAAAAGTTAAAAAAAAAAATACTCCTTAGAAACGTTGTTAAAACATCATGAACTTTTTGTAACTTTATGAAATAACTATAATTGGGGATGTTCTAACCAGATGAACACAAAGAATATGGAAAAAAGATAGAATGTTGGGCAAGTGGTAGTGGATTGATTGAAAACATCAGGCAGCTAGAATTACTTCCGCGGCAGAAAGGGAGTCCTCTGGAAGGAAATACAGTAAAACCTTGGATTGCCAGTAACTTGTTCTGTGAGTGTTCTGCAAGATGAGCAAACATTTCTAGTAAACATTAACTTGATAAATGAGCAATGTCTTGCAATACAAGTACCACATGATGCCGAATGTCACATAAGCGGAACTGAACCAGTGTCTCTCTCTCTCTCTCTCTCTCTCTCTCTCTCTCTCGTGCTTGCTGTAGGATTGTGGGTGATCATCTCCCATGCTGCTAGTCTGGCAGAAATCAGTGATTTTTCAGCATGTTGGAAGGTGCCGGCAACTGGCACTAGTGTATTTTTTTTTTTTCACTTAAGAGCACTTATGGACAGTCCTTTGCTTTTTTCAGGCAGAGGAAGGTTAGGAATGCTTTGCTTCATTCTAGGTCAGGCTGCCTGCAGATAGAGACCCGTTTCTCTGCTGTCTTATTGCCTGTTACATTAAGTACAGTATATGCAGAGTTTATCAATACTATACTGTAGTCACCTTCCGTGTGAGTGTACACAATGGCTCCCAGGCCGACAAAGATTCCTTTGAGGCAATAGATAGCAGGGATTCCGTTAGTGATTGTGAAAGTTGTCCTCCATGATAACCCTCCTCTCTTGATCCCTCACACCAGCCAGAAAGGTTTTCAGAGGTAAGTACAGATTAATTTGTTTGTTTTTCTTTCTATTCTGTATTTTCTTTATTATGTTGTATTATTCCACAGTATTATAATCATTTTAATATGAATATTTTGGGGTTGTGGGATGAATCGTCTGAGAGTCCATTCTTATGGGGAAATTCACTTTGAAATATAAGTGCTTCGTATTCTATAATAATTACAGGGTCTATCCATCAGGAAGAAGTAACAATTATAAATGTCTACACACCCAATATGGGAGCACCTAAATATATATAAAACAATCACAAATAGAAACAGTCTTATGGATAAGAATGTGCTCATAGCAGGGGACTTTAATACTCCACTTACAGCAATGGATAGATCAACTAGACAGAAAATCACTAGAGAAACAATGGACTTGAATGACACGTTGGACCAGATGGATTCGAAAGATGTATTTAGAACTCTACATCCCGAGGCCATGGAATTCACTTTCTTCTCAAGTGCGCATGGCACATTCTTCAGGACAGATCACATCCTGGTACGCAAAGCAGCCCTCAATAAATATAAAAGAATTGAGATCATACCATGCACACTTTCAGCTCACAGTGCTATGAAACTTGAAATCAACCACAGGAAAACATCTGGAAAACCTCCAAAAACATGGAGCTTAAAGAACACCCTACTAAAGAACGAATGGGCCAATAAGGCAATTAGTGATATACAAGTGCTTTGGATTACAACCATGTTTCCAGAACGGATTATGCTTGCAAACTGAGGTCTTACTGTATAAGAAATATCCAAGAATCTATTTGTAGTCAGGCAGTGTGTTCTCTCCCCTTTATCTTCCATCAGGAAAGAATTTGGGACAAGTGGCTAGAACTATAAGCTCAAACACAAATGCCTATGACTGCTAGCTTCTTCCTCTAAGGCTAGAGTGGAAAGAGTATCTGGGCCTATAATTATGCTATTCCTTCCATACCCAAAGAAAGAGCTGAAAGCGGCTTCAACTCTCCTTTAGCCCTGTTATGAGTGTTAATTCAATGTCAGTTTCAGGAGGGTGTGGCCTTTATTTTATTCACTTTCGTGTCTCCACCTACTACACTGCTGGGCATATTCTCAGTGCCCTGAAATATTTGAGTGAATTAATGAATTAACACGAATTCATTCCTTCTTAGGAGCTCTTTAAAGGGAGGAATAGAAACTGGTCAACATGAGCAAGTAGGAATTCTGGATCAGAGAATCCATCGTCATTTAGTACAATCTGCAAAAGCATGTAAGAGTGATAGAGCATGTCAGTGGTG
The DNA here is from genome assembly GCA_017311185.1 of Proteles cristata cristata. Classification (NCBI taxonomy): domain Eukaryota; kingdom Metazoa; phylum Chordata; class Mammalia; order Carnivora; family Hyaenidae; genus Proteles; species Proteles cristata. The sequence goes on along the minus strand of JAESUZ010000482.1, from coordinate 339,521 downwards.
CAAAATACGTCAGGAGCAAGCACTTTACAGAAGCCTGTTTATTAGGTTGGGTTTTATGTAAATTAGTGACCAATAAGAAAAAGCCTTGAATTCAACTTAAACACTTTTTTTTTTCCCCCTATGTCTAACAAGGGTTATGCTGGGTATCATTATCCCAGAGAGGGAAATCTGTTGCTTTCTGCTTCTTTTATTAAAAAATTTTTTTTCTAATGTTTATTCATTTTTGAGAGAGCGAGAGAGCGAGAGAGTGAGCGAGCACAAATGGGACAGGGGCGGGGGGGAGGTACAGAGGATCCAAAGGGAGCTCTTGTACTGACAGCAGCTAGACTGATGTGGGGCTCACACCTGCAAAGTGTGAGATCATGACTGGAGCTGAAGTCAGATGCTCAGCCAACTGAGCCCTTCAGGTGCCCTGCTCTCTGCCTTTTTAGAAAGTAAAAAAAAAAAAAAAAATCTGTGTATAAATTATAGTAAATCTATATCATGATCTTAACTATGTTGTAAAGGGATGTTATTGTATTCCTGAAAAGTGTGTGTGTGTGTGTGTGTGTGTTTGTGTGTGTGTATGTGTGTGTGTGTGGTGAGGAAGGGGGAGATACTCAAAGTTCTATTTTGCTGACTGGTTTTGTCTCTGGCCGCTCTCTGTTATTATGCTTAATTCATCGTTTAATAGAAGTTCTCATCAATTTGTATTATAGGAGCCCTGTAACTTCATGTGTAGGCATTAGTTGGGATTCTAGCCCTACTGTACTCTTCACTCTTGATTGCCAAAGTTTCAGTCATTAAGTGATTCGCTGGATACTGATGAAATAAAATGTTATTAACAAAACCACTATTTCAGAATCTCATGACCAACACATGAAAAATAAAAATGCAAATAGTGAGGTGCCTGAGTGATTCAGTTGGTTAATAGTCTGACTCTAGATTTTAGCTCAGGTCATGATCTCACCATTTATGAGTGTGACCCTTGCGTTGGGCTCTGCTGATGGTGTAGAGCCTGCTGGGGATTCCATCTCCCTCTCTCTCTGTCCCTCCCCCACTTGCTCATGCTCTCTCTCTGTCTCTCGCTCTCACTCTCGCTCTCTCTCAAAATAAGTAAATAAACTTATAAAAAAGAAAATAGTGTTTTTAATACAGTTTTAGAGAAAACTTACAAACTATAGTAATTAAAGAAAAACTGTAATATACTTATGAAGTAGAAGAAGCAGTAATGTATTTTAGAAATCTGCTGGATGTTTTATTTTACTCTTTTCATTTCTATTACTTCCCACCAGAAACAATAGACTTAAAAAATTCTAGCTTAAGCATTTGAGTATGAAAGTGATAACATGAACAGAATCACAGAATAGGGCTTTATTTGGCTGAAAACTATAGAGTTATGTGCAAAAAGAGTAAAAATATAGTCATTGTATTAGAAGTAGGTGAAGATAAATTTACATCATGTGATGTGTATATTTTTCTAGTGATTACATATATTCAATAGCTACTACACATTTGGAAAATAAATGAGAAAGTAAATTAAATCTGAAATCTATTTTCAGTACCAGTGACAGATCAGGTAACTTTATTGGTGCATTTGATATTTAGTTCCACAATTAAATTTTCATAGTGGCAAAAAAAACAAGAAAGATGATTCCAGATCTCTTGACTTGCAGTGTAGGGTCCATTCTAATACTCCTAGGTGCTTTACTAAACAAAGTTATTACTGGTGATAATTTCTGTAAGAGGTAACATTAGAAAATTTCTTTGTCTAGTAGAGATAGCCAAGAAAAACCAAAACTGTAACACTATGTCAGGTACCAGCAAATCAACATCTCTTGGGAACTCTAGAAATGCAGCCTTACACTCTGCATTTTAAAAGAGATCTGCAGGTGACTGGTACGCACATTAAAGTTTGATGAGTAGCAAGATAGAAGAATATGGGAAGGGCACCCAGTAGAATCTGCCTCTAGATAGGATGTGCCATTGAGTGCAGGGGTACCTAAGGAAAGTTTCAAACAGCGAAGAACCACCTAGGCAATGGCAGAGAAGAATTAAAGCGAGTGACGAATTCAGTGACCTGATGACCAGTTGAAGGGGCTATAACACAGATGCATAGATGAAAATTTGTCCAAATATTTGTAAACATTTCTACATACATGTATACACATAACATTAATTTTCATTTACAAAGGAGTGTTGAACGAGTGTGTAGGCACTAGTTGGAGGATAATGTGTTCATTTATTCAGCCAGTAGCTGTTGAATGCCTACACGTGTCAGGCCCTGTTCTAGGCACATACATTCAGCTTTGGGGATTACGTAGCAGGGGACAATCCATGGGAAATGATGAACACGAAGGCATAGAGATAGGTAGTAGGATCTGTACTAATCCAAGTGAAAAGCAAATTACACCCAAGCCTTTGACTGAGGAAGTGGAGGAATAATGAATAAATTGAAGAGAGATTTTATGTATGGACTTACTATGACTTCTTGACTGATGGACTTAGGGGAGAGTGGTATCAGGGCAAGTTTCAGGTTTCTGAATTGAGTAACAAGCATCAGTTTATATTTATGTAATAATAAAATAAATAATAACTATACTTATTTCAGCATTTATTAATCCTTATTGAGTTAAGAACTGCAAACTGAGGGCTGATGCGGGCGGAGGAGAGGGGAAGGGGGGTGATGGGTATGGAGGAGGGCACTTGCAGGGATGAGCACTGGGTGTTTTACGGAAACCAACTTGACAATAAACTGTGAAAGAAAAAAAAGAACTGTGTTAAATGTTCACTAAATCTCACAACAGCTTTCTGAGTTAATACCCATTTATTTCCTTTGTACGGATGAAGAAACTAAGACTCAGTGATGTAGCTTAAGTTACCAAGTTAAGAAAAGGAAACTAATGCAAATCTAAACACAGTCATACCATGCAATATAGCAATTATACCTGTAATAGTTACCCAGCCAATTTGAAAACTTACCTCCACACAAAACCCTGCACATAAATATTTACATCAGCTTTTTTCATTATCGCCCAAACCTGAAAGCAGCCAAGATATCCTCGATAGATGAATGGATAAACAAACCATGGTTCTTACAAACAATCAAATAATATTCTGTAATAAAAAGGAATGAACCATCAAACCAAAGCCATGGATGGTTCTTATTTGCATATTGATGGGTGAAAGAAGCCAATCTGACAAGGCTCTGTACTGTAGGATTCCATTTATACGACATTCTGGGACACAAAATGATAGAGACAGTAAACCACATTGATCATTGTCAGGAGGTGTGCAGTCCCCCCTCACTGAAGTACTTTTTTTTCCAGTTGAATAATTGTAATGCTTTACTGTTTCAAGTCTCCTCAACTCATAAGGTTATACTTATTTCAGCACTCTCTAACCCTTGGTAATTATCAATAAATATGTAGTCCATTTAATGGACACTTGAACATGATGTACAAACAGGAATGGTCCCACTTCTTATCCTCCATGTCCCCTTTCTTCAGTTCTCCGACCCTTGACTCTTACATGAAAGAATCTGAGGCCAGATGCGCTGCTCCTGGGAGCGGCGGTGTCTCGGTGTAGGTACATTCAGTGCCCGGGGCTCCTCCCTGCTTGGCTCAGGTGTCTGTATTAGCTAAGTGCCTTGGGAGAAGTTACTTAATCTCTGCAAAATACAGATTCCAATATTAGTTCCTTAATTTTTTAAACGAAGGACAAATAAGTTATTATGTGTGCGACATTTGGAACAGTACCATATATTGTAAGTGCTCAGTATATATTAACGATCACCAAAAGTCATCAATTCGAGGACCCATGTTTTATCACATTTTGACTTCTCTCTATTTGGGGCATATTTTATAATTGCTGGCATCTTAGATTCAAAGCAATGTGTTATTATCTGAACAGTTTTCTTGTATTTTCTACTTACAAGGGAAAGCTTTCAAACAGGAGGAAAGTCCTATAAACAAGCCAATATCTGACTCGATTTTAATTTGCACTCCTCAGGGCCTGCTCTACTCTTACCAAGGTTAGACATTCGTGACATGAGAAACATATTCATCACAAATCAAATGTTTTCTCACAGAATGCTCACAGCAGTAAGGTCAGATATGTTTACATCCCCATTTCACAGCTGAATAAAGTTTCAGGGAGGTCAACTTTGTTGGCGATGGGCACCCGCTGAATAAATGACTGAGCCATCAACGTTCAAACCCACTTAGTCTGTGAAGCATCTGCTAATGCCACCATACCTGTAGACCCTACAGCGTTTTATAACATAACAAAAGAGCTTCTCTGGGGAATTATCAACATAAATGTCAATTAGAACGATCCCAATAAAAGTTTCCATATTATATACACAAAACAGAAAACTACTAATTTCTCTTAAATTGGGCTGATTTGTTTTCTTGTTGAAGGTGACTGTGAATAAATAATGCTGTTTTATTCATTGGGATGCTTTATGCTTCAGCAGCTGTAAATATTAACAGAATTAGAGATTTTAATAGGACTGTAATGTGAGTGCTCTGAAAAGCTCTTCTATCAGGCTCTTCTTAGGCTAGGCAGGCTTTTATTTTGGTAGAGCCTTGTTAATTTAAAATTTATTGAAAGTATCGGTCCTACCTGTTATTTTAAGCATTCATATGATATTAGCTTCATTATTTCAGTTTACTACAGTTTATACATGTTTAAAACAGGTAAAGATACAGATCAACTATTACAATTTTTAATAAACACGCTGTCATGTACTTAATACTTACCTTTTTAAAAAATAGTTTATTCTCAAGTTGGTTTCCATTATAACACCCAGTGCTCATCCCCACAAGTGCCCTCCTCCATGCCCATCACCCCCATTCCCCTCCCCCCCCGCCATCAGCCCTCACTTTGTTGTTAGCATTCAAGATTCTCTCACGGCTTACCTGCCTCCCTCTCCCCAACTATTTTTCCCCTTCTTCTCCCTCATGGTCCTCCGTTAGCTTCCATCTAATCCACTTATATGTGCAACCATATGGTATCTGTCTTTCTCTGCCTGACTTATTTCGCTCAGCATAACACCCTCAAGGTCCATCCATGTTGCTACACATGGCGAGATTTCATTCTTTCTCATTGCCATGTCGTATTCCATTCTATAAATATACCACATCTTCTTGATCCATTCATCAGTTGATGGACACTTAGGTTCTTTTTATCTTTTTAACTTCTCAAAGTCATACTTTGTGACAATTTAAATGAGAGTTTGCCTAGACTGTTTAAATTTTCTCTAGTGATAAAAAATGTATTGCCAGGGTTGCCTGGGTGGCTTAGTCGGTTAAGCGTCCGACTTTCGCTTAGGTCATGATCTCGCGGTTCGTGGGTTCGAGCCCCGCGTCGGGCTCTGTGCTGACTGCCAGCTCAGAGCCTGGAGCCCGTTTCAGTCTGTGTCTCTCTCTCTCTCTGCCCCTCCCCTGTTCACGCTGTCTCTCTCTCCTAGAAATAAATAACACATTAAAAAAAAAATGTATTGCCAGATAAATAGTATAAGAAGATTACATGGAGCATGTTTTAACCTGCTCAAGACATCGGTTTGTTTCAAGCATCTTACTAGTATCATTCATGTTTTATTTATATATATGTATTAATGCAAGGGCCTTAAATCTTCTGTTAACCTCGTTAAAATCAGTACCAGAAGAATATTTGACTATGTTATTTATTGTCATAACTTATGTTCTGATCCTTTGAGAACTTCAAATATAGTTTCCTATAAGTTAATCCAAGTAAGTAAAATTTATTTTTAATTTTTTAATGTTTATTTTTCAGAGAAAGAGGCGGAGTATGAGTGGGGAGGGGCAGAGAGAGAGGGAGACACAGAATCTGAAGCAGGCTCCAGGCCCTGAGCTGTCAGCACAGAGCCCGATGCAAGGCTTGAACCCACGACCTGGGAGATCATGACCTGAGCTGAAGTCAGGCACTTAACCGACTGAGCCACCCAAGTGCCCCAAGTTAGTAAAATTTATATTTAATTTACTTTATTTTCATCCATGGCCATCAAATATAATGAGATGAAATGCTCCAGGTAAAGCTAAACATTAGGGATAATGGAGTACAGAAGTAAGAGTAAGGATTTACCAGAAGAGGCTAATTTTTATGTGAAAAGGACCTGAGTCCTAGGATTTCAGAGAACTCTGTACTGACAGAACAAATGCCAAATTACCCAATGACTGAGCCGGTTCTCGTCATAACTGAGAGCATATAGGTTCATAGAGAAATCAAATGCAAGTATTGAATGCTAGTCATAGTGCTATTACTGTATAAATGTCATTGGTAGTTTACTAAAGCCTTGATCCTGGTTATGGAACACTTGTATTATGAGTAACCAGATAACCCACATTTTCAGGAGACATTTGCTTTTTCTGTTTTGTGGTTTTTTTTTTTTTTTTTTTTAGAGATAAAGCCTATTTATTTGTTTTTTTTTTTTTAATGTTTTATTTATTTCTGAGAGAGACAGAGAGAGAGAGAGAGCGTGAGCCGGGGAGGCAGAGAATCTGAGAGAGAGAGGGAGGTACAGGATCTGAAACAGGCTCCAAGTTCTGACACTTAACCGACTAAGCCACCCAGGTGCCCCTATTTATTAGTTTTTGAGAGAATTTGAGAGAGAGAAGGCGCAAGCACACGCACGAGTGGGGGAGGGGCATCGAGAGAGGAAGACACAGAATCTGAATCAGGCTCCAAGCTCTGAGCTGTCAGCACAGAAACCATTGTGGGGCTTGAACTTGTGAACCGTGAGATTAGGACCTGAGCTGAAGTCAGATGCTTAATCAACTGAGAGCCACCTAGGCATCCCAAAGGAGACATTTGTTTTAATGGCAACTATTTTCCTGATTACAGTTATTCAGCATAAGATTAAGAAAATAACAATTTAATATATTGGGTAAGTTTAAAATCTATGAAGTAATACTAAAATGCTCCCATTTATGCAGTTATAAAGAGAAAAAAGGCTAGAAAAGTGTAACATTTATGCATCATATAATCGATATGTTGACTCCTTGATGCCTTAATAGCACTTAGTAAATAAAAAGTGGAAATTGCATGATCCCTAGAATCTAGGGGCTCGAAGCTTAACAAGTAGATCACTGAGGGAAAAGCATTATTGAATTACACTGTGAATACTATAATAATGTTAGTGATGATGATAATGTTGATAATGGGGTCAAAATTTTAAGGGAGCTTCCAACTACCAGGAAAATCAGGAGGGTTTTTAGAAAAAAGGCAATACTTAGGAATAACCTGAGAACTCTTACTTTACCAGAGAGAAAGAAGTAGGATGGTGATACTGAGAAAACCAAAAGAACACATTTAAAGGGTATTTGATCAAATTGCAGAATAGGCTAATTAAGCTACTTTTCCACTCCTTAAAAAATGCCAAGCACTGAAAAAACACGCAAACCATACAAGGTACATGCCAATGAATATAGATAGATAGATAGATAGATAGATAGATAGATATACACACACACACACACACACATATTCATGCAGGTGTGCTCGCACACAGACACATACCTATAACTTAAATGATCGTCAGAGAAAAAGAAAATTTGTAGAAAGCTGCAAAATGGAGAGCAGATGGGATTGGATTGGCACATTTCCTAATAAAGCATAAATTACCCAGATGGACAGGTTAAGACATAAAAGCACTAATAGATCAACGCCATAAAATAAGATGCAAAGGTAGTAAAATTTCCTACCCTTAAAATAGATACCAACTATAACCCACTCAAGATGAATAATTTGAGTAGCCCAGTAGTTATTAAAGGAAATGAATTCAGAGTTTAAAAACTCCTGGAAAAGAAATCTTCATGCCCCGATACTTTTATTGGGGAATTCTAGCAAAAGTTTAAAGAATTAATAGCAATTTGACTCAACCCTTTCCAAAAATAGAAGAGGAAGAAATACCTCCCTTTCCTTTTATGAGACCAGTATTACCCTAATACCAATACAGGACAGAATCAAAAGCAAAAACCAAAAGCAAGGATCAGCATTCTTCATGACGGTAGATCCAGAATCGTCAACATAATGCTAGGAAGATAAATCCAGCAATATAGTTCAAATACACACAGTGACCAAGTGTGGTTTACTCTAGGAATGCTGGGGTGGTTCAATATTCAAAACTAAATTCTACCCACATATTATCAAACTAAAGGGAAAAATCACATGATTATATCAGATGATGACGAACAATAATTTGACACAATTCAGTACCCATTCATGATATAAAAATCTTAGCCACCTGGGAATTGAAAGGAATTTCCTCTAAAGAGCATCCACCTAAAACCTAAAGCCAATACTGTACTTAACGGTAGAAGAATGAATGTTTTCCACCCGACAGGGAACAAGAAACAAATGTGCTCTCTCACCATTTTATTCAACATAGTATAGGAAATCGTAGAGAGCAGAATGAGGCAAGAGAGGAAATGTCAAGGCATTCAGCTGGGAAATAAGGGAAACTATGCCTCTTTACAGATGACATGAGTGTCCACATAGAAACTCCCAGGGAATCCACAGGAAAACAGCAAAAATAACACAATATACCCACATGGGTCACTTGGGCAAGCTCAAAGGATACAAGATCAAGACACAAACATCAGTAAATGAGCAATGAAGATTAGAGACTGAAATTGAGAACAGTACCATTTACATTCACTCAAAAATGAATATTTATGGGGGTGCCTGGCTGGCTGTGACTGTTGATCTCAGTGTCATGAGTTCAAGCCCTACTTTGGGCCTAGAGACTACTTAACAAACAAATGAATATTTATGTATAAAGTCAACAACAAATACACAGGACTTGTTTGATGACAACTATACAACTCTGATGAAAGAAATCAAAGGAGAGCTACATAGATGAACATATATACCACCTTCATAGAGTGGAAAATTCACTGTAGTAAATTTTCTCCAAATTTATGTATAGGTTTAATGTGATTCCTATCAAAATCCCAGCAAGGTTTTTTGTAGATATAAAGAAGATGATTTTAAATGTTATCTACAAAATTAAAGGAATTATAAAAGCTAAAACAGTTTTGAAAAAAGAAAAGTATGGTGTCAGATAATTCTTGAAGTCCCTTCAGATTGTTTTCTGTGCCATTCTTTTCTGTCCCTCTAGGGCCCCCCAGCCACATGAATTAGATTTGCTATATTATCCATCAGGTAACTTCTGATATTAGAAAATACCCATCCACCTGTCTCTGTATTTACTTACTGTTTTTCAGTCATACTGAATCTTCTATTAAGTGAATTTTTTTAGTCCAGCTATTATCTGGTTTTGGTTTTAGAATTTCCATTTGGTTCTGTTTTCCAGTAGTTTTTTATTTCTCCGTTGAAATTTCTGTCTTGCCTATTTATTAGAAGCATAGTTTGATTTACTTCATTGAATACGTTTATAGGAGTTGCTGTATTCTCCTCTATCTTATAATTTTTAATTGCATCATGGGCATTCTATAGACATATTTCATAGACTATAGATTATCATGTTCCCTTAAATAGTGTTGAATTTTTGCTTTAAGAAGGCAGTGAACTTGGTTAATCTCCAATTTCAAACTGTACCTTTCCTGTAGTAGGCAGAAGGTGTAATCTTGGTCACTTCTTGTAGCCTTAGCTCTGCTACTTGTAGTCCGTGTTGCACATGTGTAGTACATGTAACTCAGTCCACCAGAAATTTGTACAGAGACTATATGCGAATTTTGGGCTTTCTTCTTCTGCGGCTTTCTGTTTCTGAGGTTTAAAGTTTCACTTTCCAGCTGCCGTGGTTTCCCAAAACTTTGTCCTCTGATTTGTTAAACCAGTAGATTGTGGCATTTTATCTCAGTACCGGATGCCCAGCACTGTGCCTGAGACCTGTCCTTAGGCAGAAAGCCATAGAAATTGAGCATGCATTGACATTCCATTGTCCTAAGGAAGCTCTCGAGGCATGAAGTTTCTTTGTAGGGAATTTTTAAATTAGGTGTTATTTAACAGTAAACGTTTTTAAAGTAAACCCTTTAATCTCTTCACTCTAACTGTATACGATGCAGTTCTGTAATTAGTTAGCCTTTTCCTTCGCAGTGTGTTGCAATTTGTTCATGTCTGTTCATAATCCTTTCTTAAAATGAATAATAATTGTATAATGTTTAAAGATTAAATGAAAAAGTGGCTTGTTTTTGCTGTCTTAGACAGTTGACATGATTTTAATTCTTATTTTAATATTTCCTACGTCATTCTTGTAATGTTAATTTGAGTTTTATGGGTCTAGATGTGAAACTAAATAGAACTATAGTACATTTTAATATTTACTACTAGTCTGTTTATACCCTATAGCACTATTCTTTAATCTTCATTGTCAAATTTACATAGGATACTTTTTTCAAATACTTTGGGCACAATCTAAACCTCATGTAATTTAATGGTCATTTATGCTTGATTATAAATAAATAAGCAGAGAAAATGTTGATCTGGCTTTAAAATTCTATATTCATATATTTAGGATGATTGTTTTGCTGCAGATGACAGAAACTCAGTTCCAAAATGCCAACGGAGGATTTATTAGTTAGCATAATTTGGAACACGTTGGGATGAACTAGCTTCAGTTACAGCTCATTCCAAGGTTTGATCGGTGTCATCAGATATTTGACCCTTTTTAGCCATTAGCTCTATATTCTTCTTCCTTTATGTTTGCTACATTTTCAGACATGCTTTTCCCAGACAGAGTTAGTACCAAAGACAATCACATTCAGAAACTCTGGTCCGTATGTCTTTCAGCCACCAACTTCCTAGCCAAACTAAAAGAGAGCTCTTACTGGTCTAGCGTAGGCCACATGCTTATCAGTAAAATCATCCTTACGGCTAGAGTTTAGTGCTCTGTTGGCCATGTTGGGGTCATCCTTCTTATCCCTGGTTTTAAAGGGTAGGGTCAACTCTGAGAAAACAGAAATGTGATCCTCCAGAGAAAATAAGGCTGGACGTGTGCTGGGTATAAATAGTGGAAAGTCTGTTACAGTATCAGATGCCTTTAGATCGAATGCTTTCACTGTTGATATGCTTTCATTTCACTTCTTTAAATGACAGAATAAATCTGGTGATTATTTTGTGTCCCTTTTTAATTATCCCCTACCAGAAATAGTGCATGTGGAATGCCCTTGTTCTGTGTTATGGCATTTTTAAAAATTCTCCAGTGTATTCTTACCTTGAGAATTGGGCTAAACACCTGGAGCAGATTGCTGTGAAATATACCAAAATATCGTATGAAGTATTATTAGTCTCTCATTTAAAGAAGGTACATAAAAGGGAAAATTTGCTCTTTGCTTTATAGATTTATAAAATTTTACATATATTTATGTATAATATATGAAATAACCTATAAACTAGGTATATATGATCATAAATAAATGTATGATATTAAGTATATTCTGGCTAAAAGGTTTTTTTTTTATGTTTTATTTATTTCTGAGAGAGAGACAGCACGAGCAGGGGAGGGTCAGAGAGAGAGGAAAATACAGAATCTGAAACAGGATCTAGGCTCTGAGCTAGCTGTGAGCACAGAGCCCAATGTGGGGCTCGAACCGACGAACTGTGAGATCGTGACCTGAGCCAAAGTCGGGTGCTTAACCGGCTGAGCCACCCAGGCGCCCCAAAAGAAGGTTTTAACATTCTGAGTAAGTCAACATAAATAATATAATTAGACCCCAAGTTCTCCTGATCTTTATAAATGAGGTAAGTTTACCAAACATTCAAAAAAGGATTAATGCCATTTCCTCACTGATTGTTCCAAAAATAGGAGATGAATAAACATTCTATGAAGACAGTATTACCCTGACACAAAAATACCAGAGAAAAATAACACAGGGGATACCTGATACTAGAGAAAAGTAACACAAGGAAAGAAAACTAAAGACTAATAAGCCTTATGAATATAGATAAAAAAATTTTCTCAACAAAATATTAGCAAATGGAATCAAGTAACATGTAAAAAGAACTCTACACCGTGAGCAAATGAGATTTATCCCAGGAGTACAAGAGTGGTTTAACATCCGCAAATTAATGTAATATACCGTATTAATAGAATAAAGGATAGAAAATATAACTATCTCCAAAGATGCAGACAAAGCACTGACAAAATCTAGTATCTTTTCATGAATAAAACACTCAACAAACTAAAAATACAAGGGAACTCCTTCAACACAAGAAAGAGCATTTATAAAAATCCCACTTGTTACACCTGAGTGTCCCAGTCAGTTAAGCATCTGACTCTTGATATCGGCTCAGGTCATGATCTCACAGTTGGTGGGATCAAGCCCTGTGTCGGGCTCCATACTGTTGGCATGGATTCTCTCTTGGAATTCTCTCTTGGGATTCTCTCTCTTTCTCCCTTTCTCTGCTCCTCCCCACCCCCCTCTCAAAATAAATAAACTTAAAAAAATATCCTACAACTAGCAGAATACTCGGTGGTAAAAAGCTGATATCTTTCCTTCTAAGGTAGTTACAAGGTAAGGATGTTTGGTTTCACTACTTCTGTTCAATATTGTACTTCAGGGTTTAGCCAAGGCATCTGGGCAGGGGTAGGGGATGGGTGAGAAACAAAGTAAAGGTATCAGATTGGAAATATGAAAGTAAAACTCTATTTGCTGATGCCATGATCACGTAAAGAGTATTCTAAGAAATCTACTAAAAAGTAGTAGAGCTCATCAACAAGGTTCAGCAAGGTTGCATGATAAAGATCATTATATAAAGATCAGTTCTATTTCTACACACTAACACTTGAAAATGAAATTAAAACAATTGCAGAAAAGGAAAAGAAAGAAAACTTAAGTATAAATTTAACAAAGAAATGTGAGACTGGTACAACAAAACCTATAAAATATTTTTGGAACAAAATCTAAGAGAATTGAAATAAATGAATAACAGCCAATGTTCATGGATTAGAAGACTTAATATAATTGGATTGCAACACTTCCCAAATAGATCTATGTATGTAATGCAATTCCTATCAAAATTTCACATGGGCTTCTTTGCAGGAATTGACAATCTGATTTTAATATTTATATGCAAATGCAAAGGACCTAGAAGAATCCAAACAATTTTGACGAAGATCGAAGAGAACTCACACTTCATCATTTCAAAACTTATTACAAAGCTATAGTAATCAAGATAGTATACTCATGGCATAAGGATAGACAGATAATCAGTAGAATAAAACGGAAAGTGTGTGAATGAATGCTCAAGTTTATAGTCAGTTAATTGTATTTGACAAGGGTACCAAGAAAATAAAATGGGAAGAACTAGTCTTTTCAACAGATGGTGTTTGGCACAACTAGATATCCACATGGTAAAGAATGAATTTGGGTCCTTACCTCACTTCATACCCCAAAATTAACTCAAAATGGATCCTGGGACTAATAGAAGTCATAATAATACAAAACTTGTAGAAGAAAGCATATTATTTTTTTTGGTTTAAGCAATAGTTTCTCAAATATGACACAAAAAGCATTAAGTAATAACAAATAGTTTTTTGATGGGGTTCAGTATATCTCCTTGTTGCAAATAATTCTGTGAAACAAGTGAGAAGATAACCCATAGAACAGGAGAAAATATTTGCAAATTATATATCTGACAGGAGGCTTTTATCTGGAATATATGAAGAATTCTTATAACTCAATAATAAAAAGATAAAGAAGACGATTCAAAAACAGACAAAAAATTTGAAAACGTATTTCTTCAGAGAAGATATACAAAGGCCAGTAAGTACATGAAAAGATTCTCAGCATCATTAGTCATAAGGAAAATATAACTCAGAACCTCAGTGGATATCACTTCAGATCCATTAGAATAGCTATAATCTAAGAAAGATGACAGACAGCAAGTGTTGGTGAGGATATAGAGAAGCTGGAACCATTGCACGTCACATGTCGGATTATGAAACCATACAGCCACCTCGCACAACAGTCTGGCAGTGTACAAGGGTGTTGGGTAGTATTAGCATTTTCTGTATGTTAAAAGCGTGAAGGATTTTGAAAAGCACTTACCTATCCAAGTTCTTACTTTGCCAAGAGTGAATACAGTTTCCTTGGCTCATTGGCTGCTTGGTCTCAGTCATATCTTAGCCCGTTAACAGAAAGCAAAACTCTTTATAATTCCAAGTATTATGGAAGATAAGATTAGCATATTCTAGCCTACTCTAACTTAAGTGCCGTGAGGTGGAATTACTGTCTTCTGCGCATTTCCCCACAGTGGTGCAAGCTGGGATTGTAGTGTGTTGAAAAAAGGCAGTGTTCCCATCATGCACCATGAGCAGAGCTTTCCTACCTCTGCGTCATCCTTCAGTGTTTTATTTAGAATTGCTGTCTGCTCGCAGGGTGAAAGGCGCACTTGCCTGTATTGCCATCTATTCCCTTTTCTCTTCTCTCTCTCTCTCTCTCTCTCTCTCTTTTCTTTTCCTGGGTGCTCCTTTTTTGATCAAATAAACTTGGGAGTGCGGGCAGAAGTAAAGGAGAGATTAAATTACATCAATTAGGGGCGCCTGGGTGGCTTAGTCGGTTAAGTGTCCGACTTTCGCTTAGGTCATGATCTCGCGTTTTGTGGGTTCGAGCCCCGCGTCGGGCTCTGTGCTGACTGCCAGCTCAGAGCCTGGAGCCTGTTTCAGTCTGTGACTCCCTCTCTCTCTGACCCTCCCCTGCTCACGCTGTCTCTCTCTCTCTCCTAGAAATAAATAAAACATTTAAAAATAAATAAATAAATAAATAAATAAATAAATAAATAAATAAATTACATCAATTAACTGAAAGGAGAAATGTATTAGTTTCTCAGGCTGTTGTAATAAAATAGCACAAACTAAGTGCCTTAAAACAACCGAAATGTATTCTTTCACAGTTCAGGAAGCTAGATGTCTAACATCAAGGTTTTGGCACGGCCATGCTCCCTCTGAAGGCCCGAGGAAAGCATCTGCTCCATGCCCTTCTCCTAGCTCCTGGTGGTTGCTGGCAACCCTTGATGTTCCAGTGTCTGCCTCTATCTTCACAAGACATTCTCCTGTCTGTTACTGTGTCCAAAATTCCTTCTTCTTATAAGGCCTCCAGTCATGCTGAATATAGGGCCCACCCTAATCCAGTAGGACTCATCATAACTGTAACTAATTATATCTGCAAAAACTACAAGAGAACATTCTCACAGGTTCCAGGTGGATGTGAATTTCAGGGACTCACTCTTGAACCCACTGTAGACAGTAATAGTGCAGTACAGAAGCCCATCTGTGTGTGTGTCTGTCTGTGTGTCTGTGTGTGCGCACGTGTGCTTGCGCCGTGTAGAAGCTGGGAACAGATTGGGAGGGAGGGAGAAGGGATATATTTAGCATGTATATCACTGAGTACTTTCTTGGTTCTAGGCTCTGCCCTGTTGGGCAAACAGTATTTCATTTAACCCTTGCACCAACCTGTGTCATGGGTGCTGTTCTGTCAGCTCTACTGACATGGATAAGAAAATTGATGTTTAGCAACGATATTTAGCAAGGTCGCACTGTTAAGAGGTTCAACTTGGATTCATATAATAATACATTATTTACCTCCCAAACCTGTCAAGGTAAACACTAATCTCTGCTACCTTAACGCGTTTTAAGGAAGAGCGTTAAGTTGTGGTGATTAAAAAGCTGTGAGGCAAGGGGGAAGTCTAAGATGATGCAAGTTGACAGTTGAACTGGGGGACTAGCTCGTATTGCTAATAAATATTGAAATAAGGAGAGATTATCAGCAGGCAAGATGTGGAGTTTTCTATTGTTTTGGTTCAGAGAGGGAGTCGGGGTGGTACATGGCAATCCAGAGTAAAATACACATTGATGCATGTTGATGTAAAGAATCTGAAACTGCTCCTAGGGTGGTCATTACGTGGTGTGTGTTACCCCTCAGCTATACACAGCGTCATTTTTCACTATCTGGTGACAAGGTGCTTTTCATTTGATTCAGAGCACCCCACAGGAAGCCACCTACCTCAAGTGCACCATTCCACCACAAAACATATCTTTTTTTACCCAGTGTTTCATTCTGCATCGTTCACATTCATTTAAAATGTGTTAATTTGAAAAGGACAAATGGACATTCCTCATGCATTTGTGTTTCCTTTTCCTGATTAAATAAGTGTATCTTCAGCCACTGATTCATATTGTCATCAGAAGCCACTGTCCTCATTTTCACTTTGTTTTGGCCATTAGTTGTGTCCCCTGCAGTATTCCAGCTGATGGTGGGCCTAGGTGAGTCACTTGTCAGGTGACTTCTTACGGCTGTAAAAACTATTACTGCAAGAAAGCAGTTCAGGACTGTCCTCGTACATTAAAAAAAAAAAAATTATTCTCAAGATTAAATGCAGTGACTCTCACAAGAAAATGCTGTTGCAAACATTGTGCTAATTCTTCATGTTGCCTAGAACAAAAATAACCTGTAAGCCTTAACAGCTATGAAAATTATAGATGGCAGATTTTTCAGTGCTTACAAATATACCTAATTTTTCTTGGTGGTACTTATATTTTATTGTATAAAATAGGTTTAATGTCTATTTTTGGAGCATTTTAAAATGAATTGACAATGTGGAATTGCTTGCAATTCAGAATACTGAGAGAGATTCCCTTTTTATTTATTTATTTATTAATTAATTTATTTATTTATTTAAAGTTTTTACTTAAGTTG
This sequence comes from Proteles cristata cristata, assembly GCA_017311185.1. Classification (NCBI taxonomy): domain Eukaryota; kingdom Metazoa; phylum Chordata; class Mammalia; order Carnivora; family Hyaenidae; genus Proteles; species Proteles cristata. The sequence continues at coordinate 322,860 of JAESUZ010000482.1, read as the reverse complement.
ATTAACATACAGTGTAGTTTTAGTTTCAGACGTACAATGTAAGTGATTCAGCAATTCCATCCATCACCCGATGCTGATCACAAGTGCTTTCCTTAATCCCCATCACCTATTTCACTCATTTCCCCGCCCCCCCACCTCCCCTCTGGAAACCATCAGTTTGTTCTCTATAGTAAGGTCTGTTCCTTGCTTTGTCTCTTTCTCTTTTTCCCCTATAATCATTTGCTTTGTTTCTTAAATTCCACATAAGCATGGAATCATATGGTATTTGCCTTTTAAGAGAGATTCTCGTGTTTAAAAAAGGCAAGAATATTATTTTTCATATAGAATAGGTTTCAGATAAATGGATCATTATATATGTATGTGTGTGTATATATATATATCATATATATATATATATGTGATATAATTCAAGAATTTGTTTTGAGGGCATAAGTAAGTTTTAAGCAAGCATTGAATATTTATATTCTATCCTTTTGGAGGAAGGAGGTTTGAAATGAAACTGTTTTGGGTAGATGTGACTCTAAGGTTTATCTTTTTCCCTAAAATCTCCGCTTATTTTTTCTGCTTATTTCTTAATATGTCTTATTTGCCTCTTTCTTTTTCTTTAAATTAGTAACGTACATTGAGGTCCTGGAGAAAAGATACTAATAGTTATTTTACAGACATGAATAGTAAAAGCAATTTGCAGTAGCTAGGAACCATATCAAATAAGTATGCTGTCTCTAAAATGAGTGGGTAAAATGATTTGAATTTCTTTTCATAGAAAATAAGGTTTCATTGAGCCAGATATATATCAGTTTATAGAATTAGTTAAAAAGGGTTTGGCATATTGGTTTATACATTTTTAGTGTTTCTATACAAATTTGTGAATTTATTTAAAAATATGTTTATGTTAAGTATTACTTTTTACCAGTACTTCAGAAAATACTGAAACTCATACTGAATATGTAATCTTATGAATGGTGACATTTAGAAATAGATTTTTAAACTGAATGTTTTCATTGTGTAAGAATATAATTGACCAGGCTACATACTCTCTTTTGGTTGCATATGCAAATTGCTAGGAAATAAAATACAGTTGGGATGAGTTAATAATTCCAATATAAAGTTGACTTAAATATTATTATGACAAGTTTATTTTCAGCACCTGGATTTCTATTTAATCAGCAGAAGAGTTGTGGACTTCAGAGTAAATAATATTATGTTAATTAGTACAGGGAATAGCTCCAAACCACACGATTTATCAGCAGAAATTTTCTTACTATTGTTAGAAACTCTTGAGAAGGACTGAATGTATTCCCAGATGTAGAATGCTTTCCCTCTGAACTTTCTTGAGTCACTTGTCTCCCTCCTTTACATGGTGATGTAGATAGGAAGGTGAGTCTTACTACTCCTTCAGCCAGCTCTAGGGCATATTTTCCCCTCACCCATAAGCCATTTAATTGAGAGACACTATGCTAGGTGCTAGGTATACCCAGATGAATACTAGCAAGTCCTAACTCTCAGTGTTCACAGATCGAGGGAGTAAGTAATGATGATAATTCTAATGATGTGCTAGGCAGTGCTCAGAGCATCTGAGCAAGTTCCCAGTGAGCACACGTTGGAAAGTGCTTCATTTTTCCAGCATGGTATAACTTACTAGGTAAGAGTTCGGGTTTTGAAGTCAGAAATATTCAGGTTTAAAAAACACTTTGATTGAATCTTGAACGTGTGAGATGAAGACTAAGACTCAGCAGTTCCTATCTAATCAGGTTCCTTGGTTAGTTTTCACTTTTCCCAGGGATGAAAGTATATATACAAGCAAGGGCCTATGGATCAGGGGTCACTAAAACTTTCCTGTGAAGAGCCAGATAGCAAACATTTTTGGCTTTGCGGGCCATAAAGTCTCTGTCAAAATTCTCTGTTGTAGTATTGGAAAAGTATCAGAGACAATATATAAATAAATGAGTTTGGCTCTTTTCTAAGAAAACTTGGTAGAGGAAGTCCCTTAGGCCATAGTTGGCTGAACCTTGTTAGAGAGCACATATAATGGTTGTATATTATTTATTTGTAGAACTAGGCCCGGAACTCATTGAGGCCTCACTGAAGCCAAGTAAAGGCCTCTGTTACATATGTGTACACACACACACACACACACACACACACACACACATTTGGGATTCAGTAAATATTATTCAGAATAAATAAGTCCATGATTCAAAAATTATATTAAATAGCTCAATAAATTGTGACTTGATAAATTATACACATACACGTACATATAGCATAGTTACCTTTGCCTCTATAAAAATAAGACTTTGTAATAGGCTGAATTAATCTATAATATAAATGAATTTAATTTTCAAAACTAATGAGGGATGATTGAAAATAAATGACCCTTTTAATGTTCATTGAAAACAATATTGAAATTGTGTGTGTGCTTATGTGTGCGTGTATATATGCAGGGGAGAGAGAGCTAGAGAAAGGGAGGTTATATACTGTCAAGACCCTATGCTAATACAGGTACCATAGCAGCATTAGGCTGTGTTCTGAATTCGTAGGCAGCTAAAAGCGAAATGTGAGATACAGTAGAATATATAATCTGATCAAAAGAAACATAACCTTTTTTTCATAAGGAGTGGTACTAAAGAAACCGTAATATAACTCCTTGTACAAGCAATATTAAGCAACATAATAATGGATAATATTTCAGTAATGGATCTAGAAAAAGTGCACAATGTTCTCATTTCACTGTATAATGTGTGGATATTTGACAAAAGCCAAAGATACAGCATTAAAACGTAATTCATTAAAAATGTGGCTTTTGGAGACATTTTATTTCCAAATTCTTTCATTTTTTAAAATTTTTAAATTTTTTATTTATTTTTTAAGTAGTTTATTGTCAAGTTGGTTTCCATATAAATGTTTATTTTTGAGAGAGCTAGAGATAGAGACACAGACAGAATGCGAGCGGGAGAGGGGCAGACACACACACACACACACACACACACACACACACACACACACACAGAATCTGAAGCAGGCTCCAGGCAGGGCTCTGAACTCAAGAACTGTGACATCCTGACCTGAGCCAAAGTCGGACACTTAACCAACCGAACCACCTACGAGCCCCTCAGAATAATTTCTCTCCCATATTTTATAAACAGCAAAGATCTCAAAAGATAGACCAAATATTGTGGTTCATCACTGGCCTTCATTATGTCCAGGTCTCTAAGGGACCACCACCTTATTGGTCAATGATTAAAAGCCTTTCATGTAGACAGTAATAATGATAAAATTCCATTACATATGTATCAAACAAAGCACTTTTCCCTGTACTATCGCATTAGACCTATCAACCATCCTGGACAAGCATTGTTTGCACCATGTTATACATGAAGAAATTATACTGGTGAGAAGTGGAGTGTGACAGCCCTAGGTAAAGGCAGAATGAAGACTAGCATCTGCAAACATTTGGCACTTCAGTCTGAAATTTCCAAACTTTTTTTTTTTTTTTTTAAAGAGTAAGCCATTATAAAAACAAAACATAGACACATACCAAAGAAAGAGTTGTTCCGGTTAAATACAAATGGAATGGATCCAGACACCAACTTGTTTGACATCCCCCCCTCACCCTAATGTTCTTCCAGAATGGCCCTTACAGTATCAACGTCCCTAAGGATCCTTGCTGCTCACTTTGAAAACCACTGATTTATATCCACGAAGGTGCAAAGGCTTTCACTTAGGAGATACATGAGCACAACTTTTAAAAAGTTTTCTGTGGGACCTACGGTATTGTTTGGTTTGCTTTTTAATATAAATAGAAGACCCTGAATGATTAAAATGCATGTTCTCAGTCTACAAATATGCCTGATGTTTCTTGATTGAAACTGATACAAATGTATTTTAAGAACTAAAATTTTCCGTTAGTAAAATACTATGCTCATCCTCCAAATTCTTGAAAACGAAAGGATTTAGCCATGGTAAAAAGGCTATGAAGGCTATGTTTCCTCTCTCTTTAAAACATAGCCATTCATTCCAGCTAAAACTCCTTAGGCTGATGATCTATTTGCTTCTACCAAAACTTGGCCATTTTCAAAGGATGTACATTGCTCTATTTCTCTAAATCAAAGCTATATTGCCTATAGCCAGGATTGTGGGACAGATGTTTCCCCTTTCTCTCCACTTGTAGTTACCAATCACATTGCTCCTCTTACTCTTTTCTTTAAAAATAATCTTTGTTGGGACGCCTGGGTGGCTTAGTCGGTTAAGAGTCCGACTTTCGCTTAGGTCATGATCTCGCGGTTCGTGGGTTCGGGCCCCGCTTCGGGCTCTGTGCTGACTGCCAGCTCAGAGCCTGGAGCCTCTTTCAGTCTGTGACTCCCTCTCTCTCTCTGACCCTCCCCTGCTCACGCTGTCTCTCTCTCTCTCTCTCTCCTAGAAATAAATAAAACATTTAAAAAAAATAATCTTTGTTGGGGCACCTGGGTGGCTCAGTTGGTTAAGCTTCCAACTCTTGATTTTGGCTTATGTCATGATCTCACAGTTTGTGAGATCGAGCCCTGTAACGGGCTTTGTGCCGACAGTGCAGAGCCCGCTTGCAGTTGTCTCTCCCTGTTCCTCCCCTGCTTATGCTCCTCCCCCCCTCAAAATAAATAAATAAACTTAAAAAATAATAAATAAAATGTTGGTTTCTTTGAGGAGCTACCATGAGCCCACCTCTGCCTTCATGTTGCTATTGTGTTAGATATCTTGGTGACCCCTTTGATTCACTGAAAAATTTATTATCTGCTTTTATATTCTTTCTTTATACTGAAACTGCTGCTATCATTCTTAGCACTTTCAACATCCATGTTGCCAAAAACTCACACTGAATTCTTTGACCCGTCTCCACTACCTCCACTCCATATCAACCTGGACCAAGTCTTAAAAAGCTGTACTAATTCCAAAATCAAAAGTGCCAACATCCTCTTCCCTCAACATGGCCTTCTTTCCTTTCAAGTTCTTTTCTCCAATACTCACACTAGACCAATTCCTGTCTTCAACCCATGGATGGGTCTTTATCCACCATTCTTCTTGTTATCACTTTGCTTCATGATTACCCTCATCCCATTACTCCTTCCTTTTATGTTCTTCCTTGAAAACCCCCTCCAGTTCCTTGCCCCTCTCTCACTCTGTTGTATTTGCTTTGAAAACCTCCTACTTTGTTGAACCCAACCATCTACCTTTTCCATTCCTGCATCCCAGCTGCTTAACCTAATGGGAAACCATCACAAACGCTGGCAAGTTATTTTCACCTTAGCTTCATTAACTCAAAGCTAACTAGACCTTTAGCACTGTACAGTAACTGTGAGTTTTCCAGGCTCCAAAACAACTAGTTTAACCGTCCTCGTCTCTCTTTAAACCTCCTTATTTGGATTCTCTCTCCTTACCCTGAGCTTATGATCTCACCTCACATTTTCCTGAGAAAAATAAGAAACATCAGGTGGGAATTCCCTTCTCTTCCCAGTACCAAATTGTGAATCTACTACGTCTCTTCCTTCTCGCTGTCTTCAGGAGAGTCTTCCCTCCTAGTGAAGGACAGTCCCTCTGTGTGTGCTCTTTGCTTTAGCTACTAGAAAATAAGCTCCATGAGGGCAAACACTGTCTCTCTTGTTTTCATTATCAATGTACTTCATACGTTATACGGTGCTTGGTGTAATATACATTTGCACATACTGTTTATATCTGTATGTTTGTGTAAGAAAGAGAAAGACAAACAAAGGGGTGCATGCATGCGTACCTATCCTTGTCCATTGCCTCTGATGTTTTAACTGAATATCTTTTAAAAGATTATGGCATCCCAAGCTGTGGTGATAGCTTTCTGTTTCAGGAAAAGTGCCAGGTTATCCGGTTATCTATCATCCAGAAAAGACAGAAAAAATATTCCTAGTCTTCTGTAGAAATCAGAACTTCTGGGGCGCCTGGGCGGCTCAGTCGGTTAAGCCTCCGAAATCGGCTCACGTCATGATCTCGCGGTTCGCGGGTTCGAGCCCCACATCGGGCTCTGTGCTGACAGCCAGCTCAGAGCCTGGAGCCTTTTTCGGATTCTGTGTCTCCCTCTCTCTCTGACCCTCCCCTGCTCATGCTCTCTTTCTCTCTCAGAAATTAATTGAAAAAGGGGCGCCTGGGTGGCTTAGTCTGTTGAGCGTCCGACTTTCGCTTAGGTCATGATCTCGCGGTTCGTGGGTTCGAGCCCCGCGTCGGGCTCTGTGCTGACTGCCAGCTCGGAGCCTGGAGCCTGTTTCAGTCTGTGACTCCCTCTCTCTCTGACCCTCCCTGCTCACGTCTCTCTCTCTCTCTCTCCTAGAAATAAATAAAAAATATTAAAAAAAAGAAATTAATAAAAAAAAACATAAAAAAAGATAAGACAAAACTTCTGTATGTAACATCCCATACAGAGTAAGTATAATAAGCCTATAATGTACTTACCCAGCTCTGAAATTGCATTCGTATGGAGCATTGATTTTCCAGAACAATTTCATTTGGTTCTAACATGAACAGAAGTGCATTACCTGTTTTAATAATTGGGGAGGAAAGCAGAATTAGTCTGGCTCCTGATCTGCACGTGGGAGTATGAGCACCGTGGAGCATGTAAGTGAGTCTCCCAATGACGAAGTGCTCCTCTTACATGCAGTTCAAATAGGAATGAAAATCTGAGGTGGCCAGATTTTCTTGAACTGTGAGTACTGAGCTTTACGAGTATATTATGATTTTTAATCTTGAACTGGAGCTATTTAGACGACCTGCTCTGTTTCCAGAAACCTGCTTAAAGACCTTGCTAGAGAGCCAAGGTCAACCAAAACCCAAACACAGTACATGGAAACAGATTATAAATATATGGAAAATAGCCAGGTTCCGTGAATCCAAGTCAATAGACAGGTTGTAGGAAGAGACAAGGGATGGACCTTGGAGTCCCAAAACATCAGTGGTTAAAAATGGAGCTGGAATACATAAAGGTCAGCATCAATCTAAATCAAACTAGTGCGTCTTAACGTTTCTCAAATGTGGAAGAGGTAGGGAAGTGTTTGATTTGTAGAGGGTTTTCCATCAGGGTACATCCTGAGTTAACAGAGAGGCTGTAATGATGTCAAGAAAGTAAGTAATTAAACAGAGTGTGATTTGATAATTTGAAAAGGAAGCAAAAATTTACTGTGGAGAAAACCTTAATGGCTACTTCTTATTGGTTCAGAAATCTAATCTCAGCCTAGTCAGTCATGAAATATCTCCTTGGTCCTCCTAATGAAACTCGAACTGTAATTACTTTCTTTTCCTCACAAAAAAATCTTTGTGAATATCGGGTGAGATATGCTTACCTGTATTTCTTACTCATTTAAGCTTCATTAACGTCATTACACCTGAGATGTACTTTCTCTGAGTGAAAGAAAAAAGAATTACATATTCAGAATGGAAATTTCCTTTGCAACTGTTACTGTCATTTCTTTTTCATGGATTCAAACATACTTCCATTCCTCCTTACAGTAATGGTTCATGGAGGGATTCAGTGTTCTATAATTACCCTGAACTGATAGCAAAATTCTGTGTGCATGTGCATTTTCCTCTTCAGGAAGAAAGTCCATAGTGTTCTTCAGACTCTCAACACGTTCCATGACCTGGAAAAGATTAAGAACCTTTTCTCTGTAGCATTGTTTTAAGCCTCTCCAAGACAACATGGTGGAATCACCTCCATTTGTCATCACTGCATCCATTTCCCACGTGCCTAGTTTTCCTCAAGCCCTAAGTTATCACAGGATCCCTGCTAACTTTACTTTCAAAACATGTGTTCTTGGGTCTTGCTTCACTAGAAGCTAGATGCTCCTAATAGTGACTTAAAAGATGATTTGCGCCTTTTTTTAACAAGTTGCCTGAGTGTTAAATAATTAAACCCCTACATTGTGGTCCAAATAGTAGTCTTTTTGAAGGGAACATTTTATAGGTAGAAACCTAGTATCTCTACTACTGAGGGCAGACTTTTACTTTTTAAAGAAAAATAAGTATTATCAGCCTTATCTATGCTCTGTTTTGTGTTAAAGTTCTAATAAACTATCCCTATCCAGTATTCAGGCAGGTCTAAATGTTAATACGAATTCCTGGAACAAGGTCACTTGATAGAAGTAAACTAAAGTTCAAGGGTACTTCAACTTTCAGTTTTTCTCATGTGTACAAGCCATTTTTAATGTTCAATCTTTATTCTCCATGAAAGAATAAAGAAATCCTTCAGATATTTTTTCTAAGAAGCCGTCACCGTTGTGTTCCTTTTTCTACTTTTTCATTGAATAGCCATCTTATACAATGTATGATCTAAGTGGAATACAAACACAAATAAATTTACAGCTACATGAGAGCTTTTCCTTTTTGTAAAGCATAATAGCCAGTCCTTTTTATATGTATTCATTAAATGCCTGTTATGTGAAAAAAAAATTCAAGGTCCACTGAGATAAATCATGTGAATGTTTTGTAACCTTCACATCATTTATCTCAGTGGACCTTGAGTAATGCCATTTAAATATAAAAGTTCACTTGAGTAAGGAAGAAAGGACTTAATAAGTGGTGGTGGTGGTACCTCATCCAGATTCCCTTTACCAAACAAGCCAGTCTGACCACTCGTTGGCTGAGGTAGTGTCAGTTGCTACAGCTCACATTCATTGCCCCAGAGATTTGCCCCAGCCCCAGAAGCCTTAATAAGATGGGTCTTTGTTTTTCAAAGTGGTCCTTCGTCATCATCTCACTAATACGCAGATGTAAACACTCAGTCCCCTCGCTTCAGGGCGGGAAAAAGTCAGTGGTGCAGTTTATCCTGCACAGCTCCCTGTAGGGTCAGGCTGAGGCAAGATCTCTTCTTCCCTTCTTGCTTCCCTCACTTCCTTACAGGTGTCTCTTGAGAGTGTCAAACCATTCATACTTGCAGTGTTTAGTAATACTGCTGAAAACCCATCTCATTGTTAGCAGCACTTTGTCCCTTCCTGTCCCAAATAAAGATCTTGTTCCATCAGGCTCAGAAATTCTAATTTTCTTCCAAAGACGATATAGGTATTCTATGAGTGAGGACTGATTTCCTATATATAGTGAAGATCAGGAGTCTTGTAGAAACGCAATTATTATGTAAAGCATGCCTATTGGTGTACTAGTACCTTTAAAATTTGTCCATTTTCTGCCGTCTTTTTAAAGTATATTTTATTCAAGGGGCGCCTAGGTGGCTCAGTCAGTTAAGCATCCAACTTCGGCCCAGGTTATGATCTCCCATTTTATGGGATTGAGCCCCACATTGGGCTCTGTGCTGACAGGTCAGAGCCTGGAGTCTGCTTGGATTCTCTGTCTCCCTCTCTCTCTGCCCCTCCCCTGCTCGCAGTCTGTCTTTCTCTCTCTCTCTCTCACTAATAAACATTAAATTTTTTTCAAATAAAAAAATGACAAATTTTTTTTCAAGTATAGTTGACACACAATGTTATATTAGTTTCAGGTGTGTGTGTGTGTGTGTGTGTGTGTGTGTGTGTGTGTGTGTGTAGTGATTCAAGGTTCTACATTATGCTGTGCTCACCACAGGTGTACTTACCATCTGTCACCATATGGTGCTTTTACAATATCATTGACCTTTTTCCCTATGCTGTACCTTTTATTCCCATGGCTTCTTCATTTCCTATCTGGAAACTTGTATATCCCACTTCCCTTCACCCAATTTGCCCATCTTCCCAACCTCTTCTCTTCTGTGATCCTTCTTACAAGCACTTAAAAGAAATATAAACTGTTACCAATATAGATATGCATTAATGCTACATTTGTTTATTAAATAAGTGTATAAGACAAACAAGCAAAGAACAAGATATTTGACCTTGTTGGGTACAGATACTGAAGAAGAAAAGCCTTTTACCTCTTACCAGGCAATATTTCCATGCCCTCAGTATCCACTAAAATAGACCTGAGCTGGTTCTCAGTGTTGTGAGTGTTAGAGATGGTTTTCACAAAGCAATCTATTATGGTAAGTTAATTCTTAAAGGCTCAGTGTATGCCCCTGTTCTTCTACAAATGTGAGCATGTGATTGTGGCCTTAAAGAAACACAGAGAATGCTCCTGAGCCGAGAGGCAAAGTGGCTTTGGTAGCTCAAGACCTAGAGAGGCCAACAGACTGTTTGTAAAGGCTTTCCAGTAGGGGGAGCTCTTCAAAGCAGGCCTGGACTAGAAGAAAAAGTGATGAAGGGATCAGGGAGAGGAGAGACTGTGCTTTCCAATGTCAAACAAAACATACATTTATGGAGAGCCATAAAAGCAAATCAGAGTGGACTGGTAAGTGCTAAAGATACAGAAAATCCCCAACGGTCCTTAGTAACAGAACCATGGCAGAGAATCAGACATTAGAATCCCCAAAATGGGGGCAACTGAGTGGCTCAGTGGTTGAGTGGCCAACTTCAGCTCAGGTCATGATCTCACAGTCTGTGGGTTCAAGTCCCACATCAGGCTCCATGCTGAGAGCCCAGAGCCTGGAGCTGCTTCGGATTCTGTGTCTCCCTTTCTCTCTGCACCGCCCCCCCCCCCCAACTCACTCTGTGTCTTTCTCAAAAATGAATAAACATTAAAAAACAAATTCCCAGAATGTCCTGAGCTCACATTAAAGCAAAGCTAGTCTCGTTGAACTGGGTAGAAGGAGTGGAGAATTGAAACTTTAGAATTGCCATAATTTTATACACTCCCTTTAAGCAAAAATGCCAAAGTGATTGGCTATTCCATTTGTGGGAGGAGATTTCCTTCAAAATCTATACCAAGTCAAGTCAGGGTCCTTTCTCTTTTGCTTTATCTTACACACTTATGCAGTTTTCTCTAATAAACTCTGAAGTTCAGGCATATCAGATGTTGATCAGAACACATTCAGTTTCTGTAAACTAGGAAAAATCAATCATCACATCAAAAGTGCAAATTCCAAAGGTCTTACTGTAGCATAGTATCATGACTACCTAGGTATTGGTAGAAAACATTGCAAAGTTTTTGAGGCTGATGGAGTATTTTGGGAAGTGGTATCAAAAATTAACAAGATTGAGACTTCCAGGAAAGATGGTGGAGTAGGAGGATCCTCACTAAGCTCACCTTGTCCCATGAATACAACTAGATGATACCCACATCAATGTAGGTAACCCAGAAAACGACGTGAAGACTGGCAGGACAGACTCTTCACGGCTAAATGTAGAGAAGAGACCACATCACAGATGGTAGGAAGGGCGGAGATGCAGTCGGGTGCTAAATGGACCCATGAGATGCTCCGTGGGAGGGAGGAATGCCGCAGGCATGGAGAAGGGAAGGAAACAGATGCTACAGGCCTGGGAAGCCCACACAAGGAAGACAAACCCCATAACATGTGGCTTTGAAGACCAGAGGGGCTAAATTTCATGTGTTCTTAAAATCCGTGGGGCTTAGTACCTGGAACTTAAAAAATCACCTGGTTCCCCTGTGGGAGAGCCTGGAGGACGGAATCCCCACCCTTAAAGAGACAGCACAATAAACAGCCCCGTGGAGATAGAGTCTAGAAACAGTAGTTTGAAAAATGCTTGCCACATACAGGACAGAGATTTGTTTACTGATCTCAGAGCATGTACTGGAGGTGTAGGGATCTTTAAGGGACTTATCAAGGAACAAACACCTGGTTGGTACCATTTCCATCCCATACCCTGGTCTAGACACACAAACACCTGCAAGAACTAACACGGAGCCAATACTCTTCTTAGCTTGCTAACACTGCTCACTTTGTTCCCATGCTCTTCTGCAAACTTGTCCCTCCAACGCGGCCTGCTTCGGTCCCTCATCCCTGCTGGTCCTCTTCTGTAGTGGACCAGCTGTGACCTTGCTTGCACCATGTTCTCCTTTGGATCTGCCCCCTCCAGTATGCACTTGGCTGGAGCCCATCCAAAGTGGTGCCATAAGCATGCCAGTAAGCAAGCAAGCAGCCCTTACCTGGGTCAGCTCCATTCCAAAGTGACCCCTACCCCTTGGAGGGAAGATAACCACATATATCAGTCCCACTGAGGCCCCAGCAGTGGGCTGGGGGCAGGTCTCTGGTCCGACGGCAAGCCCCACCCACCAATGAAAGCTTCTCAGGGCACAACACAGGGAGAGTACCCAGCGGTTCATTGCTACTGCATCTCTGGCAAATGCCTGGGCTGACTCAACTCAAACCCACGGTGACCCAAGACTGGCCTACTAACAATACAAGGACCAAACTCTGCCCACAGTCGGCAAAGAGAGCTATTGCAGACAACTGGAGAGAAGGGAACAGCAGTTCAGCCATAACAGCAGGGCACACGCAACACACGTAGGAGACACTCCTGAAGCACGAGATACTGGTAAACAGGTGACATTTCACTGCTATGCACTACAGGACCTCTTCTTCATAAGGCCACTCCTTTCAAGAGCAGGTGATGTAGCTGACTGTCCTAATACATTGAAACAGACACAGAGGGTTAGACAAAATGAAGACACAGAAAAATAATGGCCCAAATGAAAGAATGTGATGAAACCACAGCAAGAGAGCTAAATAAAACTTAGAAAAGAATTATATCTGATAAAGAATTTAAAGTAATGGTAATAAAGATATCCACTGAACTTGAGAAAGCAGTGACTGACTTCAGTGAGACCATCAACAAAGAGACAGAAAACCTAAAAAAGAACCAATCAGAGATGAAGAACTCAAAAACTGAAATTAAAAATAAACTAGAGGAAGTAGAACAAATCAGCAGCCTGGAGGACAGAGGATTAGAGAGCAATCAAGTTGAATAGGAGAGAGAAAAAAATAATAAAAAATGAAAATGGACTAAGGGAACTCATTGATACCGTCAAGCATGATAACATTTGCATTATAGGGACCCCAAACAGAGAAGATGGAGAAGGGGGGTAGAAAATTTATTTAAAGAAATAATAGCTGAAAACTATCGGACTCTAAGGAAGGTAACAAAAGTCCAGATCCAAGAGGCACAACCTCCAACAAAACAGCCTCAGGAGGCCCACACCAAGATACATCGTCTTGGCAAAAAGTAGTGATAAAGAGAATTTTGAAAGCAGCAAGAGAAAAGAAAAGAGTTATATACAAGGGAAACCCCATAAGGCCATCAGCTGATTTCACTAGAAACTTTGTAGTCCAGGAGGGTGGCATGATATTTTCAAAGTGCTGAAAGGAAAAAAAAAAACTTGCAACCAAGAATATTCTATCCACCAAGACTGTCATTCAGAATACAAGAAGTGATAGAGCAAAATTCCTCAACAAAATATTAGTTAATCAATTCCAACAGTACATTAAAGAAATCATTCACCAGAATCCAGTGGAATTTGTTACTGGGATGCAAGAGTGGTTCAATATTCACAAACCAACCGACATGGTACATCACATCAACAAGAGAAAGCATAAAAACTATACGATTATTTCAGTCGATACATAAAAAGCATTTGACAAAGTACAACATCTATTCATGATAAAAACCCTCAACAAAGTATGTTAAGAGGGAATATATCTCAACATAAGAAAGGCCCCATATGGGAAACATATAGTTAACATCATACACAATGGTGAAAAACTGAGGGCTTTTCTTCTAAGATCAGGAACAAAACAAGGATGTCCATTCTCACCATTTTTATTCAACATAGTACTGAAAGTCCTCTCCATGGCACTCACACAAGAAAAAGAAATGGAAAGCATCCTAATGGGTCAGGAAACATTTTCAGTATTTGCAGATGATATGATGCTGTATATGGATGACCCTAAACATTCTACCAAAAAACTGCTAGAACTGATTAATGAATTCAGTAAGGTCACAGGATACAAAACCACTGTATAGAAATCCATTATATCTTGTCCACTAATAATGCAGTAGCAGAAAGAGAAATTAAGAAAATAATCCCCTTTACAAGTAAAGCAAAAATCACCAAATACCTGGAAATAAGCATAACCAAGGAGGTGAAAGACCTGTACTCTGAGAACTATAAAACACTGATGAAAGAAATTGAAGGTAGCAGAAACACATGGAAAGATATTCCATGCTCATTGATTGGACGAATAAATAATGTTGAAAGGTATATACTATCGAAAGCAATCTACACATTAATGCAATCTCTATGAAAATACCAACAGTATTTTTCACAGAACTAGGACAAATAATCCTGCAATTTGTGTGGAAGCACTAAAGACCCAGAATAGCCAAAGCAGTCCTGAAAAAGAACAAAGCTGGAGGTATCACAATCTCAGATTTCAAGATACACTGCAGAGTTATAGTAGTCAAAGCATTATGGTCCTGGCAGAAAAAAATAGACACATATATCAACAGAGCAGAATAGGAAGCCCAGAAATAAACCTATTATGTGGTCAAGTAATCTTTGACAAAGGAGGAAAGAATATAAAATGGGAAAAAGACTCTCTCTTCCACAAATGGTGCAGGCGAAACAGGACAGGTCCATGCAAAAAAATGAATAAATAGAGCTGAACCACTTTCTTATACCACACACACAAATAAACTCAAAATAGATTAAGGACCTAAATGCGAAACCATAAAAATCTTAGAAGAGAACATAGGCAGTAATTTCTTTGACATAGGCCATAGCAACATTTTTCTAGATATGCCTCATGAGACAAAGGAAACAAAAGCCCATAGAAACTAGTGAGACTATATCAAAATAAAATGCTTCTACAAAGCAATGGAAACAATCAACTAACCTAAAAGACAACTTAGTGGGAGAAGGTCTTGCCAATTGCATATTTGATAAAGGTTAGTATCAAAAATATGTAAAGAATTTGAAGCAGCTCAACACCCGAAAAACAAATAATCCAATTAAAAATGGACAGAAGACATAAACAGGCATTCTGCAAAGAAGACAAACAGATGGCCAACAGACACATGAAAACATGCTCCACATCACTTATCATCAGGGAAATGCAAATCAGAACCACAGTGAGGTACCACTTCATACCTGTCAGAATGGCTACAGTCAAAAACACAAGGAACAAGTGTTGGTGAGGACATGGAGAAATAGGAACCCTCCTGTGCCAGTGAATGCAACCTGGTATGGTTATTATGGAAAACAGTAAAGAGGTTAAAAATTAAAAATAGAATTATCATAGGATCCAGTAACTCTACTACCAGGTATTTACCCAAAGAAAACAAGAGCACTGATTTGGCCAGCTATGATGCTCCACTGTTTTTATTGCAGCATTATGTATAATAGCTAACATACGGAAGCAGCCCAGTGTCCATTGAGAGGTGAATGGATAAAGAAGAAGTAGTACATATGCACAAAGGAAGATTACTTGGCTATAAAAAGAACGAAATCTTGTCATTTGCGACAACATAGATCTAGAAGGTATAATGCTAAATGATATAAATTGGTCAGAGAAAGACAAAGACCATGTGTCTCACTCATATGTGGAATTTAAGAAACAAAACAAATGAGCAAAGGAAAAAAAAAAGAGAGGCAAACCAAGGAACAGACTCTGAACTACAGAGAACAAATTGGTGGTTACCAGAGGGGAGATGGGTGAGGGGCTGGGTGAAATAGGTTAAGGGGATTATGAGTGAATTTAGCTGCAAATGACATATCAGAAAAATGGTTAATATCCAAAATCTATAAGGAACTCACCAAACTCCACACCCGAAAAACAAACAACCCAGTGAAGAAATGGACAGAAGGTATGAACAGACACTTCTCCAAAGAGGACATCCAGATGGCCAACAGACACAGGAAACGATGCTCATCATTCCTCCTCATCAGGGAAATTCAAATCAAAACCACACTGAGATACCACCTCACGCCGGTCAGAGTGGCTAAAATGAGCACATCAGAGGACTCCAGATGCTGGCGAGGATGTGGAGAAACGGGCACCCTCCTACACTGTTGGTGGGAATGTAAGCTGGTACAGCCCCTCTGGAAAACAGTGTGGAGGTTCCTCAAAAAATTCACAGTAGAACTCCCCTATGACCCAGCAATAACACTGCTAGGAATTTACTCAAGGGATATAGAAATGCTGATGCATAGGAGTACATGTACCCCAAGGTTCATGGCAGCACTCTCCACAATAGCCAAAACATGGAAAGAGCCTAAGTGTCCATCAATGGACGAATGGATCAAGAAGATGTGGTTTATCTATACGATGGAATACTACTTGGCAATGAGAAAGAATGAAATCTGCCCCTGTGTTGCAACATGGATGGACCTTGAGGGTGTTATGCTGAGCGAAATAAGTCAGGCAGAGAAGGACAAATATCATATGTTTGCACGTATAGGAGGATTAGGAGGAACCTAGTGGAGGACCATAGGGGAGAAGAAGGGCGGAAATGGTGGGGGAAAGGGAGAGAGGCAAACCATGAGAGACTCTTGAATGCTGAGAACAAACTGAGGACTCATGGCTGTGGGGGGGGGGAGCGGGAGGGGGGAGATGGGCTTGGAGGAGGGCACTTGTGGGGATGAGCACTGGGTGTTATATGGAAACCAACTTGACAATAACCTATTTGTAAAAAAAGAAAAAAAGTGAACTTAGCATGTTGAACACTATGTAAGGTATAGAATTGTTGGATCACTACATTAACACTAATATAACACTGTAAGATAGCTATTATGGAATTCAAAGAAAATTAACAAGACTGTCAAGACAGAGTTCTTCATTCTGTTAAAATACTGAGTTCTTTAGAAATTCAATTACTATGTATAAAACGCCTTCATTGGTAAGTTCATTTTCTGTCCTCATTTATTGATATATCGGGACTGATAGCAAACCCAAAATGCTCCAAGGTACTTCATTCATAAACCAATAATATAATATATTCACTTTCTAAAAAAAAGATCATGTACAATGATTTGACTGTTGCTTAGTTGTAAATATGGAGTAGATACTCTTCTGAACTCCGTATTTGCTCCTAACATCGTATAAGGAATATATAATGAAGTTGACTCTGACCTCAAGTCCCATGATTGCTCCATACCAACTTTACTAAAAGAACAGAGAATAGTGAGTTTAGACAAGTATTTGTAGGGATGAAATATGTCTTTTAAGGGTTATCCTTAAATCTTATCATCTTTTAGCTTTCTCTTGCTTCTAACTTCTCAGATATATAAATGGACCAGAAAGAGCCAGGTAGCTTTCTGGCTTTCACACTGAAGATAAAAGATAAATGTACACTAGTATTTTCTCCTTAGATCTGTAACCATTTGGATACCAAATCTTCTCCTTTTTTAATGCATATAAACAGTAAAAGTCATCTAAATGGAGGTTGCTTATGTGTTCATTCATTCAAGAGCAGTTTATTACTCACTTAGTAAGTAGAAGTCACTGTGTTAGGAGCTAATGGTGTAGAGATAAATAAAGGGGTAGTTCTTTTCCTCATGGAGCTTATGGTTTGCATCCTTACTAATTCAGTATCTAGAGTCGCAAATTACAGGGGTTGCATGGTTTAACATCTATTGGAAGCCCTCTAAGAGGCTTGGATGGAGGGGCATCTGTAGGTCGTTCAGATGAAACGTTAACTCCTCCTCAGCTTTATTTAGCAAGTTAAAATTCATGCCATCAATACAGGCAATTAGGAATCAGAAGGTGGGAAAGGACATTTAGGCACAAAGTCATCTATCGCATTAAATTACTTAATCTTTTCAACTTACTTCTTTTGAAGTAAATGACCCTCAAGAGTTAGTGGGCATTGGTAAGGCCTAATGTTTAAATACATTTTAAAGTCAAATATTGATATTTTGAACAGCTTCCATTCCTTCTTAGGGAATGTATCCTTGATTTCAGTCATTTTTCTTTAAGAGGCATTAAAAAATAGTGATTTCCTTTTTTCTATAGAACATAGGAACATAATTCTATACAAGACATCCTTGTGTCATTAGGTATGGGATTTGTACATTATGAACTGGACAGTTCCAGGAATTCTATATCTAAGTTTGGGTTTCACCAAAACTACATTGTGAGACTTAAAGTGGGTACAGGTATTAATCTGGGAGACAATTAGAAGAAATACATGGAGGAAAATAGGGAAAGTGAGACTTGGAAATGAAAGATTTACTGAAAGGGTTTTCATGAATAAGTTATCATGGTGGGCAACTGGGGATCAGTCCGATTGGGGACCCTTTGAGGAACCATGAGGAACATGCTTTAGAAATATTCTATCAGGGGCGCCTGAGTGGCTCAGTTGGTTGAGCGCCTGACATTGGCTCAGGTCAGTCTTATGGTTTATGGGTTCAAGCCCTGCTTGGGGCTCTGCAATGACAGCTCAGAGCCTGGAGCCTGCTTCACATTCTGTGTGTCTCTGCCCATCCCCTGCTTGTGTTCATTCTCTCTCTCTCTCTCAAAATAAATAAATAAACATTAAAAAAATGAATATTCCGTCAGAGGACAAAGTAAGATGAAGTATTTTTCCACCAACTCTCAACTGTCTTTGATTAAGTATAGTTCCTGGAGTAGTTAAGCCTTAGACTCTTCTAGGTTTCCCAACAAGCAGGCTGAACAAGCTCTCAAGAGAAAGTCCTTGGAGAGAGAAGCAGGCATTTCAGGTGAAGTTGTCAGTGCCCTGGGAACTGGTCACCACAGCTGCAGGTTCATTTAGAGCTAGGCTGTGGGGCTAAGAGGCACAACATTCACAGCACTGGCATATGCTGGGAACACATGGCCATGAACTGCATTTACTTAAAAAAGAACTATGGACAGTCAACATTTTCATAAAATGTTGCTCCATAGGCTGGGCCACAATTCCCCCATAACAGCACTTTATTTTCTGTAACACATCCAAAGAAAAATCATGTGCACATGCATTTACGGCATTTAAACTCTCCTATCACAATAATGGTCATTTCAGCAGGAAAAAAAGTTGCATACTATAGTTCCTTCTCTCCTCTACCTCAGACTTTTCTAAGGACTAAAAGAAGTTTCACAGAACAGTTTGTCTCTGCGAATATATCCCACTGAAAGGAAAAATAAATGGATGATGAGCTCCAAGTGGCATTCATGCCACATCTTTTATTGAGGATAATAATACCTCATGTTTCTTGACTAACTTATCCTGTTTGCCGTCATGACACCCTTGGAATGTCGCAGCAGTTTTTACTGCCTTAATTTACTACTTAAGAAACTTAGTTTCATTAAAAGCATGAATTGTGCCTCTGAGATGTGCCAAGTACTGAGTTAGACACTCTTCCTCAAGATATTTCAGTTAATCCTACTCAGAACCCTGGGGGTATTATTGTCCTCATTTATTGATAAAAGCTCTAGTCTGGGACTGGCAAAGCTCCCAAGAGACAAGAAGGTTTGGAAGTGAAACCAGTTCCTGGAGCTTTATCTCCATTCCCAGTCTTATTCTCCTCTTAACACTTGACCTTTCCAGGTTGTCTCCAGATTCCCCCCAACTTTGCTAAGACAGAAACCCACTCTTACATATTACTACCTCGCATGGTACCAAATTTGTGGATTGAGTAATTTCCACACGATTGCAACACACCAAAGGTATTTTTATCTGTCCCAGCTTGATCTTCATTCACACAAAGTTGATTTGATTATCAAGTTCAGGAAGTAACACCTACTGGTGGATTTGTGTCTCCCATGATGCATCTCCTTCTTTTGCCTTCTACCACATTTTACGCGGTTGGTTATTTCTGAAAACTCTTATCGACGTGAACTATAAGACTGTGTGGCTTCACCCTTATTTAGCTGATTTTATCTCATGTAACACTCCTTCTCATTCCATCAGCTCTAGCTACACCAGCCTTGTGTCCATTCCACATGCTTGCCATGCTCTGTCTCCTCAGAGTGAACTTTGTACTTGCTCTTCCTGCTACTGAACATGTTTGTACTTTTCATCATCACCAAGTAAAGCCCTACTTAAGCTTCATAACTGTTCTCAAGCTCGGAGTTCCTTAAGGAAACTTCCTTAACTAATCTAAGCAAGTCTTCCTCTTAGAGACTCTAATAACATCACATGTCTCTTTGTTCCTTTTATCAGAATTCTGAGTATATATATTTGTGTGTGTGTGAAGATTTTATCAATATCTGTCTCTCCCACCATCCCCATTACAGAAAAATCCTTATGTGTTTGGTTTGTGAATGGACCTCCCAGAAATTAGCACAGGGTCATGCTCATGGTGGACACTCAGTACATCTTGAATAAAACATATTAGTCCACAATGTTAATAATTTCTCTGAGTTGGACCTAGAATGTTCTCAGTCTGGTGTTCCTCTATTGGAATGTGTTGCCCCACCCCATTGGGGATTTCGTAATACCTTTGGGTGCTTTCTGGTTGTCACAATGACTAAGTGCAACTACTGGGACTTGGTGGCAGAGGCAGAGGTGTTACGTACAAATCATGCAATATGTGGGATAGTCTATTCACAGAACAGTTGCTGTTCAAATGCCAGCAGCATCCTGAGAACCACTGTAAGACAGGTTGTGTATTTGAGTAATAGGCCTCTGATGTGTTTAAATGTTAATATGGGTTTGTCTACAGTGCAGAGGTACGTGTGTGTGTGTGTGTGTGTGTGTGTGCATGTATGCGTGTAACTGCCCTTTTTAGTTAATCTTGTGTCAATTAGTAATCCGTTTATAGGTAACCTTTGCAATTGGTGTCAGAAAGAAGGGCTGTAGAGAAGCAGAAGGGAATGGAGATAGGAAAACTGTGTGATGTGTCAGAAATATGAAACTGAAAAATGACCAGGAGGTCCAGTGTTAATCTAATTTATACAGTTGATATTTTCCTTTATATTTCCTATGTCCCTTCTTTTCTATTTCTGTCTGGCTTTTTATTTCTTCTCCAAGTTAAATCTCCAGCCTGACACATTCATATGTTTGCTTTCTTCCTTTTAGTTCAAATAGAAAATCGAGATTGGTTTCAGGATTGTTTGTGTCCCGTGTCACAGTTAACCTGTGGTTGCAACAGAGAAGCTCAGTGAAGCCTCTTTCATTGTTTCTGTTATAGCACTAGCACTGCCCCTATACTCATTGTAAACCTCCCTTTACTGAGACTGAAAGACATGATCTGTATGGTACCTTTCCTACTTCAGGTGGCTGGAAAAACATGGGGCAGAGATGGAAGATCCTCTAACATAAGGCCAAAGCACTAGTTAGGGATTCCAGACCCTAGGGAGCCCTACTCATCAACTGTAAATCAATTAACCTGTTTGGAGCTTGCTTTTCTCATTTTCAAATAATGAGAATATCAGATAAGATAACTCCTAGGGCCCTTTCGTGATCGAAAATAGGACTTTTCAGGTTCAAGGAAGAATGGGGGAGGAGGGAAAGAAGAGGAATATCCTCGAGGAATTATCCTAGAAGCTAGGTACTAAAATGCCTCCCATGCATAAAATTATAAATCATGCCTTCTTCCTTTAGAATAGTAGAGAAATTTCTGCTCTAGACTTGAATAGCCAGTATATGACCATGACTTTTCAAGGAACAGGAACAGAACTCTCTAGGGGACTGATTCAAGTATAGTTTCAGAGACAGTGGCCACATATCTCATCACAGAAGTGGTTAAACATTTGGGCTCTGGGAACAAATCCATGTTTTCATTCCAAGTCCTGACGGATTCTCTGACTGGTCCTATAAGTGGCACATGTACTTTACCAGTCTAAGCCATTGCTTGCTCACCCATAAAATAATATAATATATAATAATAATAATAGTACCTACTTCACTGAGGCATTGTGATAATTAAATGAACAAACGCCACCACTGGGAAAGCATATCTTAGCAGATAGGGTAAGTGCTCCATAAACTCCTGATGTGATTTTTGTAAGCAAGCTAAACCAGTCAAGAATGGAGCAGTTTCATAAGTTATTCTTTGGCTACCAGAATTTTGCCGCCCCACTGCAACTTACCTCTTTTAGAATGGCTCATGAATCCATTTGAAAAGGTGTCATTTCTTACTTTTTGTAAATTTCTGTCCTTCACAACTGCCACAGATGGTTAAAATTGTTAACTTAATCATATTTATCTAGAAAAGGGCCAGAGTCACTGTTTTCACCTACTGTAGATTAGAGACTCTCATATCAGACTCACTGATAATTTTCTTTTCCACATCACTGCCTTAACTTTGTATTTTGGCCTGGTCCAGTATGTTTACATGTCTGCAGTTTCAACATAGGGCTGCGGGATGGGTTTGTATTGGACTTCCCCGTTATTTGATACCATCAGCGGGGCAGGCAGCGGCCTGCACCCTCCTCTGAATTGTTCCCAGCAATGCCGTTGTAATTTTATATTCATCACTATGATTAATTTGCTGCACTGAGTTTATCATTTCTCCTGGGAGGTAACCTCTAGCTTAGGATAAGCAGAGTTAGATTTTGTGAAACCACTCTATAAAGATTGGAATATTTTTTCACTGTCGTGTAAGAACGTTGAGGATTTTAAATCTTCAAAGTGCTCTGGTATTCAGATAATTATACGTGCGTTGTTTTCTATCGTCCACTTTCTTAATTCATAATCCTTGTTTTTCATGGTTCTCTGCCTCATCCAGAGCTTCTTAAATATGAAGATAGTCTAACTGATTGCAAGATAGTATTTCAGAAGGGCTTGCCATTTCTGGACAAACCCTTCTAATAACATTTCATATTTGTACGTTCGCCCATTATATTTTGCTATCATATTCATTTCACAGGGTTTTTAAAATAAGCTTTTGTTGTGATATATGCTTAATCCTCTTATATGCCAGTATTATGCATTTGAGTTTTAGATTGAATCATCTCAATTAACAAATTAGATAAACTTACACTGTAGCCTCAGTATTAGTATTATTAACAGATAATCTTATTTTAAGTAAAGATAAATTTCCTGACCCAAATAGCTAGGCAGTAAATGAGACATGTAGAGTAAAACCAGTGTTTCTAGTTTCTTTTGAGACCTTATTGTGACTTGAAACAATGTAAGAAGATACAAGTCTAATGCCATATTGCTAATTTGATTGTGATACTTGGATGGGCACATATTGATGGATCAGCCTGAGAATACTGAGCTGCAGATTCTAGTAAACCTTTTCAACTGGTAGGATTAGCTCCCTTCTCTTTGCTGGGGGAGAGAAACTCCTCTTGCTTGGATATGCTAGAGAGATCTTTTCTGAGGCAGGTAACTTGCATATAATGTATGTCTTTTTCACAAACTGCTCCTGCCACTCTCAAATCTCAAGACTGGGACCCAGGGGCAGGTCATAGCCCAAACCAAGCATAGTCCCTTTTGTGTGACCAAGTATTTTACACCCTGAAAGAACCAGGTAATTGATATTGGCGGGGAACGCGGGGAACTAATGTGGGAGTGAGTAATTAAGATATTGGACCAGGAAATTGTTGACCTACGAGCACTCTCCTGTGGTTTGGGCTTCAAAATATTGACAAGGACCCCTGAATTTTGCTCTAATGTACTTTGAAATGGCTCTTTGAACCTGTGACACAGTAATAGCCTTTAGTAAATGAGGTAGTGATACAGGAAGACCTGGGCATGATAGCGAGGAAGGGAACAGAAGACTGAGGGGAGTGGGATGTTGGAAAAGATTTATTTCTTGGGACCATTGAACACTTGACCATGTTCCCCAGAAGGGCCATAGCACAGTCTCCACACTAAGGCAATAAGAAATGTCCTGGCAAGGCAATGACTTCTTTGAGGGACTCAGTAGTATCTTCTGGACACTAGGGCCATGGAATTGGGCTTTCTAATACCAAAGGGGAAAGGGGGAATTCTGGAATGGCCGAGGCCAATAGTAGCACTTAATCTTCAATGGCAAGGTAGCCTTTGTCTCAGACTCTGATTTGGGGAAACCCAAATCAGTATAAGACAATGATAAAGACAAAGACCAACTCATTCTAGTGGATTCTTAATTCTTTCTTTTCTGGTCAATATGAGACTACTTGGTACTTATTTTGCTTATTTCTTTGTGCTTGCCAGTTTGAACTCACTTCAAATTTTATAACCTAGAAAAGGCTACATATTTTCATTATGATATTGCAGCACTCTATGAAGTAAATTTTTTTTGGTTTCTTCTCCCTGCCTCTCCATTTTTAGTACCTGAACCCACGTTCTTTGATTATCCCAAGCACTTAAGTGACATAAGTCTTTCAGCTTTTAGATGGATACTTTATTTACAGTATTCGTAGCCATAAGGTAAATAGTTTGTTTCTTTTAATGTAGTCATTTTGAAGTCTGTTCTTTATCTGAGATTTTTTTTTGCCAGTTTAGAAAGTGAAAGTATTTAGAGAAGTTGATTCCGTTTTAATGACCTATTTAATTCCTCAACCTGGAAAGTAGCTGGATAAACGACTCACCGTGGAATTGTCTTTATCATTAGAAATGCTGCTCAGCTATTCTCAGTAAAGTACATTTATAAAGCACCTAATATGTGCCCAGCATAATGTTAAACAAGAAAGAGCTCTTAAGACTGTGTTTGGCTCTAGATTTCACATAGATAACGCCTTAGATTTAAGCCCTGAGATTTGATTCCTGAAAAAGATTGTTAGTTTGATACATTTGGTTTTAGCAAAAGTACTTGAACAATCTTTTACTTGGCCTTTGGTAGGTCTATCACAAGACTGCCAAAATAAATGAAAGGTAAGAATAAACAAGGTAATGTTCATGAGATGGGCTAGCTCTGGGAAAGCTGAGCAGAGAGTGAAGTTTATCTGTAGTTCATCTCCCTCTTCCTCTCTCTGTATCTTCTAGCATTTGAAATCCCTGCTATCTGCCAAAAGTCTGTACCCTATCTCACTCTAGACCCATCACCTCTCCGTTAAGGCTCTACATTATAACGAGTCTGTGTTGGGGGCTTGGTGCCAGGAGGCCTTGGAAACTAAGAGGCCTTTAAGCCTCCAAGTCGTGCCTCTCTAAAGGGGTATTGTTACAGTAGTAAGGTATTTTGTTCTCTAAGGTTTACCAAACACATTTTGTAACCAGAGTCAAAAGATTTCTAAAATCACTTGTCTGTGAAACTTCCTTTCACAGGGGAAACTTAGAATTGTCCTGGTAACTCTTAACAGCCGATAATGATTTTCTGGTGCCTGTCTTGTTTTTCTATACCACACAGCATTTTGAGGATTGTTTGAGTTTTCCAGTGTGTCTTTCTCAAACCATGTCCCCTTGTTTAGAATATCTTCTTGGCAGGGGGCTCTGTGCCTATCTGGCTGGACTTACTTGGTCAAAACCTAAGTGGCCAAAATAAATTTAAAACATGAAAGTAATGTTTCACTTAAGGTACTGTTATAGACCTTTCATGTTCCCTGGAAACTAGGGTATTGGCCGTAATTTAATTATTTCATTTTCTGTGTTAGAAGAGGAAAGTTTGGAGTCCTGCAGTGTCTGTGAAACTTAAAATATATGTATGTAAGAAAACCAGGGAAGGATTTTTTTCTTTTCCTTTTCCTATTAACATAGGCCATACTGAGTTTAAAATAAGTAGTAAACATGTTCAGAGTAATATTTATATATGCATGTGTGTATGGAAATTAATGCCACCTATTTCACCTGGGTTACTTCGATAAATCTTCTCTTTTCCTGGAACAGTTCAAGGATGACATAGAGACGAATACACACTAATAATATAGAAAGGATTTAAGCACTGGGGGAATGGTTGGATTAGCTGATCTTTAAGAGCATTTCCAAAACAGTCTGTGATTTTATGAAGCTCTGTATGCAGCCTATTATAAAATGCTTCTTAGTTCCCTATTCAAAATTAATTACAGTAAGTCCACCAATAATTATCCTAGCATGCTTCACATCATCTCATGCCATGATATATATGGGGAAAGTTTAATTGAGTTTAGTTAAGGGACCAGGGTTTTGTTTCTTTTTGAGGAAATCATAGCCAAAACTTCCAGAGGAACACTAATGACTGGACTTCTCACATATTACTATCTTTAGTACAAACAATAGAAGGTATGAAGAGTTAGAGAAAGATCAGACTGGTGCTGATCATGCTGGTGGAGAGAAGAGGTCAAGCTAACCAAGGACCTCTGCATAGTCTTCTCGTTTCAGAGATAGCAGGGAAGGGTTCGGGGAGGGAAACCATAGGTTATAAAATCATGCTGCCTGACTACAACATAAATATCAAAGGTTTTACTCCAGTAAAAATGTTTTCTAAATTGAAAAAAAATAAATGTTATTTAAAAACTGCGAATATCAGAATGGGATACTGAATATTCAGTAAACAAGCAAGACCTTGTTTATTTAATCAGTGTGCTATTACCAACACCGTTCTCGATATATCTGTGACTTTGATTGCACATACTTCACTTATACAGTTAATAGAAGTCCAATAATTGCCATGTTTGTTATCAAATGTCGTCTTAGTAACAGGTCCTGGTGTTGCTGGGCTGCAGCACAGCCAAGTAAACCTTCCTCCCTGACATTGAACATCAAAGTCTTTGTACTTGCCACTCATTTTGCAAGGTCTCAGGGAACAGGCATTTTGCAAACTCCATGAAATCTTAATAACAGCCTAAAGGAGAGACAGCAGTTGAAAATGAACAGGCACTATCCCTTTAAACATGACTGTATCACACAGCTACTATTCACAGCAACTGAAAGCCGAATAATGGTTCTGAACAGAACATGACTAGACGATTAAGGTCACCTTTGGCAGCTTTATAAGCAAGTTCATATTCTAATGGTCTCCTGAAATCCTTCTCCTATGACATAATTGTTGCCAGAGGTGACACCCTCACTGGCTCATGGCGCATTTTCTTCATTTTGCCCTTTAGTCACATGTCTGAACTCTTACTTGAGGTTTCCTCTTTGGAGTGGATCCATTTATCAGTGAAATGATTCAGGACAGTAACCGCTCTAGAACATGATGGAAACAATTGCCGTTTTTCCAAGTATTTGCTGCTTAATACTGGTTATTTTTTTAGGAGAAAAATTCTATTAATATAGGAAATTTGAAAACTATAAGAAAGTAGTTACCCATAATCTCATGATCTAATGAAACCATTATTATCTCCTAATATCCTTTTAGAAACTTTTCCCTGCATATATACATGGCAAAATGAAACTTTTCTTACTATAAGTAATCTTTTGGCTTGCTTTTGCATTTTTATGATGAATTATTTTATATACACAAAGTATATAATACACATGCAAGATATACAACTGCTGGTAATATAATATCCCTGAACTATTGAGGAATGCAACATTTGAAGTTCTCCATGGGCCCCCTGGATGGCCCTTTTCACTAATACATGCTGCAATAGTTATGCGTAAAGATATCCACATACAGTGTTGGTTGGAAACAATGAACAAGAGTCTTCTTTTTAGTCCATAAGTGAGAGTGAAAAAAAACTCGGGGCATAATTATTCAGGGTTAGCCCGGCAAATAGATAGTGTGCTCTAGTGGGGAAAATTGAGGAGAGCTTAATGAAGGGGCTCCCTGCACATGGGCTAGCAGCGTGAAAGGAAACTTAACAAGGCACAGTAAAGTACTCCAGAACTAGCAGCAGGGGGAGTGGTTACCACCACTTGGCCTGAAGATACAAGGGCAGAGAATGGTTACTGGCATACAAGAGTGGTACACTTCAGGAGAGAAATGGCACCCTCCTGCATTTTTTCAAACCAAGAAGGAGGTAGGGAAACACATACCTTCATCTTGCACTCCTTCTCACTGGTTTCCAGTAGGTTCTTTCTGTCGGTTGCACCCAGCTGAAATAGGGCAAGGAAAGTCATTTAATGCAGTCTCTTAAGTCTTTCCCCAGAGCTGGGATAGTTGGAGAGTAGATCTAGAAGTCCTAGGTAAGTAAACACTTGGTGGTTAATTAATACATGCAGGCCGTTTGTTTTGTCTCAAATCTCATTTTGTAGCTCCTTTTTTCAGTCCTGACGGGTAGATGGTAATGAAAGATATTAGAAGTACTGACTTTCAAATATTGCCTTGAAAAACATTTCTTTGAATTCATGCAGGAGCTAAAAACCAGCTCTGAATGTAATTGCTCAGTCGTTTTCTGTCACTTAAGGCATATTATCTGAGATTATGCATATGTCTTAACATGACTACTTTCAAATTAAAATTCAAGCCAAGGGTTTTGTTTGTTTTTGTTTTGTTGGTTTGTTTGTTTTCAAATCAGAAGATAGCATCTTGAATTGTGCCAGTATAATAGGTCCCAACCTTGTAGTTCCAATTACAAGCACAAGAAAGTCTATTCATCTGTCGTCTAGCATTAGTGCTGGGGGATGAGCTTTGTAACATATGTGCGTTTCTTTTCAACGTCTGTATCTGCTTCTGTTCCAAAGGTAGTCTGTTTTTCCCAGATGCCATTGGAAGCCTTTAGTGGCTTTTCAGAATCGTTTTTTCTTTGACCTATTTCTCCAAGTATCTTTCACTGCTCAGAAATGTGTCTACAGAGCTCTGTGTAAGAAGGAACTCATAATACTTCACCTGAAAGGGAAGGACATAGAAAACCCACTTAGTTTAGCTTCTTTAAGATTGGATTCCTTGATACCATTCGTGAAAATGCTTGTCACGTTTTTCTTAATTCTAGAATGAGGATGCGGCACCTGGTTGGCTAAGTTGGTTAAGCGTCGGACTTCTGCTCGGGTCATGATCTCATCATAGCTTGTGAGTTTGAGCCCTGCGTCAGGCTCTGTGCTGACTGCTCATAGCCTGGAGCCTGCTTCAGAGTCTTTCTCCATCTCTCTTTACCCCTCCCCCACTCATTCTCTCCTCCCCCTCTCTCTCTCTCTCTCTCTCTCTCTCTCCCTCCCTCCCTCCCTCTCTCTCTCTCTTTCTGTCTCTCTCAAATATAAAATAAAAACATTAAAAAAATTTAGAATGAATGATGAGCGCAGCACTTGGCACATAGCAGACTTAACTAAAGGTGTGTTTCCTTTTTTACATCCTTTATGAATGTAGAATAACATTTGATAGCTCTCCATGGATGTCTCTACAGGGATTTTGCTTTGATAGATTTCCTTCCTACTGAATTGATGAGACTAGATGGCCTCTTTCATAATTCAGATCTGACTACTGTGGTCAGGGATGTGGGATAGCAGAGAGCCCTGGACCAAAGCAGAGACCAAATCCCAATTACAGAGACCAGTACAGCCAAGGAAAAAGAAACAATCAAACCATCAGTCAGACACGACAGGTAACACGACAAGACACGATAGTGTTCAAGTTATGGAGATTCTCATCAGATAAGAGAAGGATTCAGTTGAGTGATATGTCTGTCAGCATGAATCAGAGGCCTAATGTAGAAAAACGTTTGAAGGTCTGGTGGAGGTGTCTTTTAATTACTGTTCTCTGCCTTTTCCATATTTGAGCCTTGTTTGCTTTAAAGAGAGTGAAATAATGCAAAGTTGTCAGTATTTCTTTTTGATGTTTCATTGTAAGTTTTCCAAAACGTGTCCCGTAAAAATCTTAGGAGATTGTGTGTACGTGTGTGTAAGTGTTGTGTCGGTGAAAAGGTAGGTTCTTGAGGGAGTGGGAGAGATGATAGATTCCCATCCTTACAGTAACTCTGGTAACAAGTGGTTGTCACGCATGATTTTTTTTGAACAAAAGTGTCCAAGGCTTAAAAATGTTTCAAAACCTTTGGCTTATCCTACTTTGTTCCTGAAGTATAATAGTGGATGCCACCAAACTCTAGCCTTCAGGAAAAACCTAGCCTTCCAGACGTTTTTATATGAGCTGTGAGCTAAGAATGAATGTTAGGTTTTAACTGGTTGAAAACAAAATCAAAAGGATATTTCAAAATATGTAAAAATTATTTAGAACTAAACTCCGGTGTTCATCAAGTCTTATTAGAACACTGTCACACAGGGGCGCCTGGGTGGCTTAGTCGGTTAAGCGGCGTCCGACTGTCGCTTAGGTCATGATCTCGCGGTTCGTGGGTTCGAGCCCCACGTCGGGCTCTGTGCTGACTGCCAGCTCAGAGCCTGGAGCCTGTTTCAGAGTCTGTGACTCCCTCTCTCTCTGACCCTCCCATGCTCATGCTGTCTCTCTCTCTCCTAGAAATAAAACATTAAAAAAAAAAAAAAGAACACTGTCACACACATGCTTGTTTACGAATTGTCTACGGCTGCTTTTGCACTACAACAGAGTTGAGCAGATGGTACAGAGACTATATGGATGGAAAAACCTGAAATATATATTCTCTGGTCTTTTACACAAAGTCTGTCACCCCTGGATTAGAGTTTTCCATTGGTATATAAAAAAAGAGAAGCACTAAGAAGCTCCCTTGTACAGTCAGGCCTTCTAGCTTCATGTTTTTTATCTTCCTCAAGAAGGTATTTGGCCTTACCTCATGGAAAAGAAAAGTTTACAAGTATACATGAAATGGGAATAAAACATTTTAGTTTCTACTACGAGCAAAGCACTAGACTTGTTACTACAAACTGTATTATCTTAGTACTTTTTATAGCTACTCTAAAAGATAGGTATCTCCACGCCCATATTATAGCTTAGGAAATGAATTCAGAGAGGTTATGTGACTTGCACAATATTATTCAGTGGATAAGGAGAGACAGGATACAAACTCCACCCTTTTTATTCTCACTGTATAGATGCTCCCAAGCACCATGTATCCTCCATATACTTACTATTCTTGTTGGTTTCTAGGTTTTTGATCCATCTAAGTTTTTGAAAACCCAAGCTATATTCAGTAGTCTAATTATACACAGAATAAACAAGCATTGTAGACTGAGTTCAACTTAAGGGTGTCCAGTGATAGAGGATCACATGCTAATATCATTTCGATCCATTTTCTTACATTTGGGATTCAGCCTCATCATTAAAGGTGAAAACTATTTGTTTAGCTAGAAGAAAGATAGTTTCCCAGTAGTTATCCTCAGGATCTGTCTTTAATCTTGCTGCTCTGGGATCTACCAGTTAAGTCTTCCTTATTTTTATTTCTTGGACTTAGCTATTGGGATGATGTTGTCATAGGCATAATTTTGAATTAGGTAAAATTTCTCTTCAACTTTCCTGACCTTATATCCACTCTTTTTGTTTCCTCATAGTCTCTACCATGTGCTGGTAAACATTTAAGAATTGGCTGTCATGGCGTGCCTGTGTGTCTCAGTCGGTTTAGCGTCTGATTCTTGATTTTGGATCAAGTCACGATCTCACAGTTCATGCGATAGAGCCCCATGTCAGGCTCTGCACTGGGCATGGAACCTGCTTAAGATTCTCTCTCACCCTCTTCCTCTGCTCCTCTCCCGCTCTCTCATGTGAACATGTGTGTGCATGCTCGCGCTCTCTCTCTCTCTCAAAAAAAAAAAAAAAAAAAGAATTGGCTGTCAGGAGGGAAAACAAGTCTTGATGAGTAGCATTTGCAAATTTCTATTGTATAAATATCTCCATAATATCCCATTTCATACTACTGGTATAATGGCTTACAAAGTTTCTGAAAATTTAACATTTGGCTTTTATGAATTATTATGAGCCAGCTCGAACATATGACATACCTTATCTATTATTCAAGTGTTTTATGTGACTCACACATTTTGCCTATCCCCTCAATCTTCTTTTCCTGTATGTGCTCTAATTCCACCCTCCAGGTAGTACTCCATGCTCAGCCTCAGCAATATACTTGACGTATATACATTTTTTTCTTCCTGACCCCGTCAAGTGACTGACAGACCAAGCTGAGAAGTTGACACAAGATGAGATGCTAATGAATGACAGATTCAGTGGGACAGCATATGCCTCAAAAGAACAGGTGTCAGAAACAGAAAAAGAGTAATGGTTTAGAAATAGCAATGGTGAATACAGATAAAGGCTAGGAGGTAGGAAGAACATGTGATGAAGAGGTTGAGGATATAAGATGGCTTGCCATGAAATAGGAATTCTTAGAGGACACAGTAGGAAGCTTGAAGAATAAGAAGAAATGTGAGAGTATGGTCAAGGTAGGCCTATAGAGAGCAATATAGAAGTGAGCGTGAAAGAATTTCGATGGTCCAGCCATTGAACAACCTGTGAAATGACCAAGGATAACAAACATGTGAATGTCACAAGTTGAGCTGATGTTAAGGCACTGAAAAGAATCAGATGCAGCCACTTTTCAGTATGTTGGAAATAGACTAGAAAGCATGGGTTGTGTACCCAGTCTACTCAGAATAAGTATATTTTTAAAAATGTTTTAAATGTTTATTTTTGAGAAAGTGCCAGCCGGGGAGGGGCAAAGAGAGAGGGAGACACAGAATCTGAAACAGGCTCCAGGCTCCATGCTGTCAGCACAGAGCCAGTTGCAGGACTTGAACCTACGAACCGTGAGATCATGACCTGAGCCAAAGTTGGACACCCAACCAACTGAGCCACCCAGGCACCCCTAAATATTTTTTAATGTTTACTTTTGACAGAGAGAGAGAGAGAGAGAGAGAGAGAGAGAGAATGCACAAGTGGGTAGGGGCAAAGAGAGAGGGAGACCAAGAATCCCAAGCAGGCCTCATGCCTTCAGCACAGAGGCTAATACGGGGCTCAGTCACACAAACTGTGAGATCATGACCTGAGCTGAAATCAAGAGTTAGACCCTTAGGCAACTGAGCCTCTCAGGCGCCCCTCAGAATAAATATTAGGAGTAAACTAGATTGATTTTGTTTCTGAAAGGATCCTAACACAGGTAAATAGGGCTGACATGGAATTTTGGGGGTTCCTAGGGATCTCACTGAGAAATAAGATCAGCGTCTGTAGAAGAGTTCAACTTTAGAATGGAAAAGTCCATAGTCTGGATTGATTATGTGCTTCCTTGGAATAAACTGAATGTCTCATCATTGTCATTTAGAGGCCTGGTCTCTATACATGGAGGCTGAATTTTTGGGTGTTCTTGAATTCATCTTTTTCTGACTCTTGAGAGACTTGTTTCAGCATTTCACATATTCCCTTTTTAGATTCTCCTTCTGATAGTTTCTTCTTTAAATTTTCCTTATTGGAGAAATGAAGAATCTACGTTTCATTGTATTTCTCAAGCTAGTAACCGCCCTGTGTGTTTCTTGTTCTTATCTTTTTATTTTTTTTTAATGTTTTTTTTTTATTTATTTCTAGGAGAGAGAGAGAGAGAGAGAGCGTGAGCAGGGTCAGAGAGAGAGGGAGTCACAGACTGAAACAGGCTCCAGGCTCTGAGCTGGCAGTCAGCACAGAGCCCAACGCGGGGCTCGAACCCACGAACCGCGAGATCATGACCTAAGCGAAAGTCGGATGCTTAACCGACTAAGCCACCCAGGCGCCCCAGTTCTTATCTTTTTAAAAAAGAAAATGTTTATTGATTTTTGATAGAGAGAGCACATGCAAGGGAGAGACAGAAAGAGAGAGAGAGAGAGAGAGAGAATCCCAAGCAGGTTTTGCACTATCATCACAGAGCCTGATGCAGGGCTTGAACTCATGAACTGTGAGATCATGGCCTAAGCTGAAATCCAGAGTCGGAAGCTTAATCAACCGAGCCACCCAGGCACCCCTTGTTCTTTTATTTCAAACAGCCAGCATCCCAAAGTTTTTGTGCTTTCTCCATTTCCTTTCCACTCAATCCCTTATTAATTTTTAAGATTCTGTTTTGCTCCTCCAAGAAAATGTTCTTTCTGAAAAAATTTTAAAAGCCTCAATGATGAGAAATCCATTACCTTTACCTCTGTCAACTTTTACTACGGTTTTCTGCTTACATGATATTGATGACCATTCCCTCTTGCACACTCTTTCATTAAAAAATGTTCCATCATTATTACTCTCTTTTCCTAATAAGAATATTTTCAGTTCTCGATCCACAAGTTGCCTACAAAGGTTAAACTTTTACCTCTGAGTTCAAAAATTTTCCCCTTAATTGACATTTCTATCTTCTCTCTCAAAGTACATGTCTAAATATTTATAGGAGAATACGAGAGGAAGTAGACATGGTGGAAGCTGGCTATAGGTATTTTGTAGATTTGACTTGGAAATCATGTACATATTCTGCATAATTATGAAGAATTATTTTAAAAGGCCGTCAATAAACATTAAGACAAAGTGAAAGAAATGAATGTAGTTGTGTTACTGACAACTGTTTTACTTGTATTTTGAAACTGTCATGTATGTGTTGTAGAGTAAAGCAAATTAATAATTATATTGATATCATTGAGAACCCAGATATCTGTCATGAGAAAAAAGAGAAGCATATGTAAGTCTAATGAGGTTGAATAAACATGCCTCACTGTTAAATCTGAATTGGAGTTATCCGTGTGCATGCATGATCTCTTTTATTTGGATGAAAAAAACCCTTTTTTTTTTCTCTTTGCAACACGAAAAGTTCTAGAAACAGTGAAAAACTAGTAACAAAGGTCCTTGAAGTACCCAGATTGTGATGTCAAAAAGACCACTTCCTATTAAAGGAACCAGGGTATCTTGGAGAAGTGCCTGATCCCTGGTTTGGGATATGGAATGTAAAAGCTGAGTTAGGAAAATCTTTTCAAGTCAGAAAGCAAAGAAACTATCAATAGTCTTAGGGTCATATCCAAAGGAACCACCTTGAAGAGTCTCCCACTGACTCCTCAGAATGGGGAAATTTATCAGGAGCTTAAATACATCCAATATATGTAACAAATAAGGCCATCATTATAATAAGAAAACCTTTGTGGTCACTTGTAGAGCATGCCAGAAATTTAACACATAATTTTGAAAGCTATTAAATAAAGGGGGAAGAATCAAGCATTCATCCTACCTTAAATATGAACTGTAGGGGCACCTGGGTGGCTTAGTCAGTTAAGCATCCAAGTTCACCTCAGATCATGATCTTGCGATTCGTGAGTTCAAGTCCCACATTGGGCTCTGCATTGACATTGTGAATCCTGCTAGGGATTCTCTCTCTCTCTCTGCCCCTTCCCCACTCACGCTTTCTCTCTCTTTCACAATAGATGAATAAACTTAATATATATATATATATATATATATATGTATTTTTTTAAAAAAAATAGGAACTGTATTTTAAGGTGATCAAAGAGATATTAAAGAAAAAGTTTCTCTTTGTAATATAACACTGTATGTTAACTATACTGGAATTAAAACAAAAAAATTTAAAAAAGAATTCTAGGTAATAAATGAAAGATTAGTAAAATTGAAATAGCAGTTTGTAAGCCCTGATGAATTCTTAGATTTAAAACAGACCCAGTGAAACATCATGTGCTTCCTCATGGACATTGACTATGTGCTTAGGAAGTATTATTAACAATAACAACAAAAATAAATTTAAAAACTCACAAACCCAAATCTGAGTCTTCTGAAGCCTCTTGTTCTAACTAGTAATTTACAATAAATTCAGTGACGAAAGGAACATGTTAAATGATACTGTAGGGATGCAGTCAACAAAA
The DNA here is from genome assembly GCA_017311185.1 of Proteles cristata cristata. Taxonomy (NCBI): domain Eukaryota; kingdom Metazoa; phylum Chordata; class Mammalia; order Carnivora; family Hyaenidae; genus Proteles; species Proteles cristata. The sequence goes on along the minus strand of JAESUZ010000482.1, from coordinate 287,602 downwards.
CTATGAAAAACCACATGGAAAAATGATTGAATTTCTTTATTTCTTCTTTATTTTTAAGAAATAAAGTACAAGAGGACATGAATAGATAGAGGGAGAACCGATAGATTAAAAAGGCATATCATATACACTGAAAACTATAGAAAGCTTATGAAAAATTGAAGAAGACACACACAAAAAAGGAAAAATATTCCTTGCTCCTGGATAGGAAGAACAAATATTGTGAAAATATCACTACTACCCAAAGCAATCTACATATTCAATGCAATACCTATCAAAATAACACCAGCATTCTTCACAGATCTAAAACAAACTATCCCAAAATTTTTATGGAACCAGAAAAGACCCCGAATAGCCACACCAGTCTTGAAAAAGAAAACCATACCTGGAGGCATCACAATCCCATACTTTGAGCTGTATTACAAAGCTGTAATTATCAAGATAGTATGGCACTGGCAGAAAACAGACACTCAGATCAATGGAACAGAATAGATAACCCAGAAATGGACCCACAAACATGGCCAACTAATCTTTGATAAAGCAGGAAAGAATAGCCAATAGAATAAAGAGCCTCTTCAGCAAGTGGTGCTAGGAAAACTGGACAGTGACATGCAGAAGAATAAACCTGGATCAATTTCTTCCACCATCCACAAAAATAAACTCAAAATGGATGAAAAACCTAAACGTAAAACAGGAAGCCATCAAAGTCCTCGAGGAGAAAGCAGGCAAAAACCTCTTTGACCTTGGCCGCAACAACTTCTTACTCAACGTGTCTCCAGAGACCAGGGAAACAAAAGCAAAAATTAACTATTGGAACATCATCAAAATACAAAGCTTCTGCATAGAGAAGGAAAAAACAGCAAAACTAAAAGGCAACCATTGGAATGGGAGCAGATATTTGCAAATGAAACATCAGATAAAGGGTTAGTATCCAAAATCTATAAAGAACTTATCAAACTCAGCACCCAAAAAATAAATAATGCAGTGAAGAAAAGTGGCAAAAGACATGAGTAGACGCTTCTCCAAAGAAGACATCCAGATGGACAGTCAACACATGAAAAGATGCTCGACATCACTCATCATCAGGGAAATAAAAATCAAAACCACAATGAGATACCACTTCACACCTGTCAGAATGGTTAACATTAACAACTCAGGCAACCACAGATGTTGACAAGGATGCAGAGCAAGAGGATCTCTTTTGCACCACTGGTGGGATTGCAAACTGGTGCAGTCCCTCTGGAAAATCGTATGGAGGTTCCTCAAAAAATTAAAAATAGAACTATCCTGTGACCCAGCAATTGCACTACTAGGTATTTATCCAAAGGATACAGATATGTTGTTTCAAAGTGTCACATGCACCCCAATATTTATAGCAGCACTGTCGCCAATAGCCAACGTATAGAAAGAGCCCAAATGTCCATTGACAGATGAATGGATAAAGAAGATGTGGTATATATACACAGTGGAGTATTTCTTGGCAGTCAAAAAGAATGAAATCTTGCCATTTGCAACTACATGGATGGAACTAGGGGGTATTATGCTCAGCAGAATTAGTCAGAGAAAGAAATACCATACGACTTCAGTCATATGAGGACTTTAAGATACAGAACAGATGAACATTAGAGAAGGGAAGCAAAAATAATATAAAAAAGGGAGGGGGCAAAACATAAGAGACTCTTAAATATGAAGAACAAACAGGGTACCTGGAGGGGTTGTGGGAGGGGGCATGGGCTAAATGGGTAAGGGGCATTAAGGAATCTACTCCTGAAATCATTGTTGCACGACATGCTAAGTAACTTGGATGTAAAATTAAAAAAATAAATAAAACAAAACAAAAAAACAAAGACATGTCTTTTGTATACTGATTGGAATAAACTAAAAAAAAACTCTGAGACAAATGGAGAAATTTAATCATTGGATATTTAATATTAATAAGGAAATACTGTAGGTTTTATTTGGTGGGATCCTAGCACTTAAGCCATTTTTTAAAAAATTTATTTGTATTTTTATCCTTAAATAGTTTATTGTCAAGTTAGTTTCCATATAACACCCAGTGCTCATCCCCACAAGTGCCCTCCTCCATGCCTATCACCCCCCTTACCCTCTCCCCCACCCCCATCAGCCCTCAGTTTGTTCTCAGCATTCAAGAGTCTCTCATGGTTTCCCTCCCTCCCTCTCCCCAACTATTTTTTCCCTTCTTCTCCTCTGCTTTCGTCCATTAAGTTCCTCCTAATCCACCTATACGTGCAAAACTATGGTATCTGTCCTTCACTGCCTGGCTTATTTCGCTCAGCAGAACACCCTCAAGTTCCATCCATGTTGCTACACATGGCCAGATTTCATTCTTTCTCATTGCCATGGAGTATTCCATTGTATAGACAAACCACATCTTCTTGATCCACTCGTCCGTTGATGGACACTTAGGCTCTTTCCATGTTTTGGCTATTGTTGAGAGTGCTGCTGTGAACATTGGGGTCCATGTGCCCCTCTGCATCAGCACTCCTGGATCCCTTGGGTAAATTCCCAGCAGTGCTATTGCTGGTTCATAGGGGAGTTCTATTGTTAATTTTTTGAGGTACCTCCACACTGTTTTCCAGAGGGGCTGCATCAGTTTACATTCCCACCAACAGTGTAGGAGGGTGCCCGTTTCTCCACCTCCTCGCCAGCATCTAGAGTCTCCTGATTTGTTCATCTTAGCTACTCTGAGTGATATGAGAGCGAGCAGGGAGGGTCAGAGAGAGAGGGAGACACATAATCAGAGGCAGGCCCCAGGCTCTGAGCTAGCTGTCAGCACAGAGCCTGATGCAGGGCTCGAACCCAGGAACCTCGAGATCATGACCTGAGCCGAAGTCGGACGCTCAACCGACTGAGCCACCCAGGCACCCCTATTAATTTTAGTAATTATATTGCAGATGGTATAGGAGTCACAGTTAAGTATTACAGAAAAGATACAATAATACCAAAGTTCCTCATGAAAATAAACAATAATAATAGAAGGAGAGGAAGGAGAGGAAAAAGAAGAGGTAGCATTAGCAGCAGCAGCAGCGAGTTAGAATTGATTTAACAAAATTGGCAAAATGTTAGTATGTTCATATCTGTGAAGCTGGGTGGAGGGTGCGTGGGAGTTGGTTATACTCTACTGTTGTATAATTTTGGAAATTCCTCTAAGAAAAAAGTTTTAAAAGTGAGTGAGCTATAGAATGTTTGGCTTTGAAGTAGTTTCTAGAAACTCATGAAGACCAGGGCAGGGGACTCTAGGATCCTGACCTTTGAAGAGTTTTTCTCAAAGAACATGTCCTTCCAGAGCGCTGCTTCTCTTTGGGTTCTCTTCTGGAAGGTCCCTCGTTGCCCAGGGAGCCATGTTCAACCAGATCAGCATGCTGAGGAGGCACTACTAGCCAGCATATGCATGGTTCTCTTTATAGTAATATCCTTCTCTAGTAGTGTCCCTTATCTTAAAACCTTATTACCTTGAAACAAAAACTTTAATTTTTATTTCTGTAACTTTAAAAATATTAATTCCTTCATAGATGAGTTTATAACGGTATCTTCTAACATTTTATCTTAAGTTTCAGATCTTTAAATAGCATTTGAAAGTCACCTTTTTATGTTTGAAGCTGCATAACTGTTTGACCTTTCATGTTTCCCCTGTTTTCATTTTGCCTGGTATTCTTTTTGTTTTAATATCTTCTTAATCTCCCACCTCCCACTTATTATCTTAGATGTTCGCCTTTTCTTTTTTGCCTGGTTTTCATTTTACAATGTGAGTTTTTTAATAATTCCCAATAAACTTTGGGCCACAAGAAGAGTGGAATAGAGGAGAGCCTGTGCTACACAAGGAAATCCCAGCAGTTTCTTTCCTAGAGCAGTTCCCAGCACCCAGTAATAATAATAGCGGATCCCTCATTATTTTCAAAGATGTCTCTCCCACATCACATTTTTGTACTCCCTGGTAGAGAAGATATTAAGTCTTACCAGACAAAAATTATTTCTCTATGAAGGTGGAACGCGTTTGGCTGTGAAATCCTTCTGAAGCTACTTGGCAGCCAGTTCTTATATGAGGAGCTACACGTTTCGAAATCTACAGGTTCCATCATGAATCCACTGGGTGTGGAACAAATGATGCTAGAAACTAGGGAAATAGGAAACCAGCGGTGCTGCCTGAGCAAGAATTCACTGTTTGTCTCTCCTAGTGTGACCCGGGTGAGGAATCAGGGAATGCTGAGCAGCCTGAAAGAAACCTCAAGCCCAATTCAAAGATCATTGGCATTTTCCTGTTTCCATTTTATCATGTTGATTTAAAATAGGTGGCATAATGTATTATTCACATTATCATTCATTGTAGCTGATCCCTTACTACAAACCTGTAATCGGAAATATTTTTAGCTGTCCTATGAAGTCATACTTTTCACACATTTGCCTTTCAACCCAGCATATCCTTGGTTCCTTAGGATAAACACTATGCCTGTTAATTTTATATGTTTAGTGACTTCTTTTCCTACACATGACATACAGAAGTTATATATGAGGAGCTACAAAACTGAGCAAAAAAAAGAGATTGATCAGTTTGGCTCTTAAAGTCATATATATTGAAACGACATCTCATAGGCAGAATAAGCCATTATGTTAGAGCAACCAAGTTGTATTCTAAACTTTCTACAGATATTCAGAAAATCAGGTGCTCTGACTTTCAAAGGCTCCTGTCATGGTAGTTTCTTTGTGCTTCTAATTGAATTTGAATTCAATTCAAGTTGAATTCAATTTATGTTGTATAAATACTTGTTATTAATCAGATGGTTTATAGATATTTCAGGAATGATTATAGGAAAAGCTGACTTTAAAATCTGGGATGCTTCCCTCATATTACTGCAGAGAAGAATTCAAGGACATGATTTGGAATGGAAGGAAGTGCAATAAAGTTTTGTCTGAAGTATACATTAAAGTATTCAAGACATCTCAATTAATTTTAGTCTTTTGTTTTAAAGCCTGATTATTCTTGTGAAATAGGATCTCACAACCACTGGTTTTCATTCCTGATCTGCCCTTTTGATCGTTGTGCTCATATTCTCGAACATTGGCATCATCATGGCAACCTCAGAGGATAAATGCTACTCTAGACGTCTGTATCCTTGTTCTCACACCTTGAAGGAAGCACATCTGCTATACTTGGCTTTCTTTTTTTCTATTTTAGAAAAAAAATCAATCATAGACAAAAGTCATGCAACCCTTAAAATTGTTAATACCTATGGAACAAAATGTCCCCTTCTAGGAATTTATAATGATATAGAATTGGATGTGTGTAAATATATGTATATGATTATAACATATGCTGTGACAGCCACGCTTACCTACTACCAAAACACTATTTACAGTGAAAAAGAAGGAAACAGCCTAAATATCCAACAAAAAGGAATTGTTAAATAATTTCAAAAAGCCCATACAATGATATATAATGAAGTCATTGAAAATAAGGGTATTGATGCATATGTAGTGGTAGGGAGAGAAGTTGCTAATCAATGTATATAAAGCTTTCGTGATGCAAGATGAATAAACTCTGGAGGCCCGTGGCACGATAGAGTACCACAGTTAGTACTGTGTTGTGCACTTAAAAATCTCTTCTGAGGGCAGATCTCACGTTGTATCTTTGCCACAACAAAAAAAAAATATTTTAAAAGATTACAGTGTTATCTAATGTTAGGAAGCAAGTTACAAATATCTTTAGAATGATACTTTGCTTTTGTCTGTGTATGTATGTGTGTTTTATATGTATATAAATTTTTGAAGATTATACAGCAAAATTTCAAAGGTTGCTGTAAATTCCAGGAGGACTAGAAGTTTTGTATATTGTCTTTGCTGCCCAGTCTACAGTACCTAAAACACTGTCTGTCATATAGGAAGCACTCAATAGATATTTGTAGAATTCATGAGTGAAACAAAAATGACCAAATGTGGAATGAGAAATTATTTTTTTGCTTCTCCTTCTTTTCTAATTATGGCATGTGGATTAAGTACTTCCTCAATAAAAATGTAGTATTTGCTTTGTTATGGCACGTTTAATTTTGAGAAAAAGTCTTAGAGTCATTGATAATTCTTTATAGGAATCTCAGAAGTAGCAAAGACATTTATTAAATTATAAGCAAAATCACAGCTTTTAAAAAATATGTCATGACGTTTTTGGAAATGTTTGCTTTCTGAAAGATATATTTCATTCATGGTTATGGTCTAGATATTGCTTATACTTAATATTTACATTTTTGGAATGAATGTACTTAATGGCAGGTCGTTGTGACTTTTTATTTAAAAACAATGTTTGAGACAAAAGTAATGCATACTCTTGTTATTGTTACGCAATTTAAATCAATACTTCTTACTTAACAGCTCAACTTTCCCAAGGGCCTTGGTTTTATGGCACATCTCAGAGATATGGTATGCACCATTACTCTTTAAACATCTACTTTAATTGTGCTTTTAATTTTGCAGACTTTACATAAGGACCCAGATCTGTTGACAGAGCAAATGAACCACAGATTCCGTCCTTTCTGCTTTGTCACTCTAACCACGTGGTAAATGAGGTTCGGGTTTGCAAGGGGGTGATGTCATTGCCAAGGTTTTTTAATCCTGAACTGTAACACGGGTGGAATGCGGGTACTTTCAGCCCACCACTATGAGATTGTCTCCTTTATTTTTGTAGAAATGCCCTTGTTAACGGTGCTCTGTTTAAAAGGAGATGTGACACATTGTCAACCTGTCTGCCTATAAATGTCCTTTAGACTTTATCAGTGAGGGGAGAATTGCCAGATCTGGGGTCCTCAGTTTTGCTTGTAATTTTCCAGTAGCCAACAATATCATTGAACTTGGATTATTAAATATAAAGTGGAATTTTAAATATTAGCAGGGTGTGTTTTAAAACCTCTCCAACCCACATATTTCAATAACTGAAATGCTAAAAGCACTGTATTATTTGGGGGCATGGTTAAAGAATGCAATCCTTCAGCAAGGCCAAGATATATGAGAGCTAGGGAGTTTTAAGACCCAAGCCGTTGAATTTAATGCTCAGATATAGACTGGGAGGGCAGATACTCAGTAAGCTCTGAATTTAGAACTCAGCAGAGAAGTAAATATGTAAATTCCTAAGTTCACTCCTGGAAAGAAATTTCAAAAAGGGGTGCAGGGTTCTAGCATGAAAGGAAAATTAATGGAGGAAAATTATGCCTGATCACTGAAGCCTAGATATTGAATGAAACCATGCACCGATGAGGTACTCAAGAAAGAGACTCATGAAGGTGTAAAACTTTAGAGGAAATTCGTAAAGGTTTAGGAACAGATAGAATTTTCCTCAACAATATCATCTTTTTAAAGTTAGGTCTATTGAGGCATAATTGCATACAGTAAAACACCGCCTTTTTAGATATATAGTTCTCTGAGTTTGGACAGGCATATCCAGTTGTGTAAGCACCACTGAATCCAGGTTGGAGTAGTTCCATCACTCCATACAAGTTCTCTTCTTTTGTACTCAGTTGCCTCCTTCCACCTACAGCCTAAGGCAACCACTGATCTGATTTCTGTCATTACAGCTCTAGCTTTACCAAAATGTCATGTACATGGAATCATACTTACATAACCTTTTGGATTTTGACTTGGAATGTTTAAGATATACTCCTATTGTTGTGTGTCCCAGTAATTCATTCCTTTTTATTGCTGAGTACTATTCCATTGGACGAATTCTCTGTCACTAATTGATATACATTTGAGTGGTTTCCTATATTTTGCATTTATGAATAAAACTTATGTAAACATTTATGTACAAATATTGGGGTAGACACGTTTTCTTTTTCTGATTAAATGCTTAAGAGTGGGATCGCTGGGCCATATAGTGAATGTATATTTAACTTCATAAGAAGGTGCCAACAATAGCCAAAACATGGAAAGAGCCTAAATGTCCATCAACGGACGAATGGATCAAGAAGATGTGGTTTATCTATACAATGGAATACTACATGGCAAGGAGAAAGAATGAAATCTGGGCATGTGTAGCAACATGGATGGAACTTGAGGGTGTTATGCTGAGCCAAATAAGTCAGCAGAGAAGGACAGCTACCATATGTTTGCACATATAGGAGGACTAGGAGAAACTTAACAGAGGAACATGGGGGAGAAGAAGGGAAAAAATAGTTGGGGAGAGGGAGGGAGGCAAACCATGAGAGACTCTTAAATGCTGAGAACAAACTGAGGGCAGATGGGGGATGGCGGAGGGGAAGGGAGGTGATGGGCATAGAGGAGGGCACTTGTGGGGATGAGCACTGGGTGTTCTATGGAAACCAACTTGACAATAAACTATTAAAAATGTTTTAAAAATACTTAAATAAAATAGAAATAAAAATAAAAAGAAGGTGCCAAACTGTTTTCTAAAGCGGTTGTCCCATTTTGTCTTCCTTTCGGCAAAGTAGGAGAATTCTCATTGCTCTGCATCTAGACAGTTCTAGTTGCTCCACATCCATCTTTGTCAGGACTTGCCATTGTCAGGTTTATTTTGTTTTGATTTTGGCTTTCTATTAGCGCTGTAATGGTGTGACATTATGGTTGTGTCTTGCTTTCCCCTAATGCCTAATAATGTTGAGCATCTTTGTATGTAGAGACAAGGTGAAAGAGGGGAGAAACATGTAGCCTCTGCCTCACTGAGTAAAGGCTCAGATGCAGGAATGAAGCTGTGCAAACATCTTGAATATGGAGGAACACTACAAATCTCTGGTTTTGTCATAGCAGGCAAACGTTTGGCTTTTGTTTGGCTCAAAAGGTGTGTATAGGAGCAGGCTGCATGTGTAGTAGAGGTGATGATGGTCAGAAAGGATAAAGAGGATAAAATGGCTGGACAGGTGATGAAGGTTTTGAAAATGTACCTGAGTGTTCTAAATTTTAAAATAGAACCAATACTATTTTCTTGATAAAGAAGAAAATGGCTCAAATACATTATGATACAATGAAAATGACTTTTTATTTAAGTTTTTTTATTTAACTAAATTCTGTAACTAGTTACAACATTCGTAACTGGTGAAGTGTTGCATTACATATATACCAGTACGATATACGATAGTCTTAAAATACTATACTAAGTCTTAAAATACTCAACAATGTGATTGTAACTACTGAGATGGAGGAAGTAATTTGGAATTCTGCGTACTTATACTGCCCCATACGGTGATAAATAATCTTTTCCACTACATGTTTGTGTTTGAATTACTATAGAATCATTGCTTATGTAGTGTACCATGATGTCATGTGACCATAACTCGGTCTGTATGTATCATTTTCATTTTTAACTTTTCCTCCCTGCTTTTCTCAACAGCTCAGACAACTCCCTGGAGCTACATTATTTATAGATGGCCTTCAAGTCTCTATCTAATGATAGAACAATTAAGATCTCAGACTTAAATGACGATGAATTGGATGTAGAAATTAGACACACATACACACATCCTTTTTAAATGGATATGTATGTATCATGGAATGTTTTGATGCTAAACCATTGGAAGGTGTGCTCGTAGTTGCTAGATGCTCTTTTCCCCATCTTCTATCCCTGTACTCTCTTCCTCATTCATCCAGAATTGCTCTCTTCCCTAGTAATGAATCCTAATTCTCAAATGTTCCAGTGCTTTGATTAACGAGACACAGAAACGCTTCTGTCCTCAGCTCACCAACTCTGTCTCTAACCAACAGTAAGAATTTCTGTATCTTTTAATGAACACAGGGGATTGTCCTTGGCTAGTAGTTCTGTAAGGATCCTTTATTCTAGTGGTTTTTAGCAGCTAGTCTAAGTTCGGTGTCAAAAGTGCAAAGGATTTTAAGCTCCATATAATGTTACTGTTAAAGTTTTAATTTGCATCAATTTAATTCTCTTGTCAGTTGTCACACCCTATTAAAGTTGTGCCTCATCACATACTGGTGGAGCAAATTAAGTCTGAGGTATCTGATGATGTGGCCTCTTGGGAAAGGCTATCCATGGGCCCAGATTCCAGCCATTTTGAGTTCATTGATCATTAATTTTTATGTCTCTTAGGAATCCAGGATAGCGTCCTCTGGCCATCAGAGCTTTGTGTCTTATATCAGAATTTTACAGTTCTCTAGAGCAAGCACAAAGGACATTGTGTTTGATGATGAAATATCTTTTTCCTTTTTGTTGTTTTTCTTGTCAGGGGCTTTTAGCATATTCATTTGCATCAGTCTTGCCACCCTTACAGAATAATCCTTTAAAACCTCAATGAGATCACGGCACTCCTCAAATCCCATAGCTTCTGCTTCTCTCAGAGTAAATGTGTATAAAAGGACCTACATTGTCTAGCTTTCCATTACCTCTGTGACTCAGTCAGCTATTTCTCTCACCATCTGTCATTCTCGTGTAGTTATGCTGGCTCAGTATCCCTTGAAAATGGCAGGCACGCCCCTGCCTCCGAGCCTTTGCACTTGTTCCATTCCATTACCTAGAATGTTTTACTCCCAGCTACTCGTATGACTTCCACACACTGCCTCCTTCCCTTCCATTCTTAACTAAAATACCATTTTTTCATTGATGATTTTCCTGAATACATACACAAAATTGCACCTCTCTCTTTTTGACATTTCCTGTCTCTTTTTCTTTCTTTGTTTCCTTAAACCCAAACCAAATATTTTACCTATGTATCTTAATATTTTCTACCTCTCCCCAGGTAGAGTGCACACTCCATGAAGGCAGAGATTTTGTCTTTTGTTCACTTCTGAATCCACATGTTTAGAACAGTGCCTGATATAAAATGAGATTCCAACAGATATTTGCTGAATGAATGAATGAATTTGAGTCTGCTGTATCTGTGAGTTTTAGTGTATGCAGTTCTTTCTTTGCTCTCTTCTTTTCCTTCCTCTGTCCCTGCCTGCCTTCCCGACTGCGGCCGTAGAGCAGTAAGGTCTATCTTTTGCAAAGGCTCTTAGTTTCCCAGAAACTCTCAAAGATAACCCAAATGGAAGGGTGCCTTTATTGATTCTGCTAGAAGGAATGCAGGAAGGTCTATTCTGGCCTTATAGGCATCAGGTCTTAGAAAGATGGATGCTATGTGGTTGTTTAAATCAAGGTTTCATCGTTTTGGGGTGTGTGTGTATAAGAGGCAAAGCCACTACATGTGTGCAAGCGGCGAGGTCTCATGACTGACCCATGTCTTTACCATCTGATCCCCAGTGCCTTGCACGAAGCCTGAACCTTATCAGGTACTCAAAAGATATTTGGTAAAATAAAGAAGGCTAAGACCACTCATTCTTTTTGTTCCCCCAGATCTACCTGTCACCTGGGTAGGCAAGAGGTCTTCCTCACCTGAAACAAACAGAAAGGGAGTGATTGGTGGCCCTGTTCAAAGTCCTTGATAGTTACTTCGACTATGCAAGTGATCACGGAGTACACCTGCCTGTGAGAAAGTAAGATGGCAGCTCTCTGTGGAGTCCTACCAGGGTGCCAAAGGTAAGGAAGTAAAAGAAGCCAACTTTCAAGTTTTAAGAATTCTTTCAATGCCATGTATGGTAACCTCAGATATGCTATAGAATGGAGTGAGGTGTATCACTGTGAGAACTTATTAGATATCCCATAGCACGTAAGTTGTATTTCATAAATCAGAAACTTTTAATAGGGCTTGTTACTTTTTTGCAAATTTTCCCTTCTCCAAGCATCTCTGGCCATTGCTAATGATCTGTTTGCCTCAGGCAAGACAGGTTCTGACTGTGAGTCCAAGAGCAGCCTTCGGCAAAATAATTCGTAACTATATTTACCAAAAATTATTCCATCATTGCATCTTTGCAACAGTGTTTCCCATCATTACAGTTGCCTTGGTGCTTTTAAGATTTTTCATTGCTTGGAGTTGTTTGTTCCCATCCATCCCTCTGGATTTTGAGCTTTTGAGCTGTTAGACTTTCTGAGTCCCCATGGTTCTGCATCTGTTCTTAACTAGCCCAGGGAATCAATACTCCAATATTTGCCATGATTATGGAATTTAAAATGTATTCTTCTGAATTAGGGGAACAGCTAATCTGCCCCTCAACTTTTAGAAGCTTTACATGGTTTATCCCGGTTTGTTTCAAAAAGAATTTTCAGTACCTGACAAAGTAAATACAGTACAACAACGTAATATATTGAAAATAAGCAATGGAGATTTGAGGTGATAAACTAGGAAATGTGTATTTGCCTGATGTCCATCTAGATTTCTTTCTAAAATAAGAAAATAAAGTTATCTAAAAGGAATAAAGAAGAAAATGGGAGAGGGGATCACATTTTTCAAAATGAGAGATTTTAAAAAATATCTTCATGAACATAACCCAATGGGACAGACTTAAAAGAATACTTACAAATATAAATCACCAGAATAGCATTAATATTCCTGTTCTACATATATACTAGGTGATGATGGAACAGTTTCCTTCAAAGTTATAGCCTGTCTTCCTCTACTGAGAAAAAAATCAAATGTGAGGAAAGAATAAAAGCATGCAAAGATTTATAAGTTTTATTGCACACATGCCTTTTCTAAGAAGTTACTTGAGGAGGGCACTTGTAAGGATGAGCACTGGGTGTTATATGGAAACCAACTTGACAATAAACTATTAAAATAAAAACAAGAAGTTACTTGAGGATGCACTTGGCCAAAAGTGTTTTGTATAATCTACACCAAGTTGGAGGAATATTTGAAAACTCCTTAAGGTGGATCAACTCAAGAGACTGCTGAAGCAACATCTCAACATGACAGCAGTTTTGTGGGCCTGGAGAGCAACTATTCCAGTCTGGATTTAGTAGATAGAGACTCTAGACTTTAGTACAGAGAGGAGAGTTTCCAAGTACTCGAATGGGGGATGGAGGCAGTAATAGAATAGAATCTATGATTGAGCACTTGGGGAAAAAGGGAGGGATGACCAAACTAAATCATGCAAGAAATCAAGGCCATTTCAAACTACAGGAGAAAAAAAGAAAACTGTATAGAAAGTCATGATCTAACTATAAACAAACTAAATTATGCTATGATGTTCAGCAGTTACAGTAGTGTAAGAAGACAATGTTTATGTACATAGACTGTTTGAACCATTTCCCTTTATGTGGCTCAATGATTGCAGCGTTGAGGTCAAGGTGAAGGAAATGTGATCTCAATATATAACTTGGCCTGCTCTGAATGTGTTTACATTGCCCTAAAACTGAAAATTCTACTTCTTGATTTTTGAGGTTTCATAATCACCCTATTAAAAATACTTGAAATTTCTACATTAGTGGTAAACAATTTAAATTTGAACAACTTGGTAATATCAAAGCAAGTATGTAAATCACTTTAGCGAAGACATGAGTGGAGGGTGTTGGCACACGTGGAACAAAGTGTCAATGTGCCAATTAATATCCTCACAGTATGGTGGTCAGAGCTCAAGAGATACTGATGGAAGTTAGTAGAAAAAGGGGCTGAATATATGGTTGAATGTTACAACTGTAATTAATAAAAGAATTAAGTTCAGTAATATGCATGTCAAAAATTAGGAGGAGGACATAGAAAGAGGAAATTAGTGAACTGAATCCACATCTTTGATAGACAAGAAAATAGAAGTATATACATATTATTTTAAGATATGAAGGTTACCATCATTAATCCTTTGAGCAGAAACACAATCAGTTGTTTTGGGGAAGTGCTACTGTCGGGGAGAGGTAAGGAGTGAGAAACTGTCATCATCATAGGTTTTCTCTTTCTTTAATTTACCACCATGTGTATCTGTCATATCCTGATGTAAAAAATAAACTCAGTGACTCTAGCATGATTGCAGACTAAGTGCTCCAAGGGACTGCAGAGCCTTAAAAACACTTTTTTAATGTTTATTTATTTTTGAGAGAGCGAGAGTGAGAGAGCGAGCCAGAGGTGGGGGGAGGGCAGAGACAGAGGGAGACACAGTATCTGAAGCGGGCTCCAGGCTCTGAGCCATCAGCACAGAGCCCGATGTGGGGTTCGAACTCAGGGACTGTGAGATCATGACCTGAGCTGAAGTTGGACACTTAACTGACTGAGCCACTCAGGAGCCCCAGGACTGCAGAGCATTTGAATTTGAGATAGAACACACAGTAATGGGCTTAAAGGAGTCAGGAGAGTAATCCAAGAAGTCCTCTAACCCAAAAGTAGGTTAGATATATGAACTGGATGTGGAAGAACGCTAGGCAAGGGAGCATTGCTCAGTATAGATGACTATTGTGACACTTTCTCTATGGGTACAGTGAGCTTTGGTCCAGAAGCAAGGTAGGAAAACTAAAGGCGGGACTTCAAACTTAGCTGAGACTTAAAGAGGGAAAATGTGTATCCAGGTGGGTGATGACCGTTGGCTATTAGCAGCAACAGAACCAGCTCCTGTATAGGAGAAAGTGTCTTAATGTAGGCAGTACTCCCACATGAAGATCAAGCCACAATCTTACAATCAAGTATCACCAAAGGAAAGGGAAGAAAAACCACAATGAGTCAAGGTCAGCAGAATCAACCAACACACATTAAGATTCCCCAAACTACTGATACACGAATTGTAAGACACATAATGTACATTATGTTTGAAATGACTTTTTTTTAAAGGAAAACTTTTGCACACGACAAGAGGCCATTAGGAATAGACTGGAAATTTTTGTAAATAAATAAAAAGTTACAACTACTAGAATAAAAATGTGATAATACGCTCAAAAAGTAGAGTGCTGTTCAGCTGTGAAAATGCACAGACTGTAGCTACCTTCATCCTTTTGCCTTCCTTGATTCTTCTCTCTATATTTCTTCTGGGATTCTAACCAAGATGTGAATTTTCTAAGAATGATGGGAAACATGAATCCATCAATACAGAACACAGGATGAATCCTAGCACAATAAATAAAATGTCCTCCAGCCACATTGTGGAGAACTTGCATCATATCAAAGACAAACATTTATAAAAAGTATCTTCCCCACAAAATAGGAAAGATTGCCCACCAAAGGAAGACAACTAGATTGATAGCAGTCTACTGAATAGCAAAGCCAAAACCAGAAAGAAAGCTTAGAGAAAACGAGTAACAGCCTAGAACTGTGTACTCAGAAAACTCTCTGTAGGATGAAATGAAGACTTTTGAATATTAATAAAAACCTATGATAACTTAACTAACAATGACTTTCTAAAGGTACTTCTAAAGAATATTCTTTAGGAAGAAGTAATATCACAGGACAGTCTAAGCAAAGGAAAAGATAAAAGCAAATATAAAATCATTAAAAATCAATATAAACTAATAACAACAGAATTACAATACTGGAAAAAAAAACCCAGCTTTTAAAACTGGAAGGATGTATTCAGAGTTAACATGTATCAAGGTCTTTATATTGTTTGTTTAGGGTTGATGTCTTGTTTAACTTAGCCGTTGTTTAGTTAAATATGCATAATAAAAGTTCAAGGCTGAACGTATAGGAGGATTAGGAGGAACTTGACGGAGGAACAGAGGGGAGAAGAAGGGGGGAAATGGTCGGGGAAAGGGAGAGAGGCAAACCATGAGAGACTCTTGAATGCTGACAAAAACTGAGAACTGATGGATGTAGAGGGGAGGGGGGATGGGCATGGAGGAGGGCACTCGTGGCAATGAGCACTGGGTGTTATGTGGAAACTAATTTGACAGTAAACTATTTGTAAAAAAAAAAAAGTTCAAGGCTGAACATAAAAGAATAGAAATATAATTAGCAAAATAATGAAGACAAAAAATGCAATAAGAACAAAACCCTCAACTCAAAATTGAAAAAGAAGAAAAAAACCGAATTTTAAAAGCTTGACAAATAGAACTTAAAAGATAACAGAAGCCCCAGTATATATATTACATGACTATAAATGGACTTTATTTTCCAGTTAAAAACAGATTATCATACTGGATTAAAAGAGAATGGGGCACCTGGGTGGCTTAGTTGGGTAAGCGTCCGACTTTCACTTAGGTCATGATCTTGCGGTTCGTGGGTTCGAGCCCCGCATCCGGCTCTGTGCTGACTACCAGCTCAGAGCCAGGAGCCTGTTTCAGTCTGTGACTCCCTCTCTCTCTGACCCTCCCCTGCTCACATTGTCTCTCTCTCTCTCTCCTAGAAATAAATAAAATTAAAAAAAATTAAAAATAATGCTTTAAAAAAAACAAAAGAGAAAAAGGACAAACAGTTTTGTGTTCCTTTCCTCAATTTTTTTTTTTTTTAGAGAGAGAGTATGAGTGGGAAAGAGGGGCAATGGGAAAGAAAGAGAGAAGCTTAAGCAGGCTCCACACTCAGCATGGAGCCTGATGTAGGACTGGATCCCACATCCTGAGCTGAAATCAGGAGTTGAGACTCCCAACCAACTGAGCCAACCAAGTGCCGCTTGTGGTCCTTATAATAGACATGCCAAAAGCATAGGGTGCAGAAGGTGGAATGTGAGAGAAGAGTAAACCAAGTGAATAATGGCTAAAGGAAAGAGAATCCTGGGGTCATTATGTTAGCATCCTGACCCAACAGACTAAGTCAAAAAACACTATTAGAAATAAAGAGGGTTATCACACAAAGTTTAAAAACAGCAGATTACCAATAAGATAACATAATTCTGAACTTGCATGAATATGACAATTGATAGAGCAGAAAGTTGACACGATTACCTGGGGAAAATGGTACATTCACCATTATATACTTAGTAAAAAGTTTTAACATACCTTTTGTGATTATGTCAAGAATTTTCAAAAATCAAATCTAAAGAAAACACTGCCAGCAACTCAAATGTCTGTTTCATAGTAAAAAGAGAAAAAATATGATATCCTCATAAAATAGAATACCATCTTGCTATGACAACTATGAAAATAAATGAGCTATATTTCTATCGATAGTGTGTATAAATCTCCTGAACATAATAATGAGCAAAAGAAGCACAAAACAATATATACTGTATGATTTCGTTATATAAAATACAAAGACTATAATATGAGAAGTCAGTTTTTAAATTTAACGATCAGATACCTTAGTCTGAAGTGAGCTTTCCCTTGCAGATATGGAAACATCCTTACAGCTTTTATAATTAAGACTGTGTGGTAGAGGAATGAGTTAAAACCACTTGACAAATGAATTAGAAAAGAGACCCAACAAATGTGAATGCATATATAGAATCTTGATTATATGACAGTGTGGTCTTGCTTATCACTGTGGAATAGGACTCTCTGTTAAATTGTACTGAGAACAATTGATTACCCATGTAGAAAATTTAAAACAATCGGATACATCCTTAAAATGCACAATTCACAAAAAATCGATGCCAGAAGCTTTGAAGATTCAAATGTTAAATGCAAAATGTTAAAACTTTGAGAAGAAATAAACAAGAATCTTTCTGACCTTTGTGTAGGGGAGGGTATTTTTTAAAATACCAAAAGATCTGAGCATAAAACTAATTATGCATAAATTTAACTCTTTTATTGTTAAGTACCATAATTTATCAAAACATTAGAAAAAGGAAAAATAAAGCCACTAACTGGGTGAAACTATTTGTAAAGCATATAGCTAACAAAGGATTACTGTCCAGAATATTTGAAAAATACAAGTGAATAATAAAAGGACAACCCAGTAGAAACTAGTAAGTAAATATATGAAACAAGCACCTCACCAAAAAAATGAAATGTCTATAGGCAGTAAACACATGAAAAGATTCTCAAATCTTTTACTAACGTGAATGCAAATTAAGAGTGAAATAATATAGCACTGCATACATATCAGAAGGGCAAAACATTCCAAAAATTGACAAGGGATGTGGATTTTTTAAAGTTTATTTAGTTTTGAGAGAGAGTGTGTGTGTGAGCAGAGAAAGGGTGGGGGGGCGTGGGGAAGAGAAAATCCCAAGCAGGCTCCATGCTGTCGGCACAGAGTTCAATATAGGGCTCAGACTCAACAACTGTGAGATCACGACCTGAGCTGAAACCAAGAGTTGGACACTTAACTGACTGAGCCACCCTGTTGCCTGGACAAAGGATGTGTATTATCAGAAGCACTATTATACCTGACTGGCTGGGATGTAAATTAGAACAACTTTCGAAAACAAATTTTCTCTATCTCTGAAAGCAGAATATTCACATACCCTGTGACCAAACCACATATATTTATGAATGTGATTTAAAGAAACTCATACACATTTTTGCCAGGAGACCTGTAGGGACTTTTATAGGTTTACTATTTGTAACAGTCCCAAACTAGAAAAAATCCAAATGACTAGAGACTGCAGGTTGGAGGAATATGCAGTTGGCCCTTGAACGACACAGGTTTCAGTTGCTTGGGTCCACTTATACATGGATTTTACACACACACTCACACACACACACACACACACACACACACACAGAGTACAGTACTACAAGTGTATTTTCTTTTCCTTATAATTAATAACATTTTCTTGTCTTGGGGAGCCTGAGTGGCTCAGTCAGTTAAGTGTCGGACATCAGATTGGGGAAAGTCCATACGTAGATGCAATGTGTGGGTAATGATTTATTTCTTAAATGTTATATATATAATGCAAAATGACTTACATGTATGTTACATATATTCTCTTACTAACATTGCAAAGAGAATATGGGAAATAGAATTCTAATAACAGTAGCAGAATACAGAACCACAGGAAAATAGAGTTGGTGTATAAAATAAAGGAAATTAAAATCTCGAATACACAAACTCCTCTACATTTACTAGGAAAAGGCCGTCAATTTGGGTGTAAGCTTCTTGGGAATTGAGGCCAAGAGGGAATAGTTGATTACATGGTCCTAAAACCAAATTTATAACATTTGTATATTTTTGAGAGACAGAGAAAGACAGACCATGAGTGGGGTAGGAGCAGAGAGAGACGGAAACACAGCATCCGAAGCAGGCTGCAGGCTCTGAGCTTTCAGCGCAGAGCCCGACGCGGGGCTCGAATCCACAAACCATGAGATCATGACCTGAGCCGAAGTCGAACACTTAACCAACTGAGCCACCCAGGCATCTCCTAAAACCAAATTTCTAAAGAAAAACAGCTTTTTCTGGTATTGCACATCTATTCTTTACATTGGAGCTAAATATCTACTTCATTCTAAAAACTACATCAAATATAAAATATAATGTATTCCTAAGATCTCAATTCCTGGCACATAGTTCCCTAATAACTCTGCATAGTCACATAGTCAGGCTTTAGGCATCCTCAGGCTGCAGAGCCTCAGAAGGATAACGCAGTGGAGCTTTTGGGAAAAGCAAAACCTGCTTTTTTGGGCTACATTTTCAGCCAGGTGCCTCTCTCCCTCCCAGGTGATTTTCAGAAATCCGTGTGTACCTGTAAGATGGCTTAGCTAGGTACACGGTAATAGAATTGGTGGGCAGCTACCCTGGATTTGTTGATTGTCCCAGTTAGCAAGAGGAAGTAAGGGAATTGCAGTTCTGTTTTATCCCTCTGTTTGAGAAGTGTCACCAAAGACAAACTGTGACTTGGTAAATTAAGAATGTTTTTATTTTAAATATTTTATTAAGATATAATTAATATATAGTGTCATGTTGCTTTCAGGTATACAGTATATATAATAATTCAACAATTCTATACATTTCTCAGTGGTCATCAATGTAAGTGTACTCTTAATCCCTTTTATCTATGCCACTCATCCCCTCCCCCCACGACATCCCCTCTGGCAACCACCAGTTCTGTTTGAGTCTGTTTTGTTTATCTCTTCTTTGTTTGCCATTTTGTTTTTTAAATTCCATGTGAGTGAAAGCATATGATATTTGTCTTTCTCTGACTGACCTGTTCCTTTTAGCTTTATACCCATCCATGTTGTCAAAGGTGGCAAGGCTGTATTCTTTTCTTATGGCTAAGCAATATTGCATTGTACGTATATGCATGTGTATATATATACATCATATCTTCCTTATCCGTTTGTCTGTGGATGCACACTTGAGTTGCTTCTGTGTGTTGGCTAGTATAAATAATGCTACACAAAACATAGAGGTGCATATATCTTTTCACATTTCTCTTTTTATTTTCTTGGGGTAAATACCCAGTAGTAGAATTATTGGATCATATGGTAACTCTGTTTTTAATTTTTGAGAAACCTCGGCTATGTTTCCCGGTGTCTGCACTCACATTTGCATTCCTACCAACAGTGCATACAGGGCACCAGGGATCTTTTTTTTTTTTTTTTCTGGCACATCTTTATCAATACTTGTTATTTCTTGTCTTTTTGATTTTAGCTATTCTTACAGGTATAAAGTGATACCTCATTATGCTTTTAATTTGTTTTCCCTAATGATGAGTGATATTGAGCAACTTGTCATGTGTCTGTTGGCCATCTGTATGTCTTCTTTTGGAAAATTTTTGTTTTTCAGGTCCTCTGCCTATTTTTAATGGGATTTTTTGGTGTTGAGTTGTAGAAGTTCTTTATATAGTTTGGATATTAACCCCTTATTGGATATATCATTGGCAAATATCTTCTCCCACTCAGTAGGTGGCCTTTTTGTCTTCTTAATGGTTTCCTTTACCGTGCAAAAGAGTTTTCCTTTGATGCACTCCCAAGTTTAATTTTACTTTTGTTTCTCTTGCCTGAGGAGACATATCTAGAAAAATGTTTCTACAGTTGGTGTCAGAGAAATTGCTGCCTATGTTTCCTTCTAGGAATTTTATGGTTTCAGATCTTGAATTTAGGTCTTTAGTCCATTTTTAGTTTATTCTAGTGTATGATGTAGGCAAGTGGTCCAGTTTTCTTCTTTTGCATGTACCTGTCCAGTTTTCCCAGCACCATTTGTTGAAGAGACCATCTTTTCTTCATTGTATATTCTTGCCTCCTTTGCCATAGATTAATTGACCATAAACGTGTGGATATGTTTCTGGGCTTTCTATTTTATTCTCTGGATCTGTGTATCTATTTTTCTGCCAATATCATACTGTTTTGGCCACTACGACTTTGTAAGATAACTTGAAGTCTGGAATTGTGATGCCTCCTGCTTTGTCTTTTTATTTTTTTAATATTATTTAAAAAAAATTTTTAAACATTTTTAAAATTTATTTCTGAGAGAGAGACAACGTGAGCAGGGGAGGGTCAGAGAGAGAGGGAGACACAGAGTCTGAAACAGGCTCCAGGCTCTGAGCTAGCTGTCATCAGAGAGCCCGACGCGGGGCTCGAACCCACGAACCGTGAGATCATGACCTGAGCCAAAGTCGGACACTTAACCGACTGAGCCACTCAGGTGCCCCAATATTTATTTATTTTTGAGAGAGAGAGAGAGACAGAGTGCAAGCAGAGGAGGAGCAGAGAGAGAGGGAGACACAGAATGTGAAGCAGGATCCAGGCTCTGAGCTGTCAGCACAGAGCCCAACGTGGTTCTCACACTCACAGACCTGGAGATCATGACCTCAGTTGAAATCAGATGCTTAACCAACTGAGCCACCCAGGTGCCCCTTGTTTTTCTTTTTCAAGATAACTTTCACTATTCAGTCTTTTGTGGTTCCACACAAATTTAGGTTTACTTGTTCTAGTTCTGTGAAAAATGCTGTTGATATTTTGATAGGGATTGTATTAAATCTGTAGATTGCTTTAGATAGTATGGACAGTTTAACACTGTTTTCCCAATCCATGAGCATAGAATATCTTTTCATTTGTGTCATCTTTGATGTCTTTCATCAGTGTTTTATAGTTTTCAGAATGGAGGTCTTTCACCTCTTTGGTTAAGTTTGTCACTGGGTATCTTACTGTTTTGGGTGCAATTATAAATGGGACTGCTTCCTTAATTTCTCTTTCTACTGTTTCATTATTAGTGTATAGGAACACAACAGATTTATGTATATCGATTTTATGTTCTGGAACCTTACTGAATTCATTGATTATGTCTAGTAGGTTTTTTGGTGGATTCATCAGCATTTTCTATATAGTAACGTGTTATCAGCAAATAGTGAAAGTTTTGTTTTTTCCTTACCAATTTGGATGCCTCTAATTTTTTTTTTGTTTGTTTGTTTGATTGTTGTGGTTAGGACTTCCACTACTACATTGAATAAAAATGGTGAGAGCAGATGTCCTTGTCTTTTTCCTGATGTTAGAGGATAAGCTCTCAGTTTTTCACCATTGAGTATAATGTTAGCTATGGATTTTTTATGACCTTTATTATATTGAGGTATATTCCCTGTAACCATATTTTGTTGAGGGTTTTTATCATGAATGGATGTTGTATTTTGTCACATGCTCTTTCTGCATCTGTTGGGAGGATCATTTGGTTTATATCCTTTCTTTTGTTAATGTGTTGTATTCTGTTGATTGATCTGTAAATAGTCAATTGTATCCTGTAGACTTTTTGTACGTATTTTTGGGTTCAGTTTGCAAATATTTTGTTGAAGATTTTTGCATGTATGTTCATCAGAGATACTGTCTTGAAGTTTCCTTTTTTTTTTTTTTTTTAGGTGTCTATCGGGTTTTGGTATCAGTGTAATGCTAGCTATGTACAATGAATTTGGAAGTTTTCCTTCCTCTTCATTTTTTTTGGAAGAGTTTGAAAAGAAAAGATACCAACTCTTCTTTAAATGTTGCATAGACATCCCCTGTGAATCCTTCTGGTCCTGGTCTTTTGTTTGTTGGGAGTTTTTCGATTACTCCTTCAATCTCATTGTTAGTAATCAGTCTATTCAAATTTTCTCTTTCTTCCTGATTCAGTTTTGGAAGCTTATATATGTTTCTAGGAATTTATCCATTTCTTCTAGGTTGTTCAACTTGTGGTATACAATTCTTCATAATATTCTCTTATAATCCTTTGTATTTCTGTTGTGTCAGTGTTTATTTCTCCTCCTCCATTTCTGATTTTATTTATTTGAGTCCTCTCTCTCCTTTTTATATGGTTGTGTGTATATCAGAGTTTTACTAGAAGAATAAAGCTTGCAGAACAAGTTACTCTTAGTAAGAAATAATTACAGTTTGGACAGAATTCTATAAGCCATGTAATTACAAGGTCAGATGAATTGGTTGCTGCCGTAAACTTCTCTTTACAGTACTTGAAGAGAAAGAAATTCAAGTAGGAAAGATAGGAACAATATGCAGATGATTATTTGAATGGGTTTTTATGTCAGGGAGAAAAATATTCCAAAAATGGGTGGCATTGTTTTATAACAGGAATGTATTAATGACCTTCCTGGCTATCAAATGTAAAAATAGACTTTTACAGCACGACTAAACAAATGATCTCATGTGAAAATCTCAAATACTAAGATCCATTTCACTACTGTATCAGTATTTTCATGTGGTTTTCCCCAAGGCATATTAGGACCTTTGCTTTTCACAGATAGTATATTATCGGAGAAAATAATGCAAAACCTATGCAAATATTTAAAACTATTTTAAAAATTTACAACTGGAGGAAAAATTACAGGTCATTTAACCCAAACTCCTCATTTTACAAACAAGAAAAACTGAGGCTGAACAATTAATGACTTGCCAAAGGTCACGAGTCATGAACAGTTGTCAGCATAAGGCCTAACCTAGTCAAATCTGAAAAATTACCCTCCTTTCCCTTTGAAACTTCATGTGCTCCACTCTTCCTAATGGACTGTTTCTCTTTCCTACTCTTTCAGTGTCTATCCATGACAAATTACTCAATACCTTTCTTCTCTGTCTAGAAGTAAATGCATGTTAGTTCTGTCTTCCATCCTTGTCCCATGTATCATTGGTCGTAGGTAGAATTAATATGCCTTTCCGATGCCACTGAGCCTATCTGATACAATAAACTAGAAACTGAGAGATGCTAATATAGAACACTGTAGTTCTTCTCCTTTGAGGGGTATGTGGAAGTGGGGGGAACATGAGTTTTGACAATCACCTTGTGCTCTCTCCTTGTTTTGATGAGTCTGGTTAAAGGTTTATCAATTTTATCCTTTTAAAGAACCACACCCTGGTGTCATTGAAATATTTCTCTCAATTTCATTTATTTATGCTTTTAATTATTATCTCCTTTCTTCTACTGGCTTTGTGCTTTGTTCTTCTCTTTCTAGCTCCTTTTTTTTTTTTAACTTTTAAGGTTTTTATTGATTTCTAGGAGAGAGAGACAGCGTGAGCAGGGGAGGGTCAGAGAGAGAGGGAGTCACAGACTGAAACAGACTCCAGGCTCTGAGCTGGCAGTCAGCACACAGCCCGACGCAGGGCTCGAACCCGCGAACCGCGAGATCATGACCTAAGCGAAAGTCGGATGCTTAACCGACTAAGCCACTCAGGCGCCCCTGTTTCTAGCTCCTTTACTTGTAAGGTTAGATTGTTTATATGAGGTATTCATACTTCTTGAGAAAGGCCTGGTGTTGCTATACTCTTCCTTCTCAGTGCAGCTTTTGCTGCATTCCAGGCATTTTGGACTGTCTTGTCTTCATTTCATTTGTCCCATATATTTTTTAAAATTTACTTTTATTTTTTTAATGTTTTATTTTATATTTGATAAAGAGACAGGGGCCAGACAGGGAGACAGAGACAGAATCTGAAGCAGGCTCCAGGCTCTGAGCTGTCAGCACAAAACCTGATGCACGGCTGGAACTCACAGGCAGTGAGATCATGTCCTGAGCTGAAATCAGATGCGCAACTGACTGAGCCACCCAGACACCCCATGTCTCTATGTATTTTTAAAATTTCCTTTTGGATTTCTTGTTTGACCCATTCCTTGTTTAGTAGCATGTTAGTTTGCCTCCATGTACTTGTGTTCTTTCAAGATTTTTTTTTTCCTGTGGTTGATTTTTTAAGGTTGGGGTATTAAACCCAGTGGTTTTTCAAAGCCTAATGTTTTGGGGACTTTTCTTCTCAGTGCAGGTCCCGCATATCTGGGATGCTTGGCATGGAGTCTAATCCTCTCCCTTATTCATACTTATGGTGTCCCTCTGGTTTGTGGTTAGTCTCTCTGAGGGTTTGGTTCCCGACCACATCTCAGCCGCTCCTGGCCATTTGGATATGGTCTCCTCTCTATGATTAACTGTGGAAAGTCCATTTTTTCAGTCATTGGGTCATTTTCTGGGTTAATTGCACTGATGTGGCTCTTATCTAGGTGTGTCCATGGGACAAAGTGAGCTTAGGATTCTCCTCTGCTGTCTTTCCAGAAGTCTCCCCAGTAGGTATTCTTCTTATGCAGTTGGTCATTGAAACAACTATTTCAAAAAGAACTATTTATGCATACTTTTGAATAACATATATGATATATAACGTGTGTATTTATAATCAATTGCTGACACTTACTTTTGTGACGAATATATACAAAGTATGAGATTTTGAGAAAATGTCCATGTCAGTCACTTTCCACACACACACACACACACACACACACAGTGTATGTATTGTAAAGTGAAAACTTCTTTGCATGGTGTGCACAACCTTTACATTCTGTCCCTGACTTTTCTAACAGCTCCTTGTACAATTCCCCCACATGTCTTCCCAGATCCCATATACCAGAATTCTTACTCTTCCATGAATATTTCACTCCTCTGTTGCTGGTGCAGTTTCCCACCTCTGATGGTGCGGTGCCCTATTATGCCCTAGTAAACCATCTAGTCAACTGCTTGTCCTCCTTCAAGATTCAGCTCCATTATTGGCTTCCTCAACATCTCCACACCTGGAAAAGTAATTCTATTTTGGTTCTATTATGTTCCCATCATATCTTACATATATCTAAATTTTTTGTGTCTCACTCCCTATGTTTTAGGTTGATTCTCTACTTCAGTATTAGACTCAGTGACACGATAGTAAGACATTTGTGTGGCTACGCGAGTCCTCTCTACCAATGAAATGCCATGTATTCATAGTAATCACTTACATATGCCTATTGCTACGCTTTTTTTCAAGGTGCTTTGATTTCCATTGTCTGTTTAATCCTTACGATATTTTGGAAGGAGGTATTATTTCCATTTTGCAAATGAAGTACAAGGCCCACGGAGATGAGTTACCTAAGGATGCACATAGTAATTTCACACTATCTAACAAAATGCCATATGCAGTTACCCTTTGACAGTAACTACACTGCTAGAAATCTATCTCAAGACAAAAGTGGCAAAAGTATAAAACGATCCACATAACTGCTCTTACTTATAACATGATTTATAATAATAGGAGATTTGAAATAAATCATTGTTTATCAAGAGGTAACTGAATAAACTCTAGGACATCTGCCCAAAGGAGTACCTAGCTGTAAAAGGCAAGAGATAGATCCCTGTATCCTGTGGAATTATCTGCCTAGGACATCCTATTAAATGCAAGGGGCAGAATAGCCTATATGATATGTTTCATTCAGATACATGTGCTATTTTATTTTTAAAAAGCAACACTGGAAAAGTAAAGCAACTGATAATTGGTTTAGTGATTACCTGTAGGAGAAAAGGAAGGATACAGAATAGAATAGAAAAAGATAGACTATTTCTTTGAAATTGATCTTCTATAGTTTTGACTTTGGAAATATATCAATGGTTTATATTATGTTAAAACAATTTAAAAAATTCTTACAAATGTAAAACCTACTAAAAAAGATGTTTTACATATCAAATCACATCATAAACACGTAAGGAAGAATTATTTTGAGTGGCTTTTTAAAAAATATTTTTTATTTATTTCTAGGAGAGAGAGAGACAGAGAGAGAGAGAGAGAGACAGCGTGAGCAGGGGAGGGTCAGAGAGAGAGGGAGTCACAGACTGAAACAGCTCCAGGCTCTGAGCTGGCAGTCAGCACAGAGCCCGATGCGGGGCTCGAACCCACGAACCGCGAGATCATGACCTAAGCGAAAGTCGGACGCTCAACCGACTAAGCCACCCAGGCGCCCCTTGAGTGGCTTTTAAACACAGTATTTTGATACTATGTCTCTACGGTCAAAGGACAAAAAGAACCAAAAATAAACTTCCTTCAGAAATCTGATTCTTAGAAATAATATGGATAATGTTATTTTGAATCTAAAGTGGGGGGGGGGCAAATTATTGTATAACTGTCATTAGGAACCAGAATTTTCATCACAAGACCAAAGAGATAAAACTATGATCATAGGAGTTAAATACATTTCCTGTAATCTTACATGAAATATCAGTAGATACTAAGGATTTACATTTATTGTTCTAAAAATTATAAATTTCCAGCCTCAATTCTCAGAAGTGAGCATAGAAGTAATGATTATCCACTGCAGCTAAATTGTCATCTTTAAATACCAAATTCTATTAATTAACCAGAGTTCCTTGGAGAAATGGGTGATTTCAGGTCTGAGGCGGGAAATGTACACAGCGAACTTAGGATATCTAGTGCCAGAAAATCCAAGAAGCAGTGTCTATTGGGGTCCCGCTAAAGGAACACAGAAGCCAACATGATGGAAATCCTGCTGTCCAAGTTGGAATAATTTGACCATTATAGGACTAAGAAGTGCAATTCACACATGAACAGAAGAGAATTAATGATAATACTAAGATTACTCTGCCTCCTTTGGCCTTTACTAGAGAATCAACTTTATATTTTGAAGATTAGTAAATAAAGTGAAATA
Organism: Proteles cristata cristata; assembly: GCA_017311185.1. NCBI lineage: Eukaryota > Metazoa > Chordata > Mammalia > Carnivora > Hyaenidae > Proteles > Proteles cristata. Next base: position 260,117 of record JAESUZ010000482.1, on the reverse strand, counting down.
ACTTGTAGGGGAACATTCTTTTTAGAAGAACTCCAGCTAATAAATTCATAAGGAAGGGCAGTATAAAAAATTATGACTGTACAGTCTCCAGCAAAGTGCTAGATTTCGGCAGCAGTCATCTAAGGCTGATAAAATTGTTGAGTGAATGTTCGATGAGGAAATTTAAAATTGATGGGTGAGGCTGAAAACACCTGAGCACACTGACCCATCTTAGCATCACCGGAAGTGGGCAACGAGTGTTCACGTGGTGCCTGAAGGGATGCAACCGGAAATAATACAGAACTCTTGAAATATCCTAGACCACAACAAGCTGGAGGCAGGTAGCGAAATTTACTTGTGTGCCTACATCTAACTTGTGGTTGGCAGGAAATACAAAGGATGGAAGAACACATTAAATGATAGCAGGTTCATACAATCCACCAAATCCAAAGCATAGTTAAATCCACAGGGAAAAGATGACCAGCATTCTTTAATACGCTCATTGCATGGAGGAAAACAATGGAATGGAGGAACTGTTCTAAAAGAGATTTCAGAGACATAAAAAGCAAATACAATATGGGAGCCATGTTGAGCTCTTCCTTTGAATAAGTCAGCTATAAAAAGAGTGATTGTGGGGATTTGAATAGGGATCAGGTATTGGATAACTTCTGGAAATTATTGTTTATTTTAGTTGTGTTATAATCATATTTGGAGATATGTTTAAAAATATTCTTACTAAAATGGATACATTTTCTTATATGTAAATTATATTAATTATTTTTAAAATCCTAATTCAAAAAGCTATTGCCTGTTAGGCATACATCTGATCTGTTCAAGTTGCAACACAGTTTTCAGGAAGAAGGAGAAATAAAGAGTATAGATAATAGGGGATTGGCAAATTGTTCCTAAATATTGAAAGTCGATCATGGATACATGGGTGTTGAGATGTTTATTGTACTTTGTGTATGTTTTTAAATTGTCACGTTAACGAAGAGTAGAAAAAGAAGTGAAACAAGGCACATCCTATTAGTAGAATGGCAGCCCAGCCCTCCTGAGCCTGATGTTATTTATAGTAACTATTATTAAGAATTTGAGCTAACAGCAGGCAGGCTTATAACATCTGTAAGACAAGGTACTGCCTTCTAGGACCTCACACACTGGCTTGGGCAAATGAGAATGACCCTCAAGCAACCCTAATGCAAGGCACCGTGCCAGGAGCCTAGAGATACTGATCTGCTTCAGGTGTAAGACCTCTGGTTATCAGCGCTCCTCTTGGGACCCTGGTGCTACAGACTATGAATGACTCCATGGTGGGGGGTGGGAAGGACGTGTCCCGTCCTGCTGAAATACTGGACAGTTTGGGTGCGTAGAAAAATTGGCCAATGTTTCGTATCTGAAAAGAATCTACCAGATAGTAACCCTAAGGCTGCATTAGACCCAGTCCTGTCTCCACATTCATTGTGCTGCAAATTTGAGAAGAGAAGCATGTGCTTTGCTTTTCTGTGCTGAGAGCTGAACTACTTGTGTCCTCCCACCTCCCCCTCAGGAACAGACAACAAAACTTTTATCACACACGCCACACCTTGTTTGATCAATCACCTGAGGGGCTGAGCATGGTTAGGGGTGACAGTATTCCAGTGTGTGTCCTGGGGCTGTTTGGGTTGGGGTGCTGGTGTCACTGGTGGTGGTGATGCATGTGTGTGCCTGTGTGTTTTCTGCTATTCTACAAAAATAATAAAAATCAAGTAGACACATGGGTCGCCTGGGTGGCTTAGTCGGTTAAGCGTCCGACTTTCGCTTAGGTCATGGTCTCGCGGTTCGCCGGTTCGAGCGCCGCGTCGAGCTCTGTGCTGACTGCCAGCTCAGAGCCTGGAGCCTCTTTCAGTCTGTGACTCCCTCTCTCTCTGACCCTCCCCTGCTCACGTTCTCTCTCTCTCTCTCTCTCTGTCTCTCTCTCCTAGAAATAAATAAATTAAAAAAAAATTAAAAAAATCAAGTAGACACAGTGTTTTGCCATCTCGGAGAAAGAATAGGGGTGATGGATGGCTGTGTGGATGGTGAGAGAACTCGCACAGCCCTGGCGACAGGAAAGCAAAAATTCTGAGGAGCTTCAGAATTAGCTGGATGTAGATTGAGGGGACAAAAGGAGGCCGGGCCACTTCAGTTGGTTGTGATAGAAACCTCTCCTAAAGGAAGCAAATTGAGTACTTGGTCTGTCGAGGCAGTGGCAGGGATATACAAATAAATTACCACACTGAGAGGGGAAAAACGTTAACCAAACCCTGACTAGGGGTTGAGGATATAGGGGCATAGAGACGCTCAAAATGACTCACTCTTCTCAGTGGTTTATAGATACCACCGTGGTGGTGGGTAGAGAACAGAAAGAAACTGGAAGAGCTTCATTCCCTACTCGTGAAGACTTGTAGATCGGAGTATGGGAGCTAAGGTACGAGAAGCAGCTGTCTTCCTGAAGTAGGGATCTGTTTAGATATTAACAGAAGCAAAGGAGGAATAGTCTTTCCGTTGTCCTATCTCCCGTGTTTCATTGTATGGCAATGATACATTTTCTGTTTTAAGAACAAAAATGTCCTCTGAACTATATAGCTTGAGCATCAGAGAAATTTCAAGCAACAAGAAAACAAGGGCGCCTGGGTGGCTTAGCCTGTTAAGCATCCGACTCTCGGTTTTGGCTCAGGTCATGATCTCACAGTTTGTGAGATCAAGCCCCATCAGGCTCTCTGCAGACAGCCCAGAGACTGCTTGGAATTCTCTCTCTCCCTCTCTCCCTGCCCTTCCCCTGCTCGCCCCCCTGCCCCCAAAATAAATAAACAAACGTTTACAAAATAAATAAAGCAACAAGAAGTCACTTAATTGGGGTAGAATTTTCTGGTTAAAGAAAATGTTCCTCCTCTGAAGTTACCCTTCTTCTTGCAGAGCCTGCTCACAGTATGCAGAGCCAGGCTCTATGTGAGGCTCTAAAGAAACGCGTTGCTAACAACAGAATGCCTCCCTGTGAGGAGGGAGGGATGCAGACTCAAAGGGTAGCTGGAGAATGTGCCAGATCTCTGGAGTTTTTCCGTGATGCACTCATCCCCGGGCTGTAGTCACCCTTGCTGACCCCCACATCCCACTGTGTTTCTCCTCAGTCACGCCACTTCTCGTCAGCACCTTCCTGTTTAGCAGAGATCCCCATTCCTGATACTTTGCGGGGGCTCATTATCTTCCATTTATCTGCACAGCCCTGCATTTGCCATCTATTAGTCCAGAAACATAAATGATGTAAATCCTTTCATATCTGGCTGCACCACCTAATTATTCCTCATTGGTTTTTATTCTCTCTCAATTTAGCATCATCTGCAAAGTTGGAAATCATGTTTTCATATCATAATTAGGGCTCTAAGAACCTCCGAGAAATTGCCTGGCAAATATGTGTGCCTTTGCTTTTCATTTTAATGGTAAATTTAAAAGTGAGAAAATAAATTAGGGCTGAAGGAAATAATAGGCTGAAATGAAAGTTTCTGGAATATAGATGAGGAAATGCGATAGAACAACACAGGAAGAGAAACTTCCAGCATTAAAGTGCAAGAGCCAGCCCCTAAAGTAAAGCCATCAAGTAGATTCGCTTGTTGTGTTTCCTCGTTCCTTTGATGATGAGGTTCACCTTTAGATGTTCTGCTCTGGGTTTTGGGGTATGCCAAGGGGTGCACAATTTTGCTAACTGGATACACACCTTTCCTTAAGTATGCATAAGATTTACTTTTTTATGGGACAGCGTCCTGGGTGAGATTGAACAGAGGTGCACACCTGTACCCCTTGACCCCTTGACGTTCTTCCAGCTGGACTAAGAATTAAATAGGCGTGAGTTGAACAGGAGAAAATCAAACTTGATTTCTTATGTATGGGGCATCCACACAGACCTCAGATTCCAGAGATAGGCAAAATGAGGTACATATGTCATCTGAAATACAGAGAAGGGAGTAGTGGTCTGGAACTTCAAAGGGAAGGGAAATAATTCACAGGAAAACTAAAAAGAGTAAATGTTTGGGAAACAAATGTTTGGTGGGCCTTTCAGAAACAGTGGGACATAGAAAGTAATTTGATCAAGCAGGTCTTGCTCAGTTCCTCCCTGTCTACCACACCTAGGTGATCCTATAATGCAGTTGTCCATGCTTAGAGTTGTCTTCTTGGATCAGGTCCTCTGTCTAAATTCTTTGAGGCAGTTCAAGGGGGGAGATTTTTCAAATTCCTTCCTGAGCCTTCTGGTCCTCAGTTGTTTTCAGCTCAAAATAATCTTCCTGCCCACACGGCATTCCTTAGGGCCTTCTGACCTGGGCCCCTGTGGTTAATTACAGAGATGGCCCCCTGTGAGAGAGAACAGAAATAATCCATAGATCTAAAGGACTATGGAATGGAGGATGGGAACATAGCAGCTTGGTGAGAAACTTCTTGAAATTCTTACTGTAATTCCTGCAAACTGTCACATCCTTAGGGCAACCTCTCCCATGAAGCATTTAGCTCTTCGTCTTCAAAACTTTCTTCAAGGTCCATTTTCAAGATGTTTTGAAGTAGTTTCACCTGGCTCTATGTCACCTAGAAATGTTTTCTCTGCGTATATGTTGCCTTTTTTATCTTTCCTCCTTTAATAAAAATTTCATCTGCATCCCTGTACTGTAGGGTTTGAACGTGTACCTTTAAGCATTTTTGTACATATTTTTTTTTGTACGTTGCAAGTGTCTGTATGTATATTTTCCCTCCCTACCACATTAGTTAAAAGTCTCAAGGGCAGGGATGATGTATCAGACTAGGTTATGATTTAGTAACAAATAACCCCCAAATAGCAGCAGCTTAAAAGAACAATGTTTATCACTCATATTTTATGTCTACTGTAATTCCTCGGGGCGGGGGGCAGCTCTGTTCATATTTTCTCAGTGATCCAGGTTGATGGAGCTTTCTAGGTACTTGCTTCCAGAGGGAGTGAAAAAAGAAACCGGAGAGCCATGTTCTGGTTTTGAAAGTCCCACCCCCCCACCCATCTACATGTCAGTTCTGCTGACATTTTATTGGCCAGAGAAACTCACACAGCCTTGCCTGAGTTTAACAGTGTAGGACTGTTTAATTGTCTTATAGGTAGAAGTTCTGAATATTTGTGAACAAGATGATAGTATATTTCAGATGGTACTTTCTGTCTCTATTATATCTTTTCATATTACTAAGAGTAGTTCTTTGCACACAGTCACCACCAGTGTGCTCAAAAATACAGCTAACCAGCCAAAGAAATAATTTGGATGTTTTTCTTTAAGACATTACCAGCTACTTGACCCAGAAATCTGCCGGCCAGTCCTTTCTGCCCACTAACATGGGTCTGTGAGATTGTCCTCAACAACATTACAGTTTTGTTCAACTGGTAATAGACACAAAGAGTGAAATGAAAAGTCTCCATATACATTTGGCCAAAAGCAGTGATGGTTCAATGAAATTTGAAATCATTCTTCTCCTCTTATGAAGAATCAAGCAAAATAATTTTAATAAATTTGGACCATTGTGTAGGTTGTCCTTTGAACATTAATATAACAATTATCTCTATTCTGTTTTAAAATGATAACATATTTAGATTCTCTTCCTTGTTACTCTGTATCCGTGAATGTTTTGTGCCCTGTTCTAGAAAGCCTGGAAATTGAATTCAGCAGTCTAGCCAACATCCTAGCAGAGCTGCTGTCATCAGGAATTATTTTCAGAAAGGGAGAGACTGTTAGGAGAGGGAAAAGGAAAAATACTAAGAATTTACTAGAATGTGTTAGAAAGTGACAGACCAGGCAGAGTACTGAAGACAGTGTGAGGAGCTAATATGGTCAGGCAAGACCTGTTTTCTTATGGTTATTTGTTGTCATTGGAAATGGCTTTAATCACAAGTGGGAAGGATGGGGGATGAGGAGATTAGAAAGAAAAGAATAGAACATCCTACACTTTTAGTTTGCCTTGTTTTAGGATTATTTTTCATTCTTTGATGGTGCTGCATTACTTAATCGTCTAAACATGATGAGCCCAGTATCATAATCGTATGCACTTTTGCTTAAAACGTTTAAAAGCTCTGGCATGGAAAACATAAGAATCTTATTTTCTAAGTGTCGAAAGCAATTCCAAATACTAAGCCCAAGTGCAGAAATATCAGAAAGGGCCTTTTTGTTTACCCCTTGTTCCCTAAAAAGTTTCTGTCTCCAGTCTCGTCCCAGCCGCACCACTGCACGTTCCCCGGAGGGGGCTTGAAAACACAGACTGCTTCTGAGAGTCCATTTCTGCCTTCATAACTGAAGGCACCTGTAAGGCCTGTGTCAGCCAGTGTGAGCTGTGGGCACAACAGGGAACCATGTGTCAGAACTGACGCCTCCTGCAGCCTCTGCAGCCTCACTTTCGGCTGCCCGTGATCACAAACTCCGGTGCTGGCCGTCACAGGTTAGCACCGCTGAGCTGGCTGCTGCTCCCTGTCTTTGGGAGGGAAGGCATGAAAAATGTAGCTTGGCTTAAAAAGTCCTTGCCGTTAGGTAAAAAGCAAATGGATGCTTTCTGGAGCGATGCCAGAGCTTTTATGCCTAAAGCCAAGAGTAAACACATACACGCAAAACACACGCACACGCACACGCACACTTTACTGTTGCCATGCCCTACATTTGGGCTTAATTGTGCTGTAGTCATTTTACTTACTGGGGTGTGTGTGAGGTTACTCAAGACTCGAAAACGCAGCCTAAGCTTGTCAAAGATACGTTCTTTAGAAAGTACTTAGTAGTGATGTTCTAGAAGGATCTAATTTCCAAAAATAGTCAAGTACTTGGCCACGTAGATAGAATCCCACAAACGTTAAGATGAAAGTGATCTTGGCAGTCACATGGTCCAGTCCACCCACTGTACATTAGAAAACCAAAGCCCAAGAGGTGAAATGACTTGCCAAAGTTTATAAACATTGGGAGTTATATGGTCACTAGAGGAGCTCAGTACTCCTGACCTCCTGTCCTTACTCTTTCTACAACAAAACACTAGGCATCCCTACACCTCTCCATTTACTTGGGAAATAATCTGGGATTCTCTGAGAAGCAATCCTTATTTTAGGACAATATTAAGAATTTTGAAACAGAAGAATTCGTAAAGACCGTTAGGTCCACCTTAGCGTTTATTCTTGAAGTTTACAGTAGCATCAAGAGGCAAAGAAAAGATATATTGATTTGAAGGAAAATTGATCTTTTGTTAAAAAAAATAATGCCGCGGGCATTTTTGCAGCTTTATTGATATCTATTTTGTATACCATACAATATACCTATTTAACATATACAGATTGGTGGGTTTTCTTATATTCAAAGATTTGGGCAGTCATCACAGTTTAATTTTAGAACATTTTCATCACTCCAAAGAGAAACTTCATACCCATTAGCAGCCATCCCTCAGCCCTCCCTCCGCCCTCCCCTGGAAACCACCAGTCTACTTTCTGTCTCTGTGCAATTGCCTATTCTGCCGTAAGTAATGGAATGGTGTGTGTGTGTGTGTGTGTGTGTGTGTAAAGCCTCTTCACTCCAGGCCTTGAGCTGGGGCTGCTGTAGCAGAACAGAAAGAGATATTATCGAGGCCAGTGCCATCTTGGAATGGGCAGTGCCAGCAAGGCCAGAGGGGAAGCCTGGAGCCCAGGGACAGTTAAGCTGAGGCGCTAAGTGTGTGCAGAAGCATTGTGGGAACTGTTAGAGCAGTCTGGGAGACAGGATCGACTATGCGCTAGAGAAATTTAGGTAAAAACAAAAGCAGATCCCAGTATCTACTGAGTCATCTGCAGGGACAGAGGACCTGGAGGCGTGTCAAATCCGAGAAAGAGATAAGGGGTATGTGCACTGAGAGCTAGAAAAACACCATCTGACAGATACTCTTCAATGTTTTTAATATCCTCTTACCCTTATAGCATACCTTCCAATAAATATTTTATGTAAGAAGAATGTTTATCATTACTGAAGAAGTATATGTGCACCATAGTAAAATAGAGAATATGGATAAGCAAAAAAAGAAAACAAAGACATTTTATTTCTAAAACCTAGATGATCACCATTAACCTTTTATTGTGTATCCTTCCAGAATAGGTTCTACCTGTATATACTTGTGCACCTATAGCTGTTCTTTACTAAAATTAGATCACAGTGGGGGCGCCTGGGTGACTCGGTTAAGCGTCCAACTTTGGCTCATGTCATGATGTCACAGTTTGTGAGTTCGAGCCCCCACATCAGGCTCTGTGCTTAACAGCTCACAGCCTGGAGCCTGCTTCGGATTGTGTTTCCCTCCCTCCCTGCCCCTCCCCTGCTTAGACTCTCTCTCCCTCTCCAAAATAAATAAACATTAAAAAATTAGATCACAGTGGACATGTTTGGTATCTTGCTTTCTTCTATTAATTTCTGCCTAACATGTCAGTAAGTTGCTCTCCAGTTGTCACATTAGACCTTGAGACCCACGCTGTCATTGAAGGAAAGGACCCAGATGAAGAATGTTGTTGAAAAAAAAACTGGGACTTGGGCATCAAGACTGGGAGCAAATTTTTGAAACACTTTAAAAATACTGTCATGTTTACCACCACAAAACAGGTGGTGTATTAAGGATAATATACATCTGATCCCATCCTTGGGAGGCTTCGACTCTGGCTCCATCTCTCCCATTGGCAGGCTGAGTCTCGGTGGCCAGACATGAAAAGCAGTCCTGATTTCAAGCTTGTTATTGCTAAATTGATGTTCTTTCTCAACAGAAGAGTTAGGTCTTACTGTGTTGTTTCCTGGTGAGCTGAAGGAGTCCTTGGCTTCCCTCACCATGTTTCTTTGGAGAACTAGAGAGATGGACATGAACGGAAGAACTTAAGTTTTCCTTCAACATTATACTAATAGGTGTTCTTTCCCTTGTGAGTAAATTCTGATAAATAGTTACAGTTTTAAAGTTTTAATAAGGTGATCATTTAACTTACCAAAGCATCCTCCCTATGATTCCAAAAAGCAGTTTGTGTCTTATTTTAAGTGATTAGTGTGGCAAAGAAACATACCTGTTAAGTAAACTGAGGCATGCTATTAGAAGCTGCAGATTTTATGGGAAAAAAATGGGGCCATTTGGAAAAACAGGAAGAACATAGCAAGGTTATGTTAGGATGTGGCATGGACATATGGTTCAGGACATATGCCTGCTTAAACAGGGTAAGTATCATTTCTCTGAGTCTCATTTTTCTCATCTGTAACAGGAATATATGGAGGCATAACTCTCAGCATTTTTGTAAGGAGTAAATGAGAACTTCTGAAAAAGTGATACAGTGACTTGACATTGATAAATTAGAATACTACTTCACGCTTCCATAATGTGTAATGTGTGCCGGGCACTCTTCTAGATGCTTGGTATACATTGAGTCATTTAATATAACAGCCCTATAGGCAGGTATTGTTACCAGTGTGTCCATTTCACAGATAAGGAAACTGAGGCCAAGAGAAATTATGCACTGACCCAAGGTGACACAACTGGTGTGTGGTAGAACCGAGATTTGAACCCAGGAGATACTTCAGAATCAGTGCTCCTAATCATTCCACCCTTCTAGTATCTCTGTCTTCTCCTTTTCCCTTTCTTTCTCTCTGTCTTTTATTTTTTCTGTCAAGCCATAGTCAATTTTTACCTGTTTAATAATTATTTATGGAATGTTTGCACCACCCCTGTGTGAGGTTGTGTGAGCTCCCTGCCCCCACTAAACTTACCCTTTTGTAGATCTCAACTGCCTTGCTTTCACTGAACAGTAAATACTTTGGTGACCTAATTTGGGTACTTTGATGTGGAGACAGCATCATGGGCTTGAGGGCCGATCTGGCTTTGTAGACAGGCAGCCTGTTTAGTCACATTAAGTTCCCCACTCAGAAGGGCCCCACACTCAGTTTAGTGATTTGCTATTGGCTGTCTTGAAAATTCTTAAAAATTAAAAAAATTTTTTCAATGTTTTATTTATTTCTGAGAGAGAGAGAGAGAGAGAGCAGGGGAGGGTCAGAAAGAGAAGGAGATCCAGAATCCGAAACAGGCTCCAGGCTCTGAGCTAGCTGTCAGCACAAAGCCCGACGCGGGGCTCAAACCCATGAACCGTGAGATCATGACCTGAGCCGAAGTCAGACACTTAACTGACTGAGCCACCCAGGTCCCCTGAAAATTAAAAAAAAAAAATTTTAATGCTTTTATTATTGAGAGACAGAGAAAGAGCATGAGCATGGGAGGGGCAGAGAGATGGGGAGACATAGAATCTGAAGGAGGCTCCAGGCTCCGAGCTGTCAGCACAGAGCCCAACGCAGAGCTCAAACTCACGAACTGTGACATCGTGACCTGAGCTGAAGTAAGACACTCAACCGACTAGGCCACCTAGGCGCCCCTTGAAAGTTTTAATAATTTTATTCTAGAGTTTGTGTTTTGTACGTGAGTCCTGAGGACCTAATGTGTAATTTGTGTGCGGACTGTCTCTTGCTCCTTTGTTCCCACGTAGCATTCAGAAATTCAGTGGACCCATGCTGCATGGAATCCAGTGAGTTTCACAACAAGTATATGATAAGTGTGTTAAATGTATGACTGAATGAGTAGGGCACTGGGGGCTAATGCCATCCTGGGGAGATCATGCTTTGTCTTCCGAACTAACTTATTTTGTTTTTGTTTTTGTTTTTTTTTTTTTTTTACAAATAGTTTATTGTCAAATTAGTTTCCACATAACACCCAGTGCTCATCCCCACAAGTGTCCTCCTCCATGCCCACCCCTCCTCCCCCCCACACCCACCAGTCCTCAGTTTTTGTCAGCATTCAAGAGTCTCTCATGGTTTGCCTCTCCCCCTTTCCCCCACCATTTCCGCCCTTCTTCTCCCCCTTGGTCCTCTGTTAAGTTCCTCCTAATCCTCCTATACGTGCACACATATGATATTTGTCTTCTCTGCCTGACTTATTTCGCTCAGCATAACACCCTCAAGGTCCATCCATGTTGCTACACATGGCCAGATTTCATTGTTTCTCATAGCCATGTAGTATTCCATGGTATAGATAAACCACATCTTCTTGATGGACACTTAGGCTCTTTCCAGGTTTTAGCTGTTGTGGAGAGTGCTGCTATGAACATTGGGGTACATGTGCTCCTATGCATCAACATTTCTGTATCCCTTGGGTAAATTCCTAGCAGTGCTATTGCTGGGTCATAGGGGAGTTCTATTGTTAGTTTCCTTAGGAACCTCCACACTGTTTTCCAGAGGGGCTGTACCAGTTTACATTCCCACCAACAGTGTAGGAGGGTGCCCGTTTCTCCACATCCTCGCCAGCATCTAGAGTTCTCTGATTGGCTCATTTTAGCCAATCTGACTGGCGTGAGGTGGTATCTCAGTGTGGTTTTGATTTGTATTTCCCTGATGAGAAGCGATGCTGAGCATCGTTTCATGTGTCTGTTGGCCATCTGGATGTCCTCTTTGGAGAAGTGTCTGTTCATATCTTCTGCCCATTTCTTCACTGGGTTGTTTGTTTTTCGGGCGTGTAGTTTGGTGAGTTCCTTGTAGATTCTGGATATCAACCCTTTATCTGATATGTCATTTGCAACTATCTTTTCCCATTCCGTTGGTTGCCTATTAGTTTTCTGGGTTGTTTCCTTGGCTGTGCAGAAGCTTTTAATCTTGAGGAGGTCCCAACAGTTTATTTTTGCTCTTGATTCCCTTGCTTTTGGGGATGTGTCAAGTAAGAAGTTGCTGCGGTGGAGGTCAAGGAGGTTGTTTCCTGCTTTCTCCTCTAGGGTGTTGATAGTTTCCTGTCTCACGTTCAGGTCCTTTATCCATTTTGAGTTTATTTTTGTGCATGGTGTGAGAAAATGATCTAGTTTCATTCTTCTGCATGTTGCTGTCCAGTTCTCCCAACACCATCTGTTAAAAAGGCTGTCTTTTTTCCATCGGATATTCTTTCCTGCTTTGTCAAAGATTAGCTGGCTGTATACTTTTGGGTCCACTTCTGAGTTCTCAATTCTGTTCCATTGGTCTATGTGTTTGTTTTTGTGCCAATACCATACTGTCTTGATGATGACAGCTTTGTAGTAGAGGCTAAAGTCTGGGATGGTGATCCCTCCCGTTTTGGTTTTATTTTTCAGGATTACTTTGGCAATTCGGGGTCTTTTGTGGTTCCATACAAATTTTTGGATAGTTTGTTCTAGTTTTGAGAAGTATGCTGGTGCAATTTTGATTGGAATTGCATTGAATGTGTAGATAGCTTTGGGTAGTAATGACATCATAACTATATTTGTTCTTCCTATCCATGAGCATGGAATGTTTTTCCACTTCTTTGTGTCTTCTTCAATTTCCTTCATAAGTTTTCTATCGTTTTCATCATACAGATCTCTTGTATCCTTGGTTAGGTTTATTCCGAGGTATTTTATGGTTTTTTGTGCAATTGTGAATGGATCAGTTTCTTGATTTCTCTTTCTGTTGCTTCATTGTTGGTGTATAAAAATGCAACCGATTTCTGTACGTTGATTTTGTACCTTGCAACTTGGCTGAATTCTTGGATCAGTTCTAGTAGGCTTCTGGTGGAGTCTGTCGGGTTTTCTATGTAGAGTATCATGTCATCTGCGAAGAGGGAAAGTTTGACTTCCTCTTTGCCAATTCTGATGCCTTTGATTTCCTTTTGGTGTCTGATGGCTGATGCTAGGACTTCCAGCACTATGTTAAACAGCAGTGGTGAGTGGGCATCCCTGTCGTGTTCCTGATCTCAGGGGGAAAGCTCTGAGTTTTTCCCCGTTGAGGATGATGTTAGCTGAAGGCTTCTCATAGATGGCTTTGATGATGTTTAAGTAGGTTCCTTCTATCCCAACTTTCTCGAGAGTCTTTATTAAGAAGGGATGCTGTATTTTGTCAAATGCTTTTTCTGCATCTATTGACAGGATCATATGGTTTTTATCTTTTCTTTTATTGATATGATGTATCACATTGATTGATTTGCAAATGTTGAACCAGCCCTGTAACCCAGGAATGAATCCCACTTGATCTTGGTGGATGATTCTTTTTATATGCTGCTGGATTCGATTTGCAAGGATCTTGTTGAGAATTTTTGCATCCGTATTCATCAAGGATATTGGCCTGTAGTTCTCTTTTTTTGCTGGATCTCTGTCTGGCTTGGGAATCAGTGTGATGCTGGCTTCATAAAATGAGTCCGGGAGTTTTCCTTCGCTTTCTATTTTTTGGAATAACTTGAGAAGAATTGGGATTAATTCTGTTTTAAATGTCTGGTAGAATTCCCCAGGGAAGCCATCAGGTCCAGGGCTCTTATTTGTTGGGAGATTTTTGATCACTGATTCAGTTTCTTCACTCGTTATGGGTCTGTTCAGGTTTTCTATTTCTTCCCGTGTGAATTTTGGTGGTGAGTGTGTTTAGGAATTTGTCCATTTCTTCTAAGTTGTCCAATTTGTTGGCATATAATTTTTCATAGTATTCCCTGATAATTGCTTGTATTTCTGAGGGGTTGGTTGTAATAAGTCCATTTTCATTCATAATTTTGTCTATTTGGGTGCTCTCTCTTTTCTTTTGGATAAGTCTGGCTAGAGGTTTGTCAATTTTGTTTACCTTTTCAAAAAACCAACTCTTGGTTTCATTGATCTGTTCAATTGTTTCTTTGGTCTCTATGTTGTTTATTTCTGCTCTAATTTTTACTATTTCTCTTCTTCTACTGGGTTTAGGGCATTCTTGTTGCTCTGCCTCTAGTGCCTTTAGGTGAGCTGTTAGATTTTGGACTTGCGCTTTTTCTAATCTCTTGAAATAGGCCTAGAGAGCAATGTACTTTCCTCTTAGGACTGCCTTTGCCGCGTCCCATAGATTTTGAATTGTTGTGTTTTCATTTTCATTTGTTTCCATATATTTTTTAATTTCATCTCTATTTGCCTGATTGGCCCATTCATTCTTTAGAAGGGTGTTCTTTAACCTCCATGTTTTTGGAAGTTTTCCAGACTTCTTCCTGTAATTGATTTCAAGTTTCAAAGCATTGTGATCTGACAGTGTGCATGGTATGATCTCTATTATTTTATATTTATTGAGGGCTGCTTTATGTCCCAGTATGTGATCTATCTTGGAGAATGTGCCATGCGCACTTGAGAAGAAAGTAAATTCCCTGGCCTCAGGATGTAAAGTTCTAAATATATCCGTCAGGTCCATCTGGTCCAATGTATCTTTCAAGTCCATTATTTCTTTAGTGATTTTCTGTCTGGTTGACCTATCCATTGCTGTAAGCGGAGTATTAAAGTCCCCTGCTATTAGCACATTCTTATCTATAAGCTTGTTTCTGTTTGTGATTAATTGTTTTAGATATTTAGGTGCTCCCATATTCGGTGCGTAGACATTTATGATTGTTAGTTCTTCCTGATGGATGGACCCTGTAATTATTATGTAGTGCCCTTCTTCATCTCTTGTGATTGTCTTTAATTTAAAGTCCAGTTTGTCTGATATAAGTATCGCTACTCCGGCTTTCTTTTGATTTCCTGTAGCATGATATATATTTCTCCATCCCCTTACTTTTAATCTGAAGGTATCTTTCCGTCTAAAATGAGTTTCTTGCAGACAGCATATAGATGGATTTTGTTTTTTAATCCATTCTGCTACCCTATGTCTTTTGCTTGGAGCATTCAGCCCATTTACATTCAGTGTTATTATTGAAATATGTGGGTTTAGAGTCTTTGTATCTTTTGTAGGGTTCATGTTTGTGGTGGTGTCTCTGGAATCTTTGTTCCTTGCAACCTTTCCTTCAGAGCATCCCCCTCAGGATTTCTTGTAGGGCTGGCTTCGTGGTGACAAATTCTTTCAATTTCTGTTTGTTTGGAAAGGTTTTTATCTCTCCTTCTATTTTGAATGACAGGCTTGCTGGATAGAGGATTCTTGGCTGCATATTTTTACTGTTCATCACATTGAAGATCTCCTGCCATTCCTTTCTGGCCTGCCACGTTTCAGTAGATAGGTCTGTCACCACTCTGATAGGTTTCCCTTTGTATGTGAGGGCCCTTTTCTCCCTAGCTGCTTTCAAAATTCTCTCTTTGTCCTTGTATTTTGCCATTTTTACGATGATATGTCGTGCAGAAGATCGATTCAAGTTACGTCTGAGAGGAGTCCTCTGAGCCTCTTGTATTTCCACATTGACTTCCTTCCCCAGGTCGGGGAAGTTCTCTGCTATAATTTGTTCCAGGACTCCTTCAGCACCTTTCCCTCTCTCTTCCTCTTCTGGGATTCCTATGATACGGATATTGTTGCGTTTGACTGTGTCGCTGAGCTCTCGAATTCTTCTTTCCTGTTCTGGATCAGTTTGTCTCTTTTTTTGTCAGCTTCTTGTTTTTCTAGAATGGTGTCTTCTAAATCACTTATTCTCCTTTCTGCCTCTTCAAGCCGTGCATTGGAGGCCTCTAATTTATTATGGATCTCATTTATCGCATTTTTTAATTCTTCATGCCTATTTTTATTTTCCATTCTGTCTGTAGCCATAGTTTCCTTGATGTCGCCTATGTTTTTTTCAAGCCCTGCTATTAATTTCACCATTATTATTCTAAAATCTTGTTCACTTATGCTGCTGATATCTGTTTTGAGCAGTTCATGAGCTGTCATTTCTTCTTGGAGTTTCTTTGGAGGAGAGCTCTTTCGTTTCGTCATTTTAGTTAGCTTTCCGGCTCTTGTTGGTTTTAAAGACCTGTTATGCTCTCTGTTTCTATGAGCACTGCTATATCCAAGAAACTCTTTGACTTTCCAGGGCCTATCCTTTCAGAGATTGTTTTTTGAATGGTATCCCTCGGTCACTCTTGTTGGGACCTTAGTTATTTTATTTTCCTATTCGTAGTGATATTTGGGACTCTTCACCTTGTGTACTCTAGCTTGTTTCTTGAGGTAGCCCTGGAAAAGAAAACAGACAGACAAACACACAGGGAGCAGGAGCACACAAACGCACAGGCTGATTCAACTAACATGCAAAGTGAGAGGGAAAACGAAAAAGTTAATAGAAAAGACGGAGGAGGGAGGGTGAATAGGGAGCATAAAATACATAAAAGGGTCAAAAAGGGGAAAAGAAAAGGAAAAAAGAAGAAAACCGATGGACAAAGAACGGTTTAAAGCATATACCTGGATTTCCCAGCTACAGTTAAATAGCCGTGTGTATGCAGTGCTGGTTGAAGAGCATAGAGAAAAAGAGAGAAGGCAGGGCGAGACAAGGCCGATTTGGAAATAGAATGAACAGGCAGAAGGGATAAGAAACTTTTTTCAAAGAGGTAAAGGGTAGAATGTGGTTGGATAGGTGAGAGAAGGATGCTGGAATTATCCAGAGAAACTATATAGTCTAATTACTCCTGAGAGAAATAGCTGAAAAAGTCGGTAGGTGTAGAATTTACATTTACAGAATGGACTTGTGATTGTTTAAGCAAGCTGGCGACCAGAGTTAATCAGGTCAGTGTTTTGGGGAAAAAAGCGAGAAAAGAGAAAAAAGAAGAAAAAAAAGAGAAAAGAAAGGGGAAAAAAAAGAAAGAAGAAAAAAAAAAGAAAAAAAAAAAAAAAAAAAGAAAAAAAAAAGGGAGGAGGGCACCTCTCAGGCAGGGATGGGCGTGGTGTGATCCGATGCCTCAGGCGGGGGTTCTGCCTTGGCGATTGTGGGGAGGAGAGTGACGGTGCTCCAGTCCCTTCTTGAACCCCGCGCTGCAGCTACCTTTTTTTTTTTTTTGGCGTGTCAACTCCCCGTTCCGGGGACGCAGCCGAAGTTGGTTGCACTCTTCAACCCAGGCCAGTTCCAATCTCCAAATCCCAGTCCGCGCCCCGCTGAAGTTGCCTTAGACACAGCTTCCCAGACAACCCCCTCGGGCTATTCCAGGCTCCCTGCTGAGCTCTGGGGGCGGAGTCAGGATCGCTGCTTCCTTCTCTGGGTCGGGCTGGCGCGCATGCGCGGGGGCTTGTCTGCCGGGTCCGCGTAGCCTGAGCCCGCTGGAGTGAGGAAAACCGGGTCTCTCTATGGCTCGTCACCCGAAACACGAACTCACAGGCAAATTTCCCAGTTTTTAGCTCTTTGCCTTCCCTCTCGAGTTCCAGCCAGCCAGGAGCGCGGACACCTGGTGTCTGCGCGTCTCCTTCAGGGGTCCCAGCCGCCCTGGAGCTACAATGGCGGCAGGCGCACCCGCTCCGCTTTAAAACCCCACCTCCAGGAGCGGCACAAAGAAGCAGTTTGTGTGCTCAGCCTCCCCCAGGACCAGTTGTCGCGAGGGGACCTGGTGTGCAGATATTTGGCAAGTACGGTCTTTCTATGCACCGAGCGGAGATTTTTCTGTCTCGGACTCTCTCCTTTTCCCCTCTCACTCCCCGTAGAGGGTAGAGGGGGATCGCCTCCCATCCTGGAGGCTCCGATCCTGGCCTGATTTTACCTTCCCCGGTTCGCACTCACGTTAGAAGGCTTTCTCAGTGGATTCTGCGTCCTTTTTTCACCCAGTCTCTCAGGTTTTGTATGGTTTCCAATGGCTTCAGATCTTTTCTGTGTGATGTATGGGCGCGAGTGCAAGTACGGAGCTCCTTACTTCTCCGCCATCTTGCCTCAATCCCGAACTAACTTATTTTGAACATGCAGAAGGAAGGTAAGTGTGCTCCGAGAAACATGGAATCAAGGAACCCTATCCTGGCCTTTCTTCCGCTTGCTTCCCTGTTCGGAAACCACCTGTGGTGCTGGTATGTGGCATTAGCCAACCATATACACTGAAAGCGATGACATAGAACAGAGGGGAAAGATGGGGTGACCTTTTCCTCCCAGTCCTTCCTTGCTCATGAAGGAAGGTAGAGAGTTTTGGTACATATGCTCCTATCAAGCAGCGAAGCAAAAACCATCGAATTGTTTTCTGCGCCATTTCCACTGTTTGGGTAAAAGCCTGCACAAGCTATGAAAATAACTTGTGGAATTTTGCTGATTCTGTAAATAAATGCTCCTTTATCTGCATTTAAAACTGCCATTACTCCATAGAAAGGTGAACAGTAAAGTACATGCCTTTGATTAACATTTTTAAATGTTGTTTTACTTAGCATAACAGTAAACAGGAAATTAAAAACACCATGACAAGTTGAGAGAGAGACCGCAGAAGAGAGGAGAAGCTTTATATCTTAATATCTTTAATGGCAATTTTTTTCCTGCGTTTTGAACCAGATCTCCCACGTTGCATTTCCCCCTGGACCCCACGAATCGCACGTGATGCCGCTAGAAGGTGGGAAACAGCAAGGAACACGGAGGTGAGCTTCTTGGCTAAAACGCGGGACACCTAAAATCAGGACACAAGTGATTGGAGTGGAGACAAGGGGCTGTGAGCACAGGAAGAGAGAATTTTGAAGGCCAAGCTCGAAAGAATAGTTTATTACAAAAGGCCAAGGGGACAGCACGTTGTTGAGCAAAAGATGTATTTTTTTACTACAAATTATGATACGTACTGATGATACTGATCTGGTTCTAAATGCGAATGTGCAAGCGAGCCAGGCAACCAAGCCAGCGAATAGTCAGGCACACAAGCAAAGAGCCCCCAAAACCGCCCCTTAGGTTCTGGAGCCTTGAATAGGGTCTGATAAATAGAGGCCAACTGGAGGCTGGGACAGCAGGTGAACGAAAGGCGTGTTTGACAGAGCCTTCAAAATGTTAAGGAGTCACTTTAAGATCTGAGAATAAAACCTCGGCAGTGGGTCCTTGAATCTTGGAAGAACCATCATTTCACATTTAGAGACTTTCCTTTAGATGCAGCCAGTACCTGGGGTAACCTCCTCCTCTCCTACCAATGTTTTGTCAGAAAGGTCTCTTCTTGGAAGAAAAGCACGGTTACCCTTTGATTAGTTTTGAAAAGAGCCCACGGACCCTGCGCTGCAGCAAGCCATGGACGTGAAGCCTCGCTCGGAGCTGCAGCCCTTGGGCAGAGCGTGGTCAGGCTGTACTGCACGAGGCCCCGTGGGCAAAAGATAAACACCCCGATATCAACATAATTACCCTGGAGACTGAATGTCGTGATGTTTGTTTTTCTGCCTTGTCTGGCCGTCTCCTCCCCTTGTTGTCGCAGTCATGCTTCAAGGAGCAGGTGTTATTCATGCTGTAAAAGCAAGCCTCCTGTCCTCCTTGCTCATCAAACACGACTCGTTTCACGCCGGTGCTGGCTCCACGGTTAATAGGTATATCTGATCATCTGGCCATTGCTGCAGAATGACAGATGAGCAGTCTCCAGAGGTCAGCAACTTTGGGCCGTGCTCTGTGTTAACAGGGATGAGGCAGTGCCCATGAGGAGTAAGCATTTCGTTATGACTGTAGCTTGACTTCCAACCTTGTTCCCTTCCAATTCCCCCTGGCTCCGAACATGGAAGACACTTTCTTTCCAAAGAGTGAACGGTCTCTAATTTATTTAGCTTTTCTCGTGCCAGTATCCTAATAGTTAGACAGCAACTCCCGGTAAGTGGTTGATTACATCCAAGCAAATCCACAGCTGAGCAATTAAGTGCATTCACTTGCACCTTAGCAGACCTGAGGTGGTAGGATTATCTCCTGGAAATAATTATGGTTGCTGTGTCCTGCCTGACTGGGGTTTGGGAAAAATTGGCTCTTGAATTTGGCTTTGGGCCAAGTGGGCTGTAGGCTGGCTGTCTCTGACTGAGAAGTATTTAGATGTATTGTTTTTTTAAATTAGGTTCACACTAAATACCATACTGATCTTTTGGAAAACGGAGTCTTTCTAGCTGAGAACAGGGATCCCCATGCCCAGTACAGACTTGGTAAGTTAGCTGATTTTGTGTATGTAACATGTATTTTAATTTTCAAAGGATTGTTGGCAAGCGTTTCCTTGGGAAACATTGGCTAGTGGAAAGAACAGCTCAGAAACAGGAAAATGGCATATCCCAGCTCTTCCTCTAATGGGATGGCTGACTTTGCACAAGCCATTAATGTCTTTGTGCCTCAATTTCCCTTACCATTATTGCCCACCTCAGAGGACTGTTAGGGGGTGCAAATGAGCAGTGCATAAGAAAATGATATATGGACTGTTGATCATTGTGGCAATGCTGTAAATGCGTTGCAAACCTTTTGGTGTTAGGTCTCGCCCTGTTGGATCGGTACACCCACGACAACGAGAATAAATTGTTCACCTAAAGAATTTTGTTCTCAAGGAGTGAAGTGAGATTAGCCAGGGCCAAATACTATAGTAATAACTAGAACTTCTATAACAGGGAAATGAGGGTGTGGGAGGGGAGATTAGCATTCGTTAAATGCCTCTGTGCCAGTCAGTGCACTGTACCTCAGTGAACCTCCACGGTGACTCAACATATTATTTGTGTCAAGATCACCTTCCCGCAGCTATTATAAGAAGAGACAGCAAATCAGGATACCTCGAAAATATTTTTGATATTAGGGGACCGAATTGGCCAGGGGGAAGAAATGAAGAACTGCTTTCCTATCAAGGAAATGAATAGAAGACGTGTGTGAAATCGGTGATAATAGCTAACATTTCAAAAAGCAGCACAGTCGAAGCAGGAGCAGTGGGACCGAGCCCAGAGAGAAACAAACTGGAGGCAAACCATGCAAAGAATAAAGATGAAGGATCACTGGAACAGTGGTATTACAAGAGTTAGTAATAAGGTACATTAATTGTACCTGGGAGTAGTGTTACCTTTGCTCCTAGCCGTTAGGCCACTGTGGATGTGCTCAGGTTTTTAAGCTGAATGCAAATTCATTGATTCGTTTTGATCCACATAAACCCTAATTATCCGACTGTTATAGCTTCGTATTTCGGACTTCTCCACACACAGCCCTGCTGTGTCTAGTTTCTTTCTCCTGCCACTCGTTCGAGGTGAAAGTGTTGTGCTTGTAGGGACTGGAGAGCTTCGGTAGGGATGGTAGCGCAGCCTCAAAGCACACTGTAATCCCTGTGGCCCCAAGGCAGGCTTGTTCTAGGTACATGCCATCTCGAGGGAGGGCAGTAAGGAAATATTTCATGAATAATCCCGACTCCCTTTATCTTGGCAAACTCTTGTCTTATAAACCCAGGCCATCTTGTCTATGATGTGATGTTGGCATTAATAAATGAACTCTTATTATTATAACTTTTTCCTGGTAGTTAAGGAACTAATGTGTAAGTTGTCTATCACATGACGGGTGCTCCAAATAGATGGCCACGTGGTGGCCGTTGCCTTTATTGTTAGCGTGATCCTTCCTTTTCCTTTCTGAAAATGGATAATCATGAAACTAACTGCATTCTTTGTCAATGTAGATAGTTTTCAGGCACTTCGTTTAGTTTTCCATCACTGTTAACTAGGTCAGTAAACGAGCACACGTCAGACATTTAGAACTCAGACTGACAGAGGACTTCAGTGTTTGCCTGGTTCATTTCTCATGGACAATTCCACCTTAAAGCAGTGATGAGGCTGTGCTCTCCATTGTTTCAGTCTCACAGCAGCAAAGTGCTTTGACCCTAGTTATGAGATCCCTTCAGCCTGCTATTCCCGAAAGCTGCATGGTAATTAGACCCAGAGGTCCACGGTCATTGTTGCACTTCTTCCAAGATAGACACTGAATGCATATTAGGGCAGGATACCAGGTGAGGGGACGGAGACATACAGGATCAGATATGAATCCTGCCCTCGGAAAACTTATCGTTGAGTAAGGGCAAAACAACGCAAACTCTTAAATACTGTGTCAGACAGGAATGTGCCTGTCTTAAGAGAAGTACAAATAGAGTGGAGTGCCTTTTCACAGAGAAAGTGGGCGACAGCAAGCTGGGGAATCGTGGAGAAGGTGGGGGTTAAGTTTGCGGCTGAGGGGAGAGGTACTGCAATCAATCCGGCAGTCTGCAACGTTAGCATGCATGTCCCCGGCTGCCCTCACCCCCGTTTTTTAACCTTAGTTTTAGGTACGACATTTCTTACATGCGCATGCTCATGTGACAGAGTAAAAACCAAGGTTATTGTGTGTGCCTGAGTGTCCCCATGTCTGATCTGTCCCTCTAGGACATTCGTTTCTAGAAGAGAGTCCCCATGCACCGCCGACAAATATGAAGAGTCATCATGAACAAGATTTTAGGGGCTAACTCATCGTTGTTTTACTGTATGCATCTCAACATAGGCACCCTCCAAGCGCAGCTACTCCTGCAGCTTTCTTTCCTTTAGGGCATTTTCTGTCCTCAAGTTCTGCACATAGCCTTGTTAATAGCAGCGTGATTGAGTGGAGGAGAGGATGAGCGGGATCATGACCAAACCTGAGGGAAGCCATGAATCTGGAAAGACCTGTGCCTCTTGGGTCCCAGTGAGGCAGCCTGCCATCACAGTAGAAGAGCCAGGGCATTGCGTATACAGATTTGCAGCGTATTTGGTGTTAGGAGACCAACAGCTACACAGAGTTTCCAGAATGACGTTTGTGTGCTCAAGAGTGGCCTGGAGGTACACGTGGCTGGGGGCGTGCCTAGGTTAGCAGAGAACCTTAGATGGTGTCACCATGCTTCCCGAGAGCGGGGCGATCTGTGTTCTCTTAAGGGACATGGACAGGAACTGGCACCCAGGCCCAGATTCTTTTCCTGCACTTTTTATTCATATTAAAAGTTTCAGGCCACTCCAGCCTGACAGTTTTCTCCACGATGTTCTTTCATGTCATTCCCGTGGTCAGCCTTGGCATAACAAGCTCTTCTAATTGCTGATGAAATCAATTTTATCACAACAGGAAGAAGAAAATTGTTCCTTCTTTCCTGCCGTTGCAGAGAGGCAGACGGTACTTTGCATTTTAAAAGTATCCCATGAGTGTTATTTCTGACTCAGGCGTCTCAAAAGACACTTAGACTTAAGAGTGTTTCTGTGTCCGATGAAGCTTTCTATTAGCTTATGAAAAATTTGTCATCGCAATTCTAATTGCCTTGTTTACAAATCTCTTGCCTTGCCATTAATATTTAAATTGGATTATCCATTTTACAAAAAGTATGAAAGCAGGTTTTGTTTCTTCTTTAGAACAGAAGGGAATTTATGGCAGCACACATGGCGATGAAAAAAAATTATTGTCGCAGGTTGGGTTCCCTAGGAAATAGAGTTTCAGATGCAGGATGCTTATTAGGGAGTGTCTTTAGGACCAACCCTTGTGGATTATGGTAGCAGGGGAACAGAATTGGGTGGATGGAAAGGCTGAGCTATGATGCTAGCCTAACAGTAGCCCCAGCCAACCCCAGGGAGGTTTCTTCTGAGTTGTCCTGAGTTAGCTAGACCTTTGTACTCCTGCATAATCGGTATTTGGAAATGGGGCACCATGTAGTGGTGTGCTGGAGCTATACATTCCCAGTTCCGGATTTAGTGAAGTCAGTCACACGGGCAGCTTGAAGTCAGCCACAGAGGGACTGTTTACATCAAATCAGAATTAATCAGCAAGGGTTATGAATCGGGGTTTGTTTGTTTGTTTTATTGGAGAGCCAGGTCTTAAACATTTACCAGAGCACCACGGCTACCATGAGAGGGGTATGGTCTCCAAGTAGGCATCTTTCTGAAAGTGAGGCATTCTCAAAGAGGCTGAGAGCGGAAGGTTATGTTGTGACAGCACTCGCACAGCTGGGGATACACAGTGTCCACCCCAACGTGATTCTGTTGGTTTTCTATCAAAACAGAGTTTCGAGAGTCCTTGATTCATTTAAATTTTTAAAAAAATGATGTCACAAAATGGAGAAGGAGACTGAACAGGGAACGGATAACTGAGTATGGTGAGCCCACACTGAGCTTGGTTGTGAGCAGGCCAAGGAAATAAGGTTAACCTCCTTTGGGGACTTCATGAGGACTGTAGATATCTCTGGGTTATATCTCTAGGTTGTTGGGAATCGTGTCACCAAAGAACTATTTTTGTTAGATGATCACTGGAAAAAGATTTTTAATTACATTGTGTGGATTTAGATTTTTGTCAAACTTGCAATGTAAATTGAGGAGAGAGGGTCGTTCTTCATGAAATGAACAGACACCCTCATCCCTGTGAATGGACTAGGTTTTGAGCTTTGGTAGGTAGGTAGTCTTTCCTCGGGAACAAATTGCTGCTACACCTTGGGAAGATGAATACAGAGCTTAAAATTTGGATGATAGAGAGCTCACGGCAGCAGGGTGAATGTATTTTCTCTTCTAAGTGCCCTTCCCCCTTGCCTTGTAGGTTTTGTTCTCATTTTCATTGAGTTTTTTATTTTAATCCCAGTGTTGTTAATATACAGTGTTATATTAGTTTCAGGTGTACAATATGGTGATTCAGGAATTCCATACGTTATTCATTGCTCATCATGATAAGTGTGCACTTAATCCCCATTACCAATTTACCCATCCCTGTATATTGGTGAAATCACGTGGTATTTGTCTTTCTCTGACTGGCTTATATCCCTTAGCATTATACTCTCTGGTTGCATCCATGTAGTTGCAAATGGCAAGACTTTATTCTTTTCCATGGCAGAATAATATTCCATTGTGTGTGTATATATTTGTGTGTATATACACACACACGACATCTTTACGCATTCATCTATGAATGGATGCTTGGGCTGCAACCGTAATTTTGCCTATGGTATTTATTTGCTGCAATAAATGCAGGGGGTATATATCTTTTCAAATTGGTGTTTTTGTACTCTTTGGGTAAATAATTAGCAGTGCAGTGGTAGGGTAGTGCTATTTTTAAATTTTTGAGGAACCTCCACGCTGTTTTCCACAGTGGGTGTACCAATTTGCATTTCCACCAACAGTGCACAACGGTTCCTTTCTATCCATGTCCTCAGCATCATGTGTTATTTCTTATGCTATTGATTTTAGCCATTCTTACAAGTGTGAGGTGATATCTCATTGTTTTTGTGGGTTTTTTTGTTTTTTGTTTTTTGTTTTTTTTGAGAGAGAGAGAACACAAACTGGTGAGGGGCAGAGGAAGAGAGAGATAAAGTATCTTAAGCAGAACCCACACTGGGTGTGGAGCCCAATGCAGGACTCAGTGTCACAACTGTGAGATCATGACCTGAGCTGAAATCAAGAGTCTGATGCTTAACTGACAGAGCCACCCAGGTGCCCCTCATTGTAGATTTTTGTTTGTTTATTTGTTTCTAAGGTTTATTTATTTTTGAAAGACAGAGAGCACAAACAAGAGAGGGGCAGAGAGGGAGGGAGACAGAATCTGACACAGGCTCTGTGCTGTCAGCGCAAAGCCTAATGTGGGGCTTGAACCCACGAACTGTGAGATCATGACCTGAGCCAAAGTTGGACACTCAACCGACTGAGCCACCATGATGCCACTCTCATTGTTAATTTTTAGTTTCATTTCCCTGATGATGAGTTATATTGAGGATCTTTTCATGTGTCTCTTGACCATGTGTATGTCTTCTTTGGAGATGTGTCTGTTTATGTCCCGTGCCCATTTTTAACTGGATTATTTGTTTTTGGAATGTTGAGTTCTTCTTTATATATTTTGGATACTATCCTTTTATAGGATATGTCCTCTGCAAATGTCTTGTCCTATTCAGTAGGTGTTCCTTTAATTCTGTTGATTATTTCCTTCACTGTGCAGAAGCTTTTCATTTTGATGTATTCCCAACAGTTTACTTTTCCTTTTATTTCTCTTGCCTCAGGAGACATATCTAAAACAATACTGCTATGGCCAATGTCAGGAACATTACTGCCTGTGCTCTCTTCTAGTATCTTGATGTTTTCAGGGCTCACATTTAAGTCTTTAATCCGTTTTGAGTTTATTTTTGTGTGTGGTCTCAGAAAGTGGTTCAGTTTCATTCTTTTTTGTATGTAGCTGTCTAGTTTTCCCAGAACCCTTTGTTGAAGAGACTGTCTTTTTCCCATTGCATATTCTTGCCTCTTTTGCGGAAGACTAATTGGCCATAGATCATGGGTTTGTTTCTGGGCTTTCTATCCTGTTCCACAGATCTATATGTCTGGGTTTTTGTTGTTGTTTTTGTTTTTTGTTTTTGTTTGTTTGTTTGTTTGTTTTGCCGGTACCATACTGTTTGGGTGAGTAGATACTTATAGTATCTACTTGAAATAGTATAGTATAACTTGAAATCTGGAATTGTGATACCTCAAGCTTTGTTTTTCTCTTTCAAGATTGCTTTGGCTGTTTGGGGTCTTTTGTGGTTCCACACCAATTTTAGGGTTATTTGTTCTAGTTCTGTGAAAAATGCTGTTGGTATTTTTATAGAGATTGTATCAAATCTGTGCTTTATGTAATATGGACATTTTATTTTATTTTATTATTTTTTTAAATGTTTTTTTATTTCTAGGAGAGAGAGAGAGAGAGAGAGAGAGAGAGACAGCGTAAGCAGGGGAGGGTCAGAGAGAGAGGGAGTCACAGACTGAAACAGGCTCCAGGCTCTGAGCTGGCAGTCAGCACAGAGCCCGACGCGGGGCTCGAACCCACGAACCATGAGATCATGACCTAAGCGAAAGTCGGACGCTCAACCGACTAAGCCACCCAGGCGCCTGGACATTTTAACAGTATTTTTCTTTCAGTCCATGAGCATGGACTATCTTTCCATTTGTTTATGTTGTTTTCAATTTCTTTTTCCCCTGTTTTATGGTTTTCAGAGTAAAGGTCTTTCTCCTCGTTGGTTAACTATATTCCTAGGTATTTTATGATTTTTGGCATCATTGTAAATTGGATTGAGTATTAAGAAACCACATTGTTGGTAGGGTACCAGAGTATGAGCATACGGCACCGAAATGGAAGTGATTGACACACGGTACACAACTCCGAAGGCATGCACTCTCGGTTAAGATTTTCAGTAATTGGAGTGAATATGCTCTCCTGCCACAGTTGTGAACCTTTATGCAGACTTTGGGGATGGTTGCTTGGGGTTAGACTATGGTTGGTGATCTCATGGTAGGACAAATTTAACCCATTCTATATGAGGTAAGTATATTGTAAACTTAAGCTTAACCTCGTGGTATAGGTAGCTGACATTAATGCACCCTGGAATCGATCTTCTGCATGACATATCTTAGTGAAACTGGCAAAATATGAGGATAAAGAGAGAATTCTGAAAGCAGCTAGGGATTAAAGATCTAAATCATATTTTCCAAACCCTTGATTTGATATCTTATCTCCACTCAGTTGACATCATGAGTAATTTGTGATTTCACCAATAGGATCTCTCCTGTTCCATTTTGAGAATTGCCCTGATACTTTAATTTTTAAAAGAGCTGCCTGTGAGTATTCCAGTTCCTGGGAGCACCTGGCTTCCGGGTGAACATGGAAGTTTCCTGACAGTGTTTTTACAGTTTTCTATTGGCACTCCTGGAAACAGGTTTTCTCATGCCCAATAATAGTAATCATCTTTTACAGTAAGTATATGGTAGCCACTGTTTCTGTGCATTTTATACATCAACCCTTTTATTCTTATAACAGACCTATGAAGGTAGGTACTATTAATATCTTTCCCATTACATATAGAAGGATTTTGCCAAAAGTCACATGACTAATGAATAATGGTGCCAGATTTTAAGTCCCTGAGTTGTCCTTCAGGGGTCATATTCTTCACTACTGTGTTATACTGTATCTCAACATAAATTTATTTCATAAACTACATCACTTTATTTCACCTTTTGTGTGTCACAGGAACCCAGCAAAGTGCCCCTGCCTGAAATTAAACAGTGAGATAATGAAAGGACTATGACTGAAACTCAGAATCTAGTTATCACACAGCTAAGCTAACTTGCCTCCTGTGCCATTGAAGGAAGTTCATCCAAAAAGAGATTATTGTCATGTGGGATGTTACTCTTCAGTTACTTTACTCTTCTCATTGAAGAATTTTAATGTACCAGTGGAATAGCCCTTCAAATGCGATGGCTCTTAAGTTGTCTTTCCTTGCTAGAATGTTGAAAGAACTAGGGAAAAGGTGGAGTATACCTAGCAGCGTTTCTCCAACATTTTTTTTTAGATTT
The DNA here is from genome assembly GCA_017311185.1 of Proteles cristata cristata. NCBI lineage: Eukaryota > Metazoa > Chordata > Mammalia > Carnivora > Hyaenidae > Proteles > Proteles cristata. The sequence goes on along the minus strand of JAESUZ010000482.1, from coordinate 232,212 downwards.
TATTTGTAAGCAATCTCTACACCCAACATGAAGCTTGTACTCACAACTCCGAGATCAAGAGTCACGCTCCACTGACTGAGCCGGCCAGGCACCCCGTTTCTCCCAAGTTTAATACAAAAATTAGTCACTTGGGGATCTTACTAAAATAGAAATCCTGATTCTGTTGACTGGGGTGGGACCAGATGTTCTGCATTTCTACCAAGTGCCCAGTGGGTAGAGATGCTGTGGATCTCCAGATCACTTGTTGAGTAGTAAGGGTCCAGGGCAGAAGAGCCCCTAGAGGTTAATAATGATATGTGTTAGGAATAAAGGGGAGATTATACCAGGGAACTAACAGACAACTGCACAAAAACAGGATGGGGAAAAATAACTTAGGGAAAGTGCAAATGAAGAAACACTTCATGCATTTTGGTTTACTTCAAGTACAGTGTCAGGGAACATGACCACTAAAATACGTAAGATGTTAGATGTGGGCCCATTGCACTTGGAGTAATGTATATGGTTCTGGCTAATACACATGTGAGTGTGAATGTTCTATTTCCAACCCTAAGATTCTACAATTATAATAGTAATGGCAGGCATAATGTTTTTCACATGTTCTAAACAAGAAAGCTTAACTCACCGTCAACTTTCCATGATCTGTACATACCTAACCTACTTTGTGGATGATCCTACAGAAACTCATTTATCCTTCATTATTCTTTGGCTTGCTTTCCTCTGCTATCAGTGTGTGTGTGTCCTGAAATTATTAATTAGTTTGATATCATCTTACACACATGGAGTAAAGAATACTTCAAAGTCAAATTATATAATTTGCAGCCACTCGAAATCTATATACAGGGTGTGTGTGTGTGTGTGTGTGTGTGTGTGTGTAAAATTTCTGCTGTAAAAAGAAACAGGTGAATACCGCAAAGCCCTTCAACAACTCCTGAGCCATCAACCAAGGCCTTCAGATCTGTCTATGCTGGATTGAATGAGCAAAGGTATATATTTGATTTATTAAAATTCTTGAATAAATTTAACTGAACTCGGTGGAAAAATACTCTACCCTTAAGAATGAAAATTCTTAAAACTGATGTTGTGACAAGTTAGATCATTTGGGAAATGAGGGATTGAATGGGTAAAGAAGCCAAATTTCAGAGACACGCCCAAATTTGACAGCTCACCTGTATCGAGCTGTCATTCAAAATGTTAACTGAGAAAAGCAATTAACACTTCACCTGTATGGGCTAACATGTTTATTCATTAGTAAGGTTAAAAACCCATTTTGTATTTTATGGAAGATTTATGCAAATAATAGAAAGCAATTAAGATGTTTCTTGCCCAGATGTCACTATCAATTACAAGACAGAGTCCTATAGATTGAAGATGAGCATGAGGCTGACTTAGAGAAAAGTTGAAAACTACAATCAAGTGTACATATGATACACTAGTTTGAGAATGAAAAAAAAAAAAAGAAACCTAAACTCTAATCTATCTGAAATATCTGAAGAAGACTACTTAACCACTTTGAGATAAGGCAAAGCATGTCAGAAGGAGCTGGAGGGAGAAGAGCTAGAGAAATAAGGCAAGCCAAGAGGCTGACAGCAAGAACCTTCAAGTGAATTTGAATGAGGCCTGTGTAAAGAAGGACATCGAGAAGCAGTAGAACAGAACCACTACAGTGCAAAGACGGGAATGGAAAATGGGTAAAGGAGAGCTTCATGTGCTCAGGGAATGAGAGATTTCAAGAACCCTTGAAACAGGGCAGATAAGGCCCTGTTTCTACAACCAAAGCTTACAGAAAAGCTGGAGATGGCCATCTCACAACTGCCTGAAGTACCCAAGGGGATGGAGAGAAGCACTTAGGGAAGGAGGGCCTATGACCAGGCTGGTTCCAAGTCCAAGTGCAGTTAAAAACAAACAGAATTAAAGCCACTCCTTGAAGTTGGTCTTTTTTTTTTTTTTTGCCTTTTAGGGTTCAAAAATAGTAGACGAAATCACACAACCATGCCTGTCTCCATTTTCCAAGAAAGTTAGGTATTCACAAAATGCTTTTCTCAGTTTTACGTCTAATGATATCCTACGCTCTCTTCCTTGGTATTTATATTTTCATATTAGTGTGCCTGAATATCCATCTAGTTTGCCTTTGGGAGCACTAGAGAATGATTCTGTGAGTTCCCAGATTTGATGTTGTTTTGGTTTTTCTGGGAAATGCCAAAGGTTGTATTTTAACTCATGAAATACACTTCAAGAGCACAGATTAGTTAGGTTTAGGTGTCTGGTTCTCATCTCTGGCTATACATTAGAATCAGTTGGGGAGTATTTTATGGATGCCTAGGTCTCCTCACTGATAAATTTTTGTTTTATTACTGTGGGGTGCTGCTGGGGTTTGGGCACTTTGAGAAAACTCTGCAAATGATTTTATTGTGCATTCAGGGTTGAGAACCACTGGTTTAGTTATTAGAGGCAGAATATCAATTAATGGCATGATATATTATTTGTCAGAAAGGAAAAGACTAAAATTTTAGACACAAACTATGCCAGCACTAATGTCAGCAATGGGAAAGTTCAAAGAAAATGGTAATAATCACAAGTAGTGCTGGTGCTCGGAGCAAATCCTCATTAAGAGAAATACAGATTTAACTTTTTTCTTTAATAAATCTCACTTTGAAAATTTTTAAAGATTTATTTTTTCAATATGATCAGCTAAGGAAAAGGAAACTAAAATATCCTCTTATTAATTAGCATATTTCATTACCAGTAGGGAGAAAAGAGATGAATGATTATTTCCTCTCTAACAAATTGTATTTGCTGTCAACGTGAACTGTGATTCTGCTAGGCCAGTCCAGCAGAACTTTTTTAATTCTCATAAACGCTCTGCCAGTAATTCATATAATCTGCCACCAGGTGGATGATGATGCCTTGATTATGACTTCATCCCGTGAAGCAGGAGCTGACAAAGTATTGCTCTGAAGAGTCAGACAGTAAGTATTTGAGACTTTGTGGGCCAAACAATCTATTGCAACTACTCAACCTTGCCGTTGTAGCCCTGGACGATATATAAACTAATTGACGTTACTGTTCCAATAAACTTTATTTTACAAAAGCAGGGGGTGGGCCACATTTGTCCTCTTGGTCATAGTTTTCCATCCCCTAGTATAAATAGGTAAACCTTTAAACATTGATATGCCAAAGTCACACATAAATCATTTCTTTCCTATCAGAAAATATAATTCCATCAACATCTATGGTGCTTAAATATCACAACTAATAATAGAACAACATTAAAGAAATGGGGAAACTCTTGAGGCAATTTTCCGATTCACTTTAACCGTTTTCACTGTTGCTTAATTTAGGTCCTATTCTTTTTCCAGGTTAAAGTAAAAGTCGCATTTCTCAGTTAGCCTTGAGCAGTTTAAAAGGCAGAATCCTATTTGCTAACAGCTTAAAGGCCAGAATTCTATTTGTTATACAGGTATAGACAGCAGTGGTTTTTAGTTCTTACAGTTTGGGGCTTTAGAATTCTTGGCCTTTCCTGTTTTCTATTTCCTGTCTTTAACTGCCTGTTAGCAGTTACCATAGAGAAGATATTACGTTTCCTTATTGCTCCCAGTAGCTTTTGGTTCACCTCCTTTGACTCCCATTTATTTGTCCAGTCCTTTAGCAAAACCATCGGGAAAGAAAAAAAATGCATTGTGGAGCCATGAGTTTGCATAAAAATGCTATAAGGTTTTTTCCAACTTAGGTTTTCCCTGGAACCTACCTTGTTAACCTAGGTAGAGGGTTAGTACTCTCCCCACCCTCAATTTATTGTTATAGTGGGAAGATGGGCTACAGAAATCCCAAACAAGTTTGAATGGAGGAGGACAAGCATGATCTCTTTGAATGGAGACCATGGAGGTGAAGGGATGGCGTTCCTCATGGGGAGAAACCTGTGTCAAAATGGCCTATCGGCTGGAGAATAGAAATGATGCCAGGACAGCTCTAGATGGAAAGGGCCTGAGAGGGAGGCCCTGTGCCCTGGTTTGCTGGAGTAGCAGGCATGGAAATACATGTAAATGCTTCCGAAGTCCTTCCTCCCAAAGACATGAATATAATGGCGAGAGAGAGAGAGCGTGTGTGTGCGCACCCCACACGCGTGGCAGCCAGCCATTAGACCAGACGAGCGTGGAAAGCTCAGATTAAGAATCAGAACCGAGGAGAGCAAGAGACATCTCTGTGTTCAAAGCCAGTGTTCAAACTCAGAGCAGATGAGAGACAATCCAGCCAAAGACCATGAATGACAGAAGATGGCTGCAGACAAAGTGCCCAGCCTACTTAGTGCATGAAAGCCATGTAAACATTGTCCCCTCCACTTCTAGAATTTAGCTGCCATTTCAGGGAGAGAGGACAGCAGGGCCAAAACTCTAAGTTGGCTTAAAAATATTGAAATGACTCAGTTACTCTCAATGTCTAATATTAAATTGTTGCCACTAGCTGTAATAGAGGTTTGAGGTTAAAAAATAACTTTAATTTTAGTAAATTATATGAGAATGTCACAATTTGTACCCTTAATGTTTTATAACTATGAAATTTGCTCCTGCTACCTATGCCTGAGGAGACTGGAAGGACCGGAGTTGGAAAGGATCCAAAAAAAGAGAGAAAGAGAGAGAGAGAGAGAGAGAAACCAAGTCACAAGTCAGTGTGACAGTGTGATATGTCTGTAGCCCAGCAGAGAGATCCTGGCCTGAACACAACCATTCTCATATTTTCTGCCCTTGTCCTTTCCAGCAGGATTTGTTGGTATAGTGAAGAAGGCTCTAGTATAGTCTTCACCACCAGTAAATTTACCCAGAGTTAGAGAGACAGGGGAAGGTAGGTGCACACGGCTGGAAAGAAGTATCTTGGAAAGGAATCTGCTGAGTGGGTGGGGACGATTCCTGGTGAGGCTGCTCAGCCTCGTGACAGTGGCACAGGCCTGGCTTGCAACGAAGGGACTCTTGATCACTCTAATTCTAAGGCACGAGTCACAAGTACCACATTCCCAAATCTAACGTACCACATTCCCACATCAGCCATACAGCAGACATTACTCCGTGGAAAAGCCACTGCAAAATAGCTCAACACTTAGACATGGCTCCAGAGAGTAACTCAGATGATACAAGCCAATCAGAAGACCTCAGAGACTTGGCTTTCTCAATATGGGTTGCAGTTTCCAGTTAAGATTAAAAAAAAAAAAAGCCTAGCCCAGATTTTCTTCTCCACATCTTATCCCCTAGACCACAAGCCCTGTGCTGTATCAGTTCCCTGCGAGTCTTGATTTTTGAACGATACGTGTTGGGTTTTCCTTTCAGGTGTGCAGTGTAATAATTCAATATTTGTATCTATTGCAAGATGGCCCCTGCAGTAAGTAACTCCAGTTAGCATCCATCACCATACATAGTTACCAAATTATTTCTTTGTGGTGAGAACTTTAAAGATCTACTCTCCTTACTACTTTCAAATGTGCAGCACATCATTATTAATGATCGTCGTCATGCCATACGTTACATCCCATGACTTGTTCATTTTATAACTGTATATTTGTGCTTTTTGACACCTTTTGCCCATTTCAACCCCCATCTCCCACATTAGGCAACCACCAATCTGTTCTCTATATCCATGAGCTCACTTGTTTGTTTTCTTGTTTGCTTTTTAAAAATTTTTTTTTAAATTTTTTTAATGTTTTGAGAGAGAGACAGACACAGACACAGAGACAGACACAGAGGTAGAGTGCAAGTAGGGAGGGACAGAGAAAGGGAAACACAGAATGTGAAGCAGGCTCCAGGCTCTGAGCTGTCAGCACAGAGCCGGACACAGTGCTCGAACCCACAAACTGTGAGATCATGACCTGAGCTAAAGTCAGACACTAAATTGACTGAGCCACCCAGGGACCCCTGTTTACTTTTTAAAGATATAACATATAAATGAAGTCATATGGTATTTATCTTTTCTCTCTCACACCCATTTCACTTAGCACAGTGCCTTTAAAGTCCATCCGTGTCACAAATGGCAAGGTTTCATTCTTTTTTATGGCTGAATAATATTCCATTGTATATATAGGCCCCATTATCTTCATCCGTTCATCCACCAGTAGACACTTAGGTTGTTTCCATGTCTTGGCTATTGTAAATAATGCTTCCGTGAACATAGAGGTATAGATATCTTTTTGAATTAGTGTTTTTGTTTTCTTCAGATAAATACCCAGAAGTAGAATTGCTGGATCATATGGTAGTTCTGTTGTTAGTTTTTTCATAATGGTTACACTAATTTATATTCCCACCAACACTCACAAGGGTTTCCTTTTCTCCGCAGCATCACCAACACTTTTTATTTCTTGTCTTAGTGTTGATAGCTATTCTAACAGGTGTGAAGTGGTATCTCCTTGTGGTTTTGAGTTGAATTTCCCTGATGCTTAGTGATGTTGAGCACCTTTCCATGTACCTGTTGGCCAACTCTATGTCTTCTTTGGAAAAATGTCTCTTCAGATTCTCTGCCCATTTTTAATTGGATTGGTTTTGTACTTTTGCTATTAAGTTATATGAGTTCTTTATATATTTTAAATATTAGCCCCTTATCAAATATATTGTTTGCAAATATTTTCTCCCATTCACTACGTTGCCTTTTCATTTTGTTGATGGTTTCCTCTGGCAGTCAGAAGCTGTCTAGTTCGATGTAATCCTTCTGGTTTATTTTTGCTTTTGCTGCCTTTGCTTTTGGTGTCAAATTTTAAACATCATCACAAAGACCAATGTGAAGGAGATTACTGCCTTTGTTTTATTCTAGGAGTTTTATGGTTTGGGGTCATACATTTAGGTGTTTAGTCAATTTTTAATTCATTTTTGTGTGTAGTATAAAATCGCAGTCTAGTTTCATTCTTTTGCTTGTGACTATCCAGTTTTCCCAACACCGTTTATTGAAGACTGTCCTTTTCTCCATTGTATATTCTTGATTCCTTTGTCATAAATTAACTGACAATATATGTTTCTCTTGATTCTGTTCAGTTAACCTATTTGTCTGTGAGTTTTTTTGCCAATACCATTCTGTTTTGATTACTGTAGCTTTGTAGTATAGTATGGAATGGGAGCTTGATGCCTCAAGCTTCTTTCGCAATATTGCTTTGGCCATTTGGGGTCTTTAGAGTTTCCACACAAATCTGAGGACTGTTCTGTTTCCGTGAAAAGTGTGAAAATTGGAATTCTGATGAAGATTGCACTGAATCTATAGTTTGCTTGGGGTAGTATGGCATTTTAATAGTATGACCATGGAATATCTTTCCACTTGTTTGTGTATTCTTCAGTTTCTATAATCAGTGTCTTCTAGTTTTCAGTGTATAGGTTTTTCAACTCCTTGGTGAAATTTATTCCTAGCTATTCTTTTGGATGCAATTATAAATGAGACCGTTTTCTTAATTCCTCTTTCAGGTAGTATGTCATTAGTGTATACAAATGCAACAGTTTTCTGTATAGTGATTTTATATCTTGGAACTTTACTGAAATTATTGATTAGTTATGATCCTTTTTAGTTGACTCTTTGAGATTTTCTATATGTAAAATCACATCAGCAAATCACAACCATTTGATTTCTTCCTTTCTGAAAAGGACGCCTTTTATTTCTTTGTCTTGCCTAATTTCTCCAGCTAGGACTTCCAGTCCTATATTAAGTAGGAATAGTGAGAATGAGCATCCTTGCTTTGTTCCTGATCTTAGAGGAAAAGTTTTCGGTGTTTCTCCATTGAGTATAATGTTAGCTGTGAGTTTGTTATATGTGGCCTTTATTATGTTGAAGTATGTTCCCGTTACAGGCAGTCTGGTAAAGGCTTTTATCGTAAAAGGATGTCGTCCAGTAGTTTTTCCATGCCCCTTGAGATGATCATGTGATCTTTAGCTTTCATTTTATGGATGTGATAAGTTATATTCATTGATTTGCATATATTGAACTGTCCTCACATCCCAGGGCTAAATCCCATTTGGCCATGACCTATAATCCTTGTAATGTGTTCTTGACTTTGCTTTGCTAACACTGTGTTAAGGATTTCTGCCTCTATGTGCATTAGGGATATTGACTGTAATTTTCTTTTCTTGGGGCATTGTTGTCTGGTTTTGGTATCAGGGTAAAATGAGTTTGGAAGAGTTCTCTTCTATTTTTTGGAAGTCTGAGCATAACTGGTCTTAATTCTTCTACAGATGTTTGGGTTTTTTGTTACTCCTGTACTATGATCTGCATAATATATTTCTAATGGACACTCTTTTATAGATAGCCTAAGAAATAATATCCGTTGTCACAGTTTTGACCCGCTGGTTACATTTTTCTACTATCCCTTAGAACGAGTGCCCACCAATTAAAAATGTTTATCCATCTACTCCTTGGAATCAACACATACTAGGAAACATGAAATGATGGCACAAGTTGAGTTGAGAGTGTTTTGAGAAAGAAAACTATTGCCTACCTCAATTCCCTACCATTTTTTTGGTTTCACTTCATCTTTTCCTATTTTCAATTCAGAAGGACATATATCTAATGACATTTAAGTTGTTGTACTTTGAATAAAGCAAATTATTCTCTTTAATGTCAGTGAGCCTCATCCAGTCAGTTGCGAGCCTGAATAGAACAAAAGACTGACCTCCCCTAAGCAAGAGAAAATTCTGCAGCAGCCTACAAATACAGACTGCAGCATTAGCTCCTCCCGGATCTCCAGGCCGCCAGACTCTGCCGTCAGAATTCAGACTTGCCAAACCTCTACAGTTAATGAGCCAATTGTTTTTTAAAAAATACACACACACACACACACACACACACACACACCCCTATTGATTCTTTTCCTCTAGAGAACCCTGACTAAAGCAGTTAATTTATGGGAAAAGTTAATTTTACATTATAGCAATCAGTTAATACACAAGAAGCATTTGAGGGCCTACTTGAACTTTAAATCATATAAACAATATCCTTAAAATCTCATACAGTCCCTGTCCTCTTTCTCTTATCATGACAGGCCTGATGATTATGTCGATAAGAGGGGCTGCAGTGGGGGGTATTGTGAAAGTCGAAAACTAAAGACCTTTTCCAGTAAGTTATAGGAGTTTGTTCTTGAAGTGGATTCCTTTGAATCAGAAAAGTTCAGGATGAGGCCAGATGCATGACATCAGCAAAACTTGTAGGATTCTATGAACCATGCTTGTCTTTGAATATTCTGCCTTATTTCGGGGACTGCAAAATGCATGGCTCCTGAGAAAGAACCTCTCGTTCAAGAAATAGGCAAAAGGCAAACTGGCAGAAATTAAATTCTGCAGCAAAAGGTGTGGTTTTTTGCTGAAGGTCTAGGGTTGCATTGTCTTCCTCCCTCCTTCCCTCTGGGCTGCCCTCTCCCTCCCTCATTCGCTCACACCAGTACAAGAGTGAGAGAAAAAGAGAGAGGAGAGAAAAGCCGACTGCTGGAGTTGAGCTCAGGTGCACAGATGCTGGGCTGGTGGCTAGGACAGCAGTGCTTTGTATCAAAGTCTCAGTTACCTTATTCAACCCAGGGCCCAGAGTACATGGGGCCAGTGCAGTCCCTAACGGGATGAGCAGAAAGACCTCTGTTGAAAGGCACAGTGAGTCCCAGCTTTAAACACCATGGCCCAGCTCTGGACTCCCCAGAGACAAAGACAGCCGGCACATCTACCCTGCAAAGAGCATTTAGGTTTTCTGAGACACACAGCTCACAAGTGCCTCTGAGGCAAAGGGAGCCAAGCACGGACAGCACCGAATCCCATCACTCCCCTGCACACAAGCAAAGCAAAGGCACTCTTTTCACGTGGAGGGTAGGGCTTCCCTTGCTCCGAAACAGGACCTCCGGATAGAAAGGTCAGCAGCCCAGAGAGCTTGTTTCCACCCTGGTGGGAAGACTTTTCCTTGACTGAAGGCTTCTAATTGGTTGCTGCTGAGTCACAGATGCCTGTGTCTGCAGGCAGAAGCATCTGATTGGCCGCCCCCCTGTTTCAGCATTCCCAGCCCCCCGCCCCCGCGGGTCGTGATGAATGGTGCAGGGGGAGCAAAAGCTATCATTCGGATCACTGAAGATGAGGAGATGGGGTGAGGGGAGGTGCCTTCACCCACACACCTGGCTGAACAGCTATTTCTGCTGCTTCACTTCCTCCCTGCTTGTTAGAGGCTGCCTTCAAAAAAGGAGTTGGGTAGATAGGAAACTTCGGAATGCGACATAAATGTCTGCTGTTTTTATTGTTATTTTTCGTCTAGTTACAACAGGGAAGAGAGGGTTACAAGCAGTGGGACGAATCCGAAGCCAGTCGTGACGAAAAGCTCGAGGAGGACTCTAGCCAACAGAAAGGCTGGGGAATATGAACTAGAGCCCCTGGGACCCAGTTGTCATCTTAGCCTGGTTTGGACGCTTGTCTCAGAACCCGCAGGAGTCCTCTACAAGATAGATTTTCTTTTTCTTTCTCTCTCATCTCAGTGCTGTTTATTCCCATAGGCCTTAAGGCCCCCAGACCACACAGCAAAGTTTCATCCATAAATTGCATCCCAAATGTTTAATTGCTAGCTCATAAGAAAGATAATTATTACATGTATAGGGCTTCAGATGCAGTATTCATTTTCTATTCGTGGCCACAGTGCAAGTAAATGTTATCCCTATTTATAAGACGAAGAGACTGAAATTCAGAATGTTAAGCAATTTGCACAAAGTTGTTGAGAAAGTGGGGGAGCCCATGGGAACCCCAGAACCTGTCTAGTGCTGGTGACAACACAGAAAAGTAATCATCACCACCACCACCACCACCACCACCACCACCCCGCCCCTGGTCAGAAAGCCCAGCACTCTGAGTTCTCATTCATGAATTATTGAATATAGATTTGTTTATCAAACATTTATCAAGCCTTCTGCTTGCAAGGCCCCGTGTGTACTAGAGTTATAAAAGTAAGTGAGATGCGGACTTTGGCCTCAAGATGCTCACAGTTCAGTGAGGAAAAGGGCCCACGCCACGTAGTAGGATAAAGACGGGCTCTGTCCAGTGTAACACAGGAGCCCAACGGGAAGGGGACAGGGAGCAGCTCACCACTGGTGGAATTCAACATTTTCAAATCATTTAACCTTTGTCGATCCTAGCTTTACCATCTCCCTTTGACACGTTTGGCCTAGGCAGGGTTCCCTAACATGGTGTTCGTGGATAATTATCAGGGATACTTTGAGGCTTCTGAAAGTGTCTATAAATTTGGTGTTTGAATGTGTATTCTTAGATAAGGAAGGACCAGGTTCTGAAAGTGTATCTTGACCCACGAAAAGCTAAAATCTCTGTTGAAGGATCTTTAATCCCTGAGTCATTCGGCCTTTAACAATGTAGATATTTCACTAAATATCAAGCCAAGAGAGGTAGAAAGAAAATAGTAAAATGGTAACTAGTAAAATAACACTTCTTAGAAAATATAACTTCTACCTAAGTGGTGCATAGCTGCAGTGACAATATTTAACAGTCTAAATATCCTTTTAGAAGTCTTCACATCAAAGATCTCACGGCTACTGAGAGATGGTAAAATCCAGTTTCTAATACGGAGTGGCTGTGCCCCTGGGAAGTTTAGAATTGCCAACGGGGGAAGAAGCTGAAGGTCACACCTGGGACTTTAGAATCATTTTCTTCTCTGCAAAAGATATTAAAGGCTTTTTATTTACTTTGGAGAAGATAGTTAACCCTGTGGAACCATGAGGGGCCAATAAACCATTGAATCCAGATGAATTACCTCTGCGAAAGTTAAAGAATGCACCGAGGGAGGTTAAAGAGCATCTGGCTGAGAAGCCTTTTATAACTCATAATCCCAGCCAGTCCTATTCTCTCTTCTGCAGTCATCCAGGTCTCGCAGATGGAGCCTTCTACCCCTGACCTACAGACTCAGCCAAGCATGGGCACTTGAAGGCAGAAAGCAAAGTGTCCTCAAGTCAGGGACAAATTAAGGATCCCAGATCATGAGTTTGGAAGCTCCAGATTTTTCTTTATCTTGTATCCAACTCTGACCTTGAAGCAAAGTTCAAGAGTCTTGGCTCTGCACTGTTATTTAATTAATAATCATTGGTTTTATCATTTGATGTGTAGGGCTCCGCTTTGGTTCCTGCTAGTTTTCCCAGCAGGATTCTAGAGTCCTTTGTTGATTCACCCCTTTTCTCCACGAGATTGGGGTCTGTACTCCACGAGAGGTGCACTGTCCGGTTGTTCTCTCCACATTCACTACTGTAAGACCGCAGACTGACAAACAGCCTTCTAAACTAGTCTCTAGTCCTTCTTCACTTTGACCCCAGGGTCCTCCCCTCTCACAACTTGACCACTCTTGGCTATACCGTCATTAGTTTATTTGGTACCTGGGCCTTGATTATTTCCTGTGCAGCCTCTCCCTGTGCCACCTGATCCCTCGTTCTGCCCCACAGGAAGTCAGATATGGGGTCTGGGATGTAAAACTGGGACCACACTACAGCACCAAACAGTGCATGATAGAACGATATACTATGAGAAAAGACTAGAACCTATCACATTAAAGAAAGGTCAGAAGCAAATTCAGGAAGTTTAGAGACTGGAAGCTCCATCTCGAGGAGATGCAAAAGGAGACTCTTCTAGGAAAGGATTATGCTGCATTATAAATGCATAATGTTTAACAAATCATTACTGACTTATAAAATTAAGTTGCAACTTGGTAAGTATGTGTTATTTTAACAAGCACAAGGCAAGAAGCAAGATAAAAGCAAATTAAGAGACCTCATCTTTGTCCCCTGAAAGCATAATGCCATTCCACCCAAAAGATTAATGTGTGATGGCAGCCATGTACACATTTACATGGCATTAAATAAATAGCTTGAGAGCAATTACAGGGTTGAAAACCAAGAATGATGGACAGAAATCACTGTCAGATGATGCAAGCTGAGGAACTGGATGATGAAAAGACCATTATTTGTTAGCAACTATTCACCTTTTGGCTGGATAAAAGCAGAATAACTTTACAAGTAGCTAAATAGTTGTAGTTGGTAGCAGGGAAAGGGTAAGCTTTTTTGTGTGCTTAGACTTTGGTCAGAGCAACATTTCAGAGTTGACATGCTCTATTTAGAATAAAAGCTAGGAAAAAAGCATGGTCCCTATTCAACTGGAATGAGTGAGAAGGGATGATTTGCCCACAAAGAATTAATAGCATTCATTGAAGAAAGGGCATGTGAGACAGCATTGAATATTCAGAAGCAGACTAGGATAATGAAACACTAGGTTCGGGAATCAAATCCACCCTTAACTAACTGTGTGGTGTTGAGCTACCTCAGGTCTCAGTTTTCGCATCTCTAGAAAGAGATACTTAGTCACTATGCTCTGTAAGAAACTCCCACCTCTAAGAGCTTATTGTATAGTTCTGTGACACATATGTTGAATCCTGTTCAGTGATTTGTGTTCATCCTTGGGTTGCTACCTCCCCAACATCAGGACAAAATTGAAATATTAATATTTTCTTTCCTTCTTCTCAATTCTGCACCTGTTTTCTCTGTTTTAGTAGCTACCTCCCCGTTCTGACACCCCTGCTTTGTGTCTACTAGGAGAATAATTTACCTTGAGGAACTACTGGAGAAATGAGTCACCCTTCCCATGTGCATTGATTTTTCCAAAGAAGGCCAAGAGGAAAGGCTTGGACACTACGAAGTGGTCAGTGCAAGGAATTCAGGTATCAGGGGCAGATAGTTGGGGGATTTTTTTGGAGAGACTTCCGGAAGACCAGTCAACTACCATAAATCCCTTTGTTCCCATTTCTTCTACCTTCATTCTTGGAGCCTGAATCGTAGTGGCCTCCATTGATTTCTCAGTGACCAGTATCTGTGTAGTCATAATTGTGTAAACAGTAGTGTTACTATGTATATAATAGTGGGAGAATGGGAGCAAGCAGAAGGCTGTAAGAGAGTTGAAGTTTCATCTACTATGTAAAAAAGTCAGTGGATGAAGTTTAAATTTCATCTATTGGATGATACATTTCAACATTTGTGAATTAATTTCGTAGAGATTTATTAAGTACCTATTATGTATCTGGCACCCAGGGGCTTCCAGTGAATGACACAAAAATCCTTGCCCTCATGAAACATACATATGGGTATAAAAAGGAGATTCATTGAGAAAAATAAATAAAATATAAAAGGTATTAGGTAAGAGTAAGTACAGGTGATAAAAACATAAAGCATTGCCTCAGTAAATGCTGGTTGCAATTTTAGCTTTAGAAAGTCCTCCTTGAGATAGCGAATTTTGAGAGAAGACGTCAAAGAAGTACGTGAGTCTTGCGTACAGTGCCAAGAATAGTGTTCATTCCAGGTGCAGGGATGAGTTCATGCAAAGGCACTTTGCTGGGCACGTTCAAGAAGGCATTTTCAGTTCAAGGAAAGCAGCCTGCCCACTGTGTTTGAGTAACACTCCGTGCCTCATGTTTTTGAGGAACAGCAAGGAAGCCACTGCTCTGTAGAAGAACAGTAAGGAGGACAGATAGGTATCGAGATCCGAGAGTTAAAGGGCCTTGTGTGATTTAGAAATGTGAAGGTAAACAGCAAAAGAAACAACTAAGAGTTGAACATGGTTGCATCTAGGGAGCAGAATAATTCAATGGGAAAGGGATGGCTATTTTTTGTTAGAAGCCTTTCAGCAATAGAATCGGGGGCTTAAATGTCTGACAGAAAATAGACATAGTTCCAATGTGTACAATTGTGTGTGGGCCACAGTGTGGCAGAAAGTGAGCTACAAATGATCTCTAAATCTGAGGCTTTTGGGAATTCTGCTCAGAGCATATAGAACTTTCCCTGGGCCTTGAAGGATGGCTGTCATCTGGATAGATGGAAAGAAAGTTAAGAGTGTCGCCGTGGGGCTCCACAGCACCTGGGAGGTCACGTAGCCCAGCTCCCTCATCTGCGGGGAGATGAAGTCCAGGAGATTTAGAAGGGAACACAAGCAAGTGCAAGGTCTCCCAGCAGGGGACTGGCACAGCTAGGGCAGGGCAGCAGTCTCTGTCCTCTCTGCGCCCCCCCCACCACCTGCCGCCCCGGAGAATCTCTATGTCATTCTCCACGAAAGCTCTCACCCTGTGCAGCTGATCCAGACAGAAATTACCTCATCTTCTGGCCATCATCTCTGTATTCCCTCTATTTCTCTCCTCTTCCCATCCTTTTGCCGTGGAAGGTGTGTCTTTTCCACATGGCTGAGGGCTCTGATTCCACTTTCCCCTGTGGGGCTTGAGGGAAATTACTCCTTTGGCTGCTTTTTCTCACCTGCCCTTGTGGGTCGCCCTGTGTTACATTTCTTATTGTTGATCACTTGGGGGCTCTAGCTGGGCGTCTTCTTTTCGGTTCTTTTTATTCCTCACGGGCAAGCTCATGCATAAACATAGCTTTAGCACTTAACGCTTGTAACTCCTAAGTCCATAGCTCCAACTCTTTTTATTACCTTCAGACTTGTGTGGCCTATTGCCTACCAGACATCTGCACTTGGATGATCCGCATGGGGCTAATGAGATTATCATCAACTCCTTTCCAGACCTGCTTCTCCTTCTTTGTTGCCTCTTACACTGAATGACACTACTGTCTCTAATGGCTAAGGCTGCAACCTGGAAATCGTCTGAGATTTCTTCCTCATTCTTCTGTCCATTCAACAAGCAAGCCCAGTCTCTTCCATTTCCCAGACGTCTCTCACTGCCACCGCCACCGCCATAAAACAAATTCAGACTACCGACTTGTCTTGCCTGTGTCACAGCGACACAGACCTCCGAACAGATCTTTCAGCCTTGTTTTCTGACCTTGTCTTCATCAGTCAAGGTGCGATTAAGGAAATAGAAGTCGTTCTATTTATGCCAGGTATAAAAAGTTTCATGTAGGAAATTGTGCTCCGTAGCTATTGGAAGAGCCAGGACAACAAAGGATAAGGAAGCTGACATTAAAGATCAGGGAGGCTGACACCTAAAGACTCAGCCTGAAGCTGGTAAGTTGGTAGCTCACATGGAGGCTGCTGTGAATGTCACATTTTCCCTTTGGTCTTACTGAGGCTGCTTCAAGGGAATAATGGCTTTGCCTTCTTTTCTGCCTTCAAAAATCGTGCACTACTGCCTCTCACTAATGAATTGTAATGTAAAACAGAAAGTACAAGAGATCTCTGGGAAATCTAGTGATGGCGCAGAGAATGTAGAAGAAGTCCTAGTAATATTGAGTTGTCAACGTATAGGAGGATTAGGAGGAACTTAACAGAGGACCAAGGGGGAAAAGAAGGGGGGAAATGGTGGGGGAAAGGGAGAGAGGCAAACCATGAGAGACTCTTGAATGCTGACAAAAACTGAGGACTGATGGATGTGGGGGGGAGGAGGGATGGACATGGAGGAGGACGCTTGTGGGGATGAGCACTGGGTGTTAAGTGGAACCTAATTTGACAATAAACTATTTGTAAAAAAAAAAAAATATTGAGTTGTCAAGAGATCGTCTATCTCACCTTTCAATTCTGTTCTCTAAAATGTAGTCAGATCTTTTATAATATCTCCTACTTAAAATTCTTCAGTAGTTTCTCATTCATTTTAGGATAAAGAAGGAAATGCCTTCATATTGCCTTAATATTCTTCACAAGACCCTTTATGATCTTTCTCCAGCTTACTTCTCTAAGTCATCTCTTTATCTTAGCTACCTTTGAAACCTCAATTTAGTTCTAAGTTGACATTTGAATGAGGAAACCTCAAGCAAAAAGTTGATTATGTTACTGTGTAGAGGAGATCAAGTTTGGCCAGAGAGAGACCAGGTTTTAAATAACATTTAAAAGTAAAAGAAAAGAAATTTGGGGGCGCCTGAGTGGCTTAGTCGGCTAAGTGTCCGACTTTCGCTTAGGTCATGATCTCGCGGTTCGTGGGTTCGAGCCCTGCGTCGGGCTCTGTGCTGACTGCCAACTCAGAGCCTGGAGCCTGTTTCAGAGTCTGTGACTCCTTCTCTCTCTGACCCTCCCCTGCTCACGCTGTCTCTCTCTCTCTCTCTCTCTCCTCGAAATAAATAAAACATTTAAAAAAATTAAAAAAAAAGAAATTTGGATTTGATGTGGTAGCAAATAGGTTCCTGAGTAAAGAGATAACTTTAATTAGAAAGATGCCTTATGGGGGCCTGGGTGGCTTAGTCGGTTAAGCGTCCGACTTTTGCTTAGGTCATGATCTCGCGGTTCGTGGGTTCGAGCCCCACGTCGGGCTCTGTGCTGACTGCCAGCTCGAGCCTGGAGCCTGTTTCAGTCTGTGACTCCCTCTCTCTCTGACCCTCCCCTGTTCACGCTGTCTCTCTCTCTCCTAGAAATAAATAAAAAACAAACAAACAAACAAACAAAAATAGAATCTCGTAAAGAAAGATGCCTTATGAAATCTGGTTTTGGGATACTAGAGAATAAGGGGAGAAATTGAAAGATACCTGTAACTAGGACTTTAATACAGTAATAATGACACAGAGTAAGAGGAGAGGCAGACAGTGGTGGGAACCAAGGGAATGGGGGCAAATGAGAAACCACCTCATAAACCTTTCTGTGGCAGAATTAACAGGCTTTGATAGTAGAATAAACAGAGAGGAATTAATAGACAAGTTTTTTTTTTCTACGTGCAGGAATTTTAATAGGACTGGTTTTGATAAATCTGAGCTGGGGAGGAAAAATAATAGATACACTAGGTTTGAGGGGATGCTGGAAACAGATCCAATTATTCAGCTCGAGAATGCCCAAAAGTTAGCAGCTAATTATGCTAAAATTATCCAGTTGGTCTGAATTATCCATGTAATTGTACCAATTCACACCCTCACTTAGCCCACTGTTAAAACCGCCTCAGAACTGAAAATGCCTCATTTTACTCTTTGCCAATTCCCAACCATATCGTTAAGCAGAAAACATTCCCTAGGGCAGCAGAGTTTAAGTTTGGTGCTTGCTTTCTTCTTTTATGGAATGTGTACTCTTAACTACTGATGCTGTCAAAAGCCAAACAGAAAGTTACCTTGGTTTGTATGACAGGACTTCTTTTTTTGAACTCTCTTTTCTTTTAGAGAGACTCCACAATATCATTTTAAACAAAATTAACAATTCAAAATAAAAAGTTCAAGCTTAGGAAACGTTCCATTATATATATAATCTCCATATTATATATAACGGAATTCCATTATAATCAGCAGAGAAGTCATTTTTTTAAAGTAAGTGGTGGGTGGGGGCACCTGGGTGACTCAGTTGGTTGAACATCCATCTCTTGATTTCAGCTGAGGTCATGATCCCAGGATCATGGGATCCAGCCCCACATTGGACTCCAGCGTGGAGCCTGCTTAAGAGTCTCTCCCTCTCCCTCCTCTGCCCCTCTCCCCCACTCGTGTGCTCACTTTCTCTCTTTCTCTAAATTAAAAAAAAATAAAAATTAAAATTAATTTGTTAAAGTAGGTAGTAATAAAATGTACACCAACATTAAGAAGGGATGTTTTGAAGGTGTTAAAGTCTCTATCACATATCTTCATGAGGTCAGACTAGTTTTATATTAAAACTGATGGAGTCGTCCTTTGCACTGTTTAAGGGTTTTGCATCATTATCATTGAGCACTTCAAAGGGATATACATTATTTATTTTCTTGCTCAAATAGCCCTCAGTGCCCTACACTCTATGAGGAGGGAAGTATTAATGCCTGCTTTGCTGGGAAAATAAGCATCCATCCACACTTCTTGAGGAAGTTAGAGAAGGGGAAGGGGAGAAGCAGTCGCTTCTCACAAATTGTTTCTGTATGGCTTCTTGGACTGCTGAAAAGGTGGGAAAATCAGGACACACTTGGGCCACCAGCTACCCGTGAGCAGAGTTTCTCCAATGCGTGAAGCAGTCTTCACTCTCCATCTATGGCTTGGAGAGGCACCCGAGGAGACACCTCTGTACCATGGGAGTTATATCTTAACTTTGTGTGAGATGTTTGCTCTAACTTAAGAGAGTCAGCTTAGGAGGAGGATTCATACCCATAAAGACACCTTCCTTTTTTCTAGGTGACACCAAGGCCACTCGTGATTGAAAATAACCAAAATCACTCACGTTGCTTGTTAGGGAAAAGTCAATATTATTAAATATGGTGGTTAAAATGAGATCCTCTTATTTTAATATTGTTTTTATTCTTTAGCTCCACTTTTAAGTTGTTATGTGGGCCATTCGCGTGATTTTTAATCCTATTGAGTTTTGGATTGCCAGATCATCTATGTTTTCTATAGAAAAATGACTTAGGACTTGAAGCTATGTGATATATTAAGTAGTATAAGTCCAAATGTCCATGCCATATCTTTATGGAATATAGATGACAAATGCCCCTTATAACTAGTGCTAGAGTTGGGATTGGTGATACAGCCTAGGGACGTGCCATTCCCAGCAGTAAGCATGTTGACATTGGCGGAAATATATGTATTTTTAAAAATTGTGCGTGTTCCTCAAATACTGTTAAAGCTTGACCAAGTTCCTAAGCCTGTTCTTACACAAACATAGGATCCTTTTAAAGGAACAAAAATAGACTGTCTTTAGTCAGTAGAGTAACCATAGAAGTATTTATTACAATTCGACTATAAATTCCGCACGATGTGACTGACTGAAAGTCTTGTTTTTCTGTAATTTTTTAAGTGTTTACTTATTTTTGAGAGAGACAGAGACACAGTGTGAGCAGGGGGGTGGCAGAGAGAGGGAGATGCAGAATCTGAAGCAGGCTTCAGGCTCTGAGCTGTCAGCACAGAGGCAGATGCAGGGCTCGAACTTATGGACCACAAGATCATGACATGAACCAACGTCAGACACTTACCTGAGTAAACCGCACAGGCATCCCTGGAAGTCACTTTTGAAAATAAATGCTATAAAACACCAAGCTATTGCAATGTGTGATCATCACCTTATATTTTCAGCATACACTGTTTTGTGGAATTGTTTATGTACGTCTTCCACAAATTTACTACAGAACCTGACACAGTTAGTAAGCAACAGGGATGAGATATAGTAGAAGCAGCATGCCAGAGTGGATTGTGCCTGGACAAGGCATCTAAAGACCTGGATTCAAGTTCTAGCTCAGCCACTTCATAGTGTATAACAGATACTCATGGGAACCTGCCCGTGTCTGTTCACCCTCACCACCTCAGTACCCAGAGCCCTGACTTTCATCTCTCGGCATCTGTGAGAGCATTCTCACACTGCTGTAACACACCTCACTGCCAGAGCAACAGGCCAGAAGTATGGAGGTATTATTGCCTCCTGGGGGCAACCTTCAAGCAATAAAGATGAGAAACAATAAACAGCACCTTCCCTCACCCTGCGTGGGCTAACTCTGAGACCTGTGGTCTATACTGGCTCCCAGAATTTCCCCACACCCCAAAGGAAGTTCCAGTCTCCCACAGGGTCGGTTGCCTTGATAATACAGCCTGTATTGACCTTCCACCCTTTGGTGTCTCGTTCCCCCACTTTCTCTTTGACTCACCTTTGTTTCTGGAGGAACCCAGAATAAAATAACACATAGTCCTTGGCCTTGGGGAGGTCAGCCAATTACATTCAGTATCGCATGTAATAAATTGCAGAATCTAACAAATCTTCCTTTCAGTTATAAAATTCCGTGATTTTAATTTCTGCCCTCCCCCCAGCTTTTCTTCTGGGCATGGAAAGAGATATCTGGAATATAGAAATGGCAGTAGTGACCAATTTGTGGCTTTCCTAACACCTTTCAAAACTACAGGGAAGAGTTTCCACCTAGATAATAGAAAAACTTAAAGATGATAGTAATGAGAATTCCCATATTACATTCTTTCCCAGCCTATAGTTCCAGTTTTTGAGTTTCTGTGTTGTTTGGTAGAAAAATTAAACCTTAAAGAAAACAGCTCATTATTCTAGATCTACTTAGAAAAGCCCTGGAAAAGCTCTTTTCAAAAAACAGGACAAATATATATCCTGTGCAACTACTCATATATAGACAATATGTATACTTTACATTGTTGTCCTGTGAATAACGTCCTCCTTGCAAAATGCTTGTGAGGAAGAGAGGGCAAGAGTGAGTAGCCCCAGATGCCAAATGAGAAAGCTGAAGTCTAAAAAGGTTAAGTGATCATTCAGGAACTTTAGCCTTTTGTGTCTGGGATCTGTGCCTTTTCTGCCACATGCTTTTTTCTCGTGTTACTCTTTGGTGGATTTTTCTCTTCAGGATGCCTGTTTTCTAGAGAATTGTGGCAATAAGAATACCGAAAATCTATTTTGTGGGAAAGGTCACTTCCCACTTGGGAAGTGAGCTGGAAATGGATGCCCTATTACAAATTCCTTGGACACTTCCTGGGTCGTTATCTTAAATGTCTTCTTATGCACAGTATCTGCTAGCATTATTGTTTAAGCGTATTATGCCTAATATTGGGCAACATACTCAGAGAAGAACATAATAAATGGAGAGATTTCAGGCATCCGAAGAAGAGTGTTATTAACCTCCCTTACCTCCCCTGCCTACTAGTGGATTTCTGAAATATTCCATCCCTTTAGTTTAACAGTTTGATTCCTGCTGAAATTAAAAAAAAAAAATACCCTTGATATATGTCACAGTGGAAGCTGTTTCCAGTCATTTTTACTATGAATGATTTTAGGTCCTCTCCTAAAAACAGACCTGATAGAGGAAAGGGGAGCATCCAGAGCTTGATCATCTTAAATGGAAAAAAGGCAGAGGATTAATGGGGATGGGGATGGAGACAGAAGAGAATGTGGAACAGCATCGTGGCATATCTGACTTCACTATTTGCCTGAGGCCTAGACAAAGAGTCACGGAATAAATTTACTAGCCATGTTGTCATGGGCAGGTCACTGACTTTCCTTAAAGTTTTCTTATGGAGAAAGGATAGGTTAGGACTACATGTTCTCCAAGTTCTTTTTAGTTCTAGGATCATATTATTCGTTGATTCTATTTGTCATATACGCCCACGGAGACGGTAACAGAGGCAAATGAGAAAATCCAGTCAGCTTCTGTAGTCTTGAATATTAGCTAGGAAACAGACCAAAAAAAGGTAATGAGGTTTTGTGTTTGAGTACATAATCCACAAGAGTCTTCGCATTGAGAAATGAGAAAAGGCAAACTAGAGAGCTAGCCGTTTACATTGTTCACGAGCAGCCTTCTGCACACGCTTCCAAAGGACCCAGAGCCATTTGGCAAGGTACAGAAAACTGAAAGCGTATGTCCAGTGTTCTACGCCTGATTTCTTCTCTGGCTCTAACCTGGAGGCAGCTGATGGGCTGTATGAGACACTGGACCAGAAGGAAGCAAGGTGTGGCTCTTCCAGCACCTAGCACTCACCCTCCACTTTCTCTTTTTTAGTGTGCCAAACGCTGTGACCCCATAGAGCCTGAAACAAGGATTCAAGTGCTAGTGGTTTATTTCAAAGGTTCAGAGAGTGTTGGTAGGGAAGCAGGCACCTGGTACAAGGAAGGGAGGGCAGCTGGTAAAAGGTGCACCATAACGCCAGCTACCATTGCGGGTGACTAGAATTTAATCCTGCAGAGAAACCCAAGGAAACGTTACAACACATGCACCTCAGGTTTATTCTACCTGATGGTCGAGGGAGCTGGGGTATTTTTGACATGACTCCATCAGTCCCTGACCATAGGCACTCCCGTGAGATGTTAGTTCCCCAGCCCTTCTGGCCTAATGTGGGCAGCAGGCAGATTAAACCCTGATGACCAGAGAAAGCAAAGCCCTTTGGCAAAAAAGCACAGGTTCGAAGTTAGGCCACCCGGCACTGAAGAGGTAAAGGTGAAGGCATATGGATAGGGTGGCAATGACATCACTACACAGGAATCATTTCAGTAAATCCTTGCAGCAGTGCTATGGGTTGAGTATTTTTTCTATGTCTATTACAAAAATGAGAAAACAGAAGATCAGAGACTTGAAGTGTCTTATAAGGGCAGAGTTGAGATTGCAATCAAGTGTTCATGACAAGACAGACCAGACTGTTAAACACTGCACTTCTGTGCGGGGGGAATGTGTCATCTTAGGCAAGGCTTGTCCTAAACGCCCTTCCTTCTACAAAGTACACCCTGATTCTGCCATCATTTGTTCTGTATCTTGCTATAGACTTCTCTTTCTAGCTCTAAAGAACAGTTATTGTTTATATTCACCCTTCTTGCTAAGTGAGAGTTTCTTGGTTTGTAGAGAACATTGGTCTTTTCATTTTTGCAGTGCTCCCACCCCACGCCCAAGCAAAGATTTGACCCTCAGTTAATGTCCATAAAAGGCTATTGCCTCGGTTTTTTGATAGAGGCTTAAATTGACAGTAATTTATCCACTCAAGGCAGCCAGTATTGATAGACTCCCTACCATATGCCAAGCAAGAAATAGACACGGGTGGAAGCAGGAAAATAAGCGCCACTCCAAGGCACAATTATATGTGGAAGCTTGTTTGTCTCTTTTCTAAATAATTCTGCCCAGTCAACCCAGGTTTGATTAAATTTTTCTAACTCTTGTGGATATTGAGAAAAAGCCATCTTTCTTTTTAATCTCATTTTCCTCGTGTAATAAACAGCAAGAAACATGTAAATGATGAAATCTGTTTAATTTGTTTTATACAAGCTGGAGCCGTGTATGAATACCTGCTTCTAAGATCCTACATTTTGTAACACTATTTCTGGCGTCAAAAGGAACCTGTTTCGGATGTACACCAGAATCTTATTTACAGTGTGTGGCCCATGTTTCTCTCGGCTGCTGATCCCTCACTGGGTGTAGGCCAGGTGGACAGCGATTTTCTACATCTTTCTACTGCACAGCAAGAAGCAGTTAATTTCCAGGCACATATTGCTTTAATTTCAGTTAGTGCAATCATTTTTCAGTCCAGTGCCAGGGTCCTCCTGCCAGGGGTTGTAATTTTGTAAGAGCAGCACTCTTGAAAATGCGTGGGAGAGATTAGTGGGCGTGCCTGAAATGCTTTCTTTCTCACTTTGTACTGTGCAAAGCCTCAGGCAGAAGCTTTGGGAGGTGGTTTCATTTGGAGACATTGATCAGTTTTGGAGAACTCTGGAGAAAACTCAGATTTTCCTTGGAGTTGAGTCATTTGGATTGGGAAGGGGGTCTCATGTGCCTGAGATGACGATGTGGACAAAAGTATGCAGGCCCCACATGAAGGCACTTTTATCTTGTGTTCCCTTTTATTTTTTGAAAGAATATTGATTTTCAGTTTGATTGGGATTAAAAATGAGAAGAACAAGTCTATTTCATGCTAGTCCGAAGCTCTAATAGAAACCAGGGGAGAAGCAGGAAGTCCGTCAGTGACGGTCCCAGAAAAATAAAAACAGTCAAATGCATGTACAGAGGACAGACTGCCCAGTACTGGCCCAGAACCCTAAGATAGGCTCAGTGTCATATGTCAGCAGAAGGCCAGTGTGTAAGGACACTCGCTGAAATTATAAGCGGGATGTCAGAGCTCATAGCATATTTCTACTGTGTGTATTACAGGAGAGGGCACATCCCTGATACAGAATGACCCAGAGTCCAAACTACCTAGTGGGAAACAAATATTTCATTTGCCTGATCCTTTTTGGCAGAGAGATGGCCAGGGAGACCAGGGTAAGGAGCTATGAAAAATTTTTCTCTATCACAACTATTTGATTAAGAAATAAATGTTACCTTGGGGTGCCTGGGTGGCTTAGTCGGTTAAGCGTCCGACTTACGCTTGGGTCATGATCTCCCGGTTTGTGGGTTTGAGCCCCGCGTCCGGCTCTGTGCTGACTGCCAGCTCAGAGCCTGGAGCCTGTTTCAGTCTGTGACTCCCTCTCTCCCTGACCCTCCCCTGCTCACGCTGTCTCTCTCTCTCTCTCCTAAAAATAAATAAAAACATTAAAAAAAAAAGAAATAAATGTTACCTATTCTGGGATATTCCAGTGTTTTTCACTATTTAAGACTCCCAGTCAGACCCGTTAGTGGGTCATGAAAATCAACTTTGTAGGCAGCAACTGGATATTTTTTAAAAAATTTTTAACATTTCTTTATTTTTGAGAGAGGGGGAGAGAGAGACAGAACAGAGCCCAAGTCGGGGAGGGCCAGAAAGAGAGGGAGACATGGACTCTGAAGCAGGCTCCAGGCTCCAAGCTGTCAGCACAGAGCCCTACGCAGGGCTCAAACCCACAAACTGTGAGATCATGGCCTGAGCCAAAGTTGGACACGTAACCGATTGAGCCACCCAGGTGCCCCAGCAACTGGATTTTTAATGAAACAAAATAAAAAAGAATAGAATAGAGTCAAAGAAAATAAAATACAGCAGATTGCATCTCATTCAGTAAGGGTATTATTTCACCCTTTTCCCAGTTAATACACGTATGCGTGTGTTCATATATATGTGAATATGTGTTTATATGTATATATCCATTTATTTGGAGATGTAGATGCCTATTTGTGGTATATAGGAGATGGATGAGTGGCCTAAGACATGATGTAAATGCATTTTTCTTATTATGGATTATCATCACAATAGCTTGAAAGCCATTATTAGATCCTAAAATGTACAAATAAATAGAACCCACACATAATCCTTCACCTTCCGAATCTTACAATCTAGTTAGAAGTAAAATCCCTAGAGGAAAAGGAAGCAAGTATTTGTTTTATTCATCACTTATCACCATCAAGGTGCATAGGTCATTCCATGTAGTTCTCATGACAGTTTCACACATGGAGTTAGTGCTATCATCTTACAGGAGAAGAAATGAAATAACTTAACCAAGATGAGGCAACCCAGCCCAAATAGGTAGAGTCTATATTCATAGTCTGGTGGGATGCTTAACACAATTTCCTCAGTGAAATGGTAACGTGAACATCGAGAAACTTGGATATTGAAGAATGGAGAGGTTACTAATTTCCATCAAGGGAAGAAGAAGAGAGTCTTGTGAAGGAAGTAGGATTTGAATTTAACCTGAAGTTAAGTGGAGAGGAAAAGAACTTACAGTGAATTCTCGACAGTAGATGAGAATATGAGCAAAGTCTTAGAGTAAGGAATGAGCATGGAGTACTTAGGGGCCAGTGAAGTGAGTGAGTTGGATAGAGGAGAAGATGTGTGTTTGGGGAATAGGGAAAAGGCTGGATCCAAATTAGCCCTTTGAAAGGTTGATCACATACCATGTGCCAGGCACTGTGCTAAGAGATTTGTATTCATTATTTTCTTTAATACTCGTGACAATTGTAGGTGATAGAGAATGTGATGCTCACTCTAAAGAGGAGTAGATGACCTGTAAAGGGATTCTGTAAGTTGTCCAAGGTGTTAGTATGGTGCTGGATTCAAAGACCCGTGTCTGTGTCTAAAGCGTATGTTGCTGGCCACTCTGCCATACGTGTGAAATGATTCCCAGATAAAACATTGTACTTGCTTTTTTTTTTAATTTTTTTTTAATGTTTTTTATTTATTTCTAGGAGAGAGAGAGACAGCGTGAGCAGGGGAGGGTCAGAGAGAGAGGAAGTCACAGACTGAAACAGGCTCCAGGCTCTGAGCTGGCAGTCAGCACAGGGCCCGATGCAGGGCTCGAACCCACGAACCGTGAGATCATGACCTAAGCGAAAGTCGGACGCTTAACCGACTAAGCCACCCAGGCGCCCCAGGAGTTGCACTCTTAACTGACTGAGCCACCCAGGCACCCCAAACATCCCTTTCTTGATAAGATATTTCCAGATCATCTGTCTAAAATTACAATTCTCCCAACCCAGTGCTCTCTTCTATTCTTTACTGCAGCTTTGTTTTTCTCCTTAGCATCCATCATTCATCAACACACTGTGCCTTTTACTTTCTTAGGAGTGTTGCATCTGTCTCCATTACTGGAATGTAAGCTCTATGGGGGCAGAGATTTTCTGGCCTCTTCTGTTCACTACTATATTCACAGTACGTACAACAGCACTTGATAGGTCTTAGGCCTACAACAAATATTCATTTGAATGAGTAAAATCCAGGCAATCCAATTCCAGAGACAACACTCTTAACTTGAGGCTAAACTGCCTCTCAGAAGTTCAAGAATGTTTTTTAAACAGATAAGTTTTGAATACATTTATCCAATATCATTTTGTGAAGTTTAACCAAGGTTCAGTTATTTCTAGATAATTTCAAATACTCAATGCAGAAGAAAAAAAACATCATCTCTGATATGGTGTGTTTTTTGTTTGGTAGTAAAATGCCCCCTTCTGAAGTGTTAATAAATATATCATTATCTGGTTTATTCCACCATCTCTGCAAATTTCTCAAGACACTTGTATTTCTCTATATGCAGTGAGTGTACTGCTATAGAGTCTATTTATACTAGGTGAGATAATCATATAGTATTTTAATTATAGTATACAATTCACTTTCTATTTTATGATTTGTTGTCTTTTTTGGAGCACTCTGTACTGCTTCTTAGTATCAATTCCTTCTCAGCACCCTTCTGCAACTAATGAAATAGACTGGTTGAAATGAATTTAGACTTTGTATCATGGTTTTGGCATCACAGTACTTACGGATATATAAGAATAGTCTACTCAATTCTTTTCCTCTAAAGAATCTCTTCTTGAGGTATCTAAAATTTCAAAATATTCTCTCATTAAATTTCTGGAATTCTGTAATATGTGTTAAAATCTCTACTCCCTTGGTGTTCTTCCATATACGAGGGTTGTCTTTCACCAACCAGTGCCCTGCCCAATTTAGACATCTTACACTGATATTGGAAGGCTGTCTGTATTTAGTTCATCTTAAAATGTGAAAAAAAATAAAGAGTGTATGGTTGTCCTTAAACCTTTGCTTCATTTTCCATATGGCAGCATAGAATGTGAATAACATTATTCTGTGTACTCTTTAGCATTTGGAGCTAATAGTATCTTTTTTTAGAACAACAGGTTTTATTTGATGAACATGTTCATTAAAAATTAGCCCAAGGCAAATTTATTAATCTAAGCCCTTACACTTGGAAGCAACAAACTTTTTAAAATACTTGATCAATCCATTAGTAAAATAGTTCAAATACCTCCCTTTCAGTTCTTCTATATTTAAAGCGGTTGATTTAATTGTATTTGATCGTTCCAACTTTCTGGATAGATGTTGACAAGACTCATGTTCTGGCTTAGGTTAAAGCACTGTTCCCCAAAGTGCATTTCACAGAATACTAATCCTACAAGTATTAATTGGTGATGTTCAGGAGAAGAAAAACTTTCCATGGTCACATGAATTCTGGAAGTGCTCAATTAGATCAAGAACAGAGTTTAACAAGGTTTTTTTTTTTTTTTATTGTGGGACTTCTTAGAATTTTTAAAACTAGGAATTATGAATCCCATGGGAAGCAAAATACTTTTCAGGGATTTCAAACTGCTTTCACCGTTGAAAACATTGTTTTTTTGTTTTTTTTTTTTTTTGGTCAGCTAACCTAGCTGTAATAGTGGTTCATGGTACACAATATGGGAAGCACTGGTTTGAAGCCCCAGCAAGAGTAAGATTATTAAAAACAAGAAGACTGTCTGCAGAGAGCTTAAAGTGCCTGTTGCTCAAAGGCATTGAAATTTCTGTTGGGTGTGTCACTGATAATATTCTCAACTTGCAATTTTAAATATTTGAGTCTCTATGAGGGAAGGATGACCTAGCCATGATAAAATGGGAGAGAATAATTACAAAGCACTTTTCCATTCTTACTACGCCTTTATTTTTTTTTTATTTAATGTTTTATTTATTTCTAGGAGAGAGAGAGAGACAGCGTGAGCAGGGGAGGGTCAGAGAGAGAGGGAGTCACAGACTGAAACAGGCTCCAGGCTCTGAGCTGGCAGTCAGCACAGAGCCCGACGCGGGGCTCGAACCCACGAACGCGAGATCATGACCTAAGCGAAAGTCGGACGCTTAACCGACTAAGCCACCCAGGCGCCCCTTTACTACACCTTTAAAATACATGTCTGTGCATTTTGTCTCTGTGAGATAAAGCCTATGAATTCCGATGAGGCAGATCCCAAAGGTGATCTATTTTAAATAATATCTTCAGTAGGAAATACCCAATTCATTCTTAAGTTTAGTTACCAAGGTGACCATATGTCATTGTACGCTCAGTACCATTCAGCTTTGCACCTGCTATGTCTGTGTAATTATTAATAACACCCCCTCCTTGTCTAAAAAATGGGACCATTTTGGATAATTTATATGGTTACCATCCCAATTGATCCATGTATGGCAGATTATATTTTCCAAAGGGGTTGCAGCAATATTTCCTGTCTACATGCCCGTCTCTCATGAAGAGATGTAATCTAATTTAATTTCTCTTCCTTGGAATCTAGGAGGGCCTGTGACGTACTTGTAACCAGTAGAATACAACACAATGACACTCCCTAACTTCCCGGCTAAAGACATAAGAGGTAATTATGCTGCAGCCTCATTCAGTGGAAAACCCACACAGATTCCTTAGTCACTATTTAAACAGTCAGACTGCCCTGAAGCTGCCATGCTGTGAGGAAGCCCAGACTAAGTCACATGGAGGGAGAGGTGCCCAGCCAGCCCCTAGATGCTCCAGTTGAGTCATCAACCGACTGCAACTACACGGGAGATCCTGAGCCACAACTATCTCACCACAAACTTCCTGGAGTCCTGATCCACTCATGAGACATAACACGATGTTGCTCTTCTAAGCTACTGTGTTTTGGGGTGATTTGTTACCCAACAGAAGACAAATGGAGCCTGTGGAGTTTAGACCAGACATGTGAAATTAGGCAGCAAGGAGTGAATTAACTATCTAAAATTCAGGTATAATCTTGAGACTACATAAAATAATACATCTAAGTACATCCTCTCCAAATACAAACTTGTAAAATAAGATAATTTGGTAAAAAACAAAGTACCAACAGACTTCTTTCATCTTAAACTTTACTTCTTTATGTTTTTGTTAAATATGTATTGAGAATAGTATATAAAACATCTTTTTAGCTTACAAATTGGTAACAACAGAATACCTGTGTGTATATTCTTCACCTATCTATAAAAGTGACCTTAGCTAGAACTTCTGAAGTACCTCCCAACCAGGTTTCTCTTTCTGAATCGCCTCCTTGCCCTCTTTCCCAAAGGTAACCACTGTGCCAAAACTGGAATTTTCTTTTTTCCCCCACCTTTTCACTGAAATAAATTTGACATGTAACATTGTATAAATTTTAGGTGTACAGTGTATTAGTTCAATACCTTTGTATATTGTAGTATGGTTGCTGATGTAGTGATATTTATCATAATTCTAGTACAATATTATTGTCTCTGTTTTACTGTGCGTTAGATCTCTATGGCTTATTTACTGTTCATTAAAGCCTGAAGCCTTAAACACCATCACTCGTATCTCCCCCACTCCCATCGCCTGGTAACCACCATTTTGCTCTCTGGTTTTACAAATTTACCTTTTTTAGATTGCACATATAAGTGATATCATACAGTACTTGTCTTAATTTATTGTCTGATTGTCTTGTTTAGCATAACATGCTCAAGGTCCATCCATGTTGTCACAGATGGGAGGATATCTTCCTTTCTTGTGGCCAGATAATATTCCACTATATGTATGTACCCCATCGTCTTTATCCATGTATCTGCTGATAGGCATTTGGGTTGTTTCCATGCCTTGACTCTTGCCAGGAATACTGCAGTAAACATAGGAGTACATATATGTTCTCAAAAACCTGTTCTCATTTCCTTTAGTTAAATACCCAGAAGTGGAAAGACTAGATTATATGATAGATCTCTTTTTAATTTTTTGAAGAACCTCCATTTTGTTGTTGATAGTGGTTGGACCAATTTAGATTCCCACCACCAATGTATAAGGGTTCCCTTTTTACCACATTCTTACCAGCACCTGTTATCTCTTGCTTCCTTGATGGTAACCCTTCTCATATCCCCTTGTGGTTTTATTTGCATTTCCCTGATGATGAATGGTGTTGAACATCCTTTCATGAGTCTGTTGACCACTTTGGTGTTTTTTTTCTCTTTGGAGAACTGTTTAGTTCTTCTCATTTGTAAGTTGGAGTGTTTTGTTATTCTTGTTATGATTATTGAGTTGTGTTCTTTATTTTGGATATTACTCTCTTACACAATAAATGGTTTGCAAAACTTTTCTCCCGTTCTGTACATTGTCTTTGCATTTTGTTCATTGGTTATTTTGCTGTGCAGAAGCTTTTGAGTTTGATTCGGTCGTGATTGTGGGTTTTTTCTTTTGTCTTTGTGCTTTTGGCATCGTGCCCCCTAAACTGTTGCCAAGACCATTGTCACCGAGCTTCTTCCCTATGCTTTCTCCTAGTTTTATGACATCTGGTCTTATGTTTAAGTCTTTTATCCATTTTGAGTTAATTTCTGTGAGTGCAGTGAGCTAGGGGTCCAATTTCCTTGTTCACCATGTGTTTCTCCAGTTTCCCAGCACCATTTGTTGAAAAGACTATTCTTCTTCCATTGGGTATTCTTGGCTCCTTTGCCAAATATTAGTTGACTATATATGTTAGGTTTCAGTTCGGGGCTTTCCATCTGTTCCATTTGGTTGACATGTCTATTTTTGTGCTATTACTATACTCTTATTAATATGGCTTTGTAGTAAAATTTGACATTGGAAGTGTCATACCTTTGGCTTTGTTCTTTTTTCTCAGTATTGCTTTGGCTCCCTGTGATTTTTGGTGGTTCCACAGGAATGTTAGGATTGTTGCTGCTATTTCTTTCAAGAATGCCTTTGGCATTCTGATGGAGACTGTGTTAAAGCTATAGATGAATTTGGGTAGTATGGCCATTTTAACAATATTAATTTTTCTGATCCACAAACATAGGGGTGTCTTTCCATTTGTTTGCATCATCTCTGATTTCTTTTAGCAGAGTTGTATAGTTTTTATTGTACATATCTTTTACTTCTTTGGTTAAATTTATTTCTAATATTTTATTGTTTTTGATGCTACTGTGAATGTGATGATTTTCTTTATTTTTTAGGTAGTGCATCAGTGTAAAGAAATGTGACTGATTTCTGGATGTTGGTTTTGTATCTTGCCACTTTCCTAAAACTGTTGATTAATTCCAACAGTTTCTTAACTGATTTGGGGAAATTTTCTATATATAGGATCATATCATCAGCAAATAACAATTTTAATTTTCCTTTCCAATTTGGATGCCTTTTAATTTGTTTGCCTTGCCTAATTGCTCTAGCTAGGACTTCCAGCATTATATTAAATAGAAGTGGTGAGGGTGGACATCTTTGCCTTGTTTATGGTCCTAGGGGAAATTCTTTCAACTTGTCTACATTGAGTATAGTGTTCACTGTAGGTTTGTCATCTATAGCCTATAGTTCTTTAATTCCATGTAGGAGTGAAATGTGGTATACTTACCTGGTTTTGGTATCAAGATATGACTCATAGAATGAGTTTGGAAGTATTTCCTTCTCCTCCATATTTTGGGAGAGTTTGAGGAAGATTGGTTTACTTCTTCTTTATATGTTTGGTAGAATTCCCCATTGAAGCCATCTGGCCCTGGAGTTTTCTGTGTTAGGAGTTTTTGAATTACTGATTCGATGTCTCCTCATTATTGGTTTGTTCATATTTCCTATATATTTGCTTGATTCCGTCTTGAAAGACTGTGTATTTCTAGAAATGGAGCCATTTCTTCTAGGTTGTATAGTTTGCTGGCATATAATTGTTTATAGTAGTCTCATGATTCTCAATATTTCTGTAGTATCAGTCATAAGTGCTCTTTTCATATCTAATTTTATTTATTTAAATCTTCTCTCTCTTTTTTCTTAGTCTAGGTAAAAGTTGGTCAATTTTGCTTTCTTTTTGAAGAGCCAGCTTTTAGTTTCATTGATCTCAGTCACAATACCTAGATCTGTGAGACAAGTTCCTATTGTGTCTAGATGAGAAGGCAACCTAATATTTGCATCATTTTAACCTAACAGTAACAAAATTTCTTAACATGCCATCATTCTCTCTTCACTGTGATCATCATAGCAGCATAGGCTGCCTACACACATGGTACTTCATTACCTTGGGTTCCATGTTATTTGGGTGGCATATGACTGATACTAGCAAGTAGCAATCAGGCGGATGTGATATACCCCTCTCCAAGACCTCACCATACATACCCTTTATGAAAATCATCAGAGATAGTGGTAATGTAAGAAGAGAGGGACCTAGATCCCAGCGTTACACTAGGAGGAGATCTGTCAAGGAGAATCAATCATCTAACTGACACTGGGCTGTAACATAATGGAGAAATAACCCTTTTTCTAGCGAGTTGCTTAGGATTTAGAGTTGTTTGTCACAGTAGCATAATCTCACCTGTTCTGATCCTTACCATCATCAGTATATGTTATAGAATGCAATTTCAGGAAGTGGAAGATATCACTTTGAAGTTTTTTTCTTTCTTTTTTATTGTATTTTCAGACGAGCAGCAGTTTTCTGTGAGGTTAGAAAGGAGTATGAGATAAAACTCCATAAAAAAGAATAACAAATACCACTGACTGACCCCTTTCTGCTTACCTGGCAGTGTGCCAGATAATTTTTAAACAGTGTTTACTGGGTTGCTCTTAGCAACCCTATGAAAGAGTTACTACTTAATCATCACCATCTTACCTACGAGGAAGTCGAGGTGTAGGTATGAGAAGAAACTTAAGACACTAGAGTAAATGAGTTCAAGAGTCATGACTTGAACTCAGGTTCTTCTGACTCCAAATTTCATGCTGTGAACAATGGTGATTAACTCTAAAGTTTCCAGGAAGAAGTTAGCTTAGAAGAAAGTAATTCTAACTAGAGGCACTGGTCGGAAATATTCTGTTGTTTCCCTGCCACAGCTGGGACAGTTTCATGACTCTTACTTTGCCAGAGAGATTAGGTCATTGAGGCAGTGTGAGATGGGAAATGCCTGCACTGTGACTACTTGCCTGTGAATGCCTCATTATTGTCACTGCCAGGAAAGCAAACTGCAAGAGAGAAGAGGGAGAAAAGTCAGAACAGGCTCTGTGATGTGCATTAAACAGCCCTTGGAATCAGCTGCTGGTAACCCAAAGATATGTTGAGTTACTTATGCCTGTATTAAACTTGAAACTCCACTACCACTTTATAGGTGAGAATTTGAAATGCCTGAAAATGAACATCAAGGTACTGTGGCTGTTTAGGTATCCCAGATTGGATGTAGAATTTGATGTGTGACTGCCGTTTAATAGAATTTGCAAATGACATATTTATTAGACATTGAAAAACTCACAACTTGGAGAGGTTCAGATAAGCATCCTGAGATTCTGAAACTCATAATTTGCACTTGTAAACATGTTAAGGGTTTTCTTTTTTAGTTTAGAAGTAAACTATTTTCATGATGCCTTCTGAGTGTGGAAATTTTTGTTTACAAAAACTACTTTTCTTGAATTAGAGGAAGACAGGATGATATAATCTGTATGGAAAACAAGGAGCCTTTTAGGATAATATAATACAATGGAAAGAAGTATAAAAAAGGAAAGGTGAAATGATATAGGAAAGAGACAAGAAAAATCAGAAATAGAGGAGGGAGAAAAATACACCTTCAATTGGAGGACATGGCAAAGGAAGAATTTTTTTAGGAGGTTGCTCACCTATTTATAATTTCCATGAAGAAATACTGTGAGTAATGGCTTCAAACATTCTACAGTGAAGAGTGCTTAAGGAGAGATAGTCAATCTGTGAATATTTCTATTACTACAGGGAAAAATAATGATTAATAATTTAAAACAATACATAATCCTAAAACATTCATTTTGTACTTCTCCTTGGGATGCATTTGAAGGTCACTCCCTCTTAAATGTACTTACACACACACACACACACACACACATTCTGTACTTCCTCTCAGTTCTTCCCCATGGTAAGCAAGTGGGTGTGCATGGGGAAATCTCCCCCCCAACTCACATTCCATATCAATATAGATAAACCACTTAAGGATGGAATTATATGGTTGACTCATAATCCTCCATAAGCTATAAAGGTTTCCTTTTTGAAATGCAGATGAGATAATATGCCTATGGTATCAGGATGATATTCTTGTCATCAGAGGGAGAAGGGAGAGAAGAGATAAAAGAAGCCCCTTTAATGTGAATTACTTTGTGACTGGAAATTCACAAGTACATCTCGGAAGGTCTGGGCAGCCACCGTGCTGCTGCTTACATGGTGCTGATAAGCAGTGCAGTTTATTTCCATCATCTCAGGATAGCTGTAGGAAGGCCACCCACAGACATGGGTGGAAGGAGAGGCAGAAAGCCTCAGAGAATATCTGCTTGGATGGTCTGGTATTGCCATCGTTTATTACTCTATTCTTGTTCCCATCACCATTGACCCATCCTCCTTACCCACCTTAATGCACAAGTGCAGGAATTAGTAGTACAGCTAACTGTGAAAAGGAGATGACACGCTTAATTGCAGCAAGCAAGATGAATTCTAAAACCTGCCCATGGATCCATGTCAAATGTCACATTTGATACTAATTTACACAAAATATTAATTTTCTTCCTCTCTTATCACACATGGTTTTCCTAATCTCCACCTTCTTGGGATGGTTTATTTGGGGCTGGCATCTGAGAGTAGGTTGACTAGGTGTCTATGTGGTCTTTTGTTTCAACAGAGCAGGCTAAAGACACCAAAGGTTTGAGAACCACAATTCCATGAAATGTGCAATAACTTCTCAAGTCCAAGATTAGTCATTTGTGATTCTATTCTTCTTAGCATATGAAAGAATGGGAAGAAATAACTCTCCCATTTTCTAACTCATTTCTAGTAACAAGATTTTGTTACCTGAGATATTTCATAAAGCTGTTGCCTTATATTTTTCTAGAAAGAAATTGACATTAATAGTAACAAAAAAAACCAATGACTCTCATGCACTGAGAAATTATAGCCATTGGCCAGTAACTGAAGTAATTTTTCATATATGAAATTATTTTATACTTTTAACAACTTTCAAAAGAGTTATTATTATCCCTAACGTAGGACTTTCAGATTATAATTAGATAAACTGAATAAGAACATTGATAAATTATCAGAAAAAATGTTTAATATATTCCCAAACCCTACCACAGTTTCCATTCATCTTTAGTGAAAAGCAAGTTCAAGATTGCAGTGTTGCTTTAATAAGCATGAGCTACCCATAATATGGGTGAGCTGGAGAATGTAGATGACTCATTTTATGATCACCCCCTCCCCCCGCCTTTGCCTGCCTGTAGCTAACACTATCAAGCACTTCCTTATGTTACCTACCATTTAAATTCATCCAAATAAATTAATTGATGAAAAGATATTGGAGATTATGTAATTACTTCCTCTGGCTCTGGTGGTGTTGCCATCTGACATCCAGGCAACAAGATGAGATCTAAATTAAATGCAAGTAATTGTTCACAAATAGGAAATGAAATGCCTGAAGAACCCCATGGTATTTTATTTTATTTTATTTTATTTTATTTTTAATGTTTTTTATTTATTTCGAGAGAGAGAGAGAGACAGCGTGAGCAGGGGAGGGTCAGAGAGAGAGGGAGTCACAGACTGAAACAGGCTCCAGGCTCCGAGCTGGCAGTCAGCACAGAGCCCGACGCGGGGCTTGAACCCACGAACCGCGAGATCATGACCTAAGCGAAAGTCGGACGCTTAACCGACTAAGCCACCCAGGCGCCCCAGAACCCCATGGTATTTTAAACAAGCTGATGTACTTGCCATCGATCAACAGTTGAGGCTTTCTAGCATGTACTTGGCTTGAGTCCCAATGATGACATTGTGCATAGCGACAAGTTCCTCTGCTACATCAGAGACAGGAATTGCTAAGAATGCATCCTTCAGTGAGAAATTAACTTTTGTAGGAGTGTGCAGATAAAGCATATTCTTAGTTCAAGTTCATGAGGGGTACTGGGTGGTTGATTTCAGATTATGCAGTAACTTGTAATATACAAATTTACCTTCATAATCATTTAAGTTAATCATCTTAAAGGTCTTGGGGACTGATCAAAAGTATTCTCAAGGGAAAACATGTCTAGTCTTCTCTTGGGGTAGTTAAGCCTTGTTAAGGTAGTTAGTGGGTCTTGTGTGGCTTTGTTTTAGTTCCCAGGAAAAGAGGCTGTTCATTTTTAAGATGTTTCTCAGGATCTTTGATGACCTTGGTGCCATGGGTTTCATCCATGCCTATAATGAGCAAAAGTGACCAATAAAAAGACTTCACTGCCTTTGAACAGGCTAAAAAAGACGCTATATTTTGAAAAGAGACAAAGACAGAATGGTGAAGAGAAAACATAAGCCTGAAGAAATAAAATGTTTCCAAAGAAAATGACCTTAATAGGCTAACAGCTTAGATGGGTACAAAGGTTTTTAGAAACAGTATTAGTATTCATTTAGTATAGGTAGCAGACAGCAACAGGAATTGGAAAATAACTTGGATGTGATCACTGAAGAGACAGAGGGAGGCAAAAAACATAAACTTCTTCCCGAGCACAAATCTTAGTGTCACCAGAGAGCACAGTTGGAATGTCCTCCTTTCCTGATTAGCAACCATCTAATGAAGGACACAGAGTGCCTGCCAGGTCTATAGACAGATCATGCCAAAAAACAGAAGCATTCAGGGTATGATATTTTCACCCTCTTGTAAGCACCAGGTTGAGAACAATTTAAGAAGTAATTATTTGGGGTCAATTTTGGGGGATTAGTAGTTCTTTTTAGGGTAGTAGTTCTTTTTAAATGAAGAGAAAATCTTTACAAGTCATTAAATCCAAAACCTTGGCATTTATCTATAGGTAGCTAAGGTAGGAGGGCATAGAGATAAAGCAGGGAAAATCCCAAATACGTACATACAAGCATAATGACAGATTTAAATAGAAGAGTTGTTCAAAGAAACAGTCCGGTTTTTTAATGTTAGGGACATGTGATTCTCTTTCCTAATGAATAACCATCTATTGTTGTAGGGTTCTAGAGGAAGAAAAAATAAAATGGTTTGGGTCAGTAGTGTCTGAAAACAGTGACGAAACACAGTATTGGGAAGAGGCTGGATTTGCATTTTGAGTAGTGATGACATTACAAATAAAGGTATGCTTTTACTATTCAAATAAGGATGAGAGGGAACAGAATTAAAGTGATCTCTCTGAAATGAGAATCCGATGATGTTCCTCTCTGAAATAAAATTGGCGAATATCCAAACTCCTTACCAATTTACCTCAAAACTTTATACTCAGTTTCATCAGCCTTTCCCTACATTTTGCCCCATTTCCTCCCCAACCCTACACAAATTCATTCTAGATTTCAGCTTCATGGAAATTCCATCCTGTCTCAGCGCACTGTGCTATTCCATGTCCCTATGTTTGGCACACATGGTTCCAAGTGATTTGGAAATCTACCCTCCCGTCATCCGTTTTCTGTGTGACCATTTCTAACTGCTTTTTATTTTTTATTTTTATTTATTTATTTATTTATTTATTTATTTATTTATTTATTTTTTTAATATTTTTATTTATTTCTAGGAGAGAGAGAGAGAGACAGCGTGAACAGGGGAGGGTCAGAGAGAGAGGGAGTCACAGACTGAAACAGGCTCCAGGCTCCGAGCTGGCAGTCAGCACAGAGCCCGACGCGGGGCTCGAACCCACGAACCGAGAGATCATGACCTAAGCGAAAGTCGGACGCTTAACCGACTAAGCCACCCAGGCGCCCCTTTATATTTTGTGATATTTGCCTGATTTCTATCTTCAGACAAGTAGTCATATGCCAGAGTCCAAAGTATTAAAATGAAACTTAAAATAATTTTTATCATACCAGAAAAAAATCTATTAACCGATATTCTATTAAATTTATATTAATTTATAGACAATTAAAACTGGTACAGTATGAAACCAGCCTTTTATAGCATTACTTTTTAAATTTTTTTTTATGTCTTTAATTTTATTTTGAGAGAGAGAGACAGGGAGTTAGCGGAGGAGGGTCAGAGAGAGGGAGACACAGAATCTGAAGCAGGCTCCAGGCTCTGAGCTGTTAGCATAGAGCCTTATGCGGGGCTGGAGCACACAAAATGTGAGATCATGACCTGAGCCAACGTCGGATGCTTAACTGACTGAGCCACCCTGGTGCCCCTATTCTTAAGATTTCCACCTGTCTTCATACATTACCCATCTTTTCTTGCATGTTGTCTAATACCTCTATTAGAGCCCCAAGCATATAATAGAAGTCAAAAACATTGTTACAGAAATAAAGAATGCTTTTGATGGGCTCACTAGTAGAATAGGCACAGCTTAGGAAAGAACTGTGAGCTTGAGGATATGTGAACAGAAATTTCCAAAACTGTAAAAGAAAGAGAAAAAAGGTTGAAAAATATGAAATGTCATGTCTGAACATCTTTTGGGGAATTGCCAAAGGTGTAACATATAAATGAGACTACCAGAAGAAGAAGATAGAAAGGAACAGGAGAAAATGTCAGACGTCACACCACAGGTCAGGGAAGCTGAGAGAACACCAAGAAAGATAATTGCTCCCTCGTCCCCCAGAAAAACCCACAAAGGACACAACAACAAAAAAAGTACACCTAGACATGGTTTATTCAAACTACAGAAAAACAAAGCTGAAGAACAAATCCTGAAAGAAGCCAGAAGGAAGAAACACTTTACTATAGAGGTACAATGAATTGTGTTGGACTTCCCAGAAACCATAGAAGCAAGAAGAGAATGGAGTGAAATATGTATTGTGTTGGTTAAAAAAAAAAAAAAAAGCCAGCACCTACCTAGAATTTGTGCCCTATGAAATTATTCTGCAAAAGAGAAGGAGAAATAAAGACTTTTTCAGACAGACATAAGTTGAGAGAATTGTTGCCAGTGGACCTGTCTTAGAAGAAATGTTTTTAAAAGTTTGGAGAAAAGATAAATGATCTAGGTCAGAAACTTGGAACTATATAGATAAATGAAGAACAATAGAGGAGGAATCAGTGACGGTAAAATGTAAACTTTTATTTTTCTTACTCTTAATTGACTTAACAGATAATAATTTGTTCATAATTATAATAGCAACATGTATTCATCATTTATACTTTATGGATAAGGAAGATGAACGACAGCAGTAATACAAGATGTAGGAGGGAGGAATTAGGTATACTTTGTTATTGTAAGGTACTTGCATCATGTATTTATAGGATGGTATTTGAAAGTGGATTTAGAGTAGCTGTAAAAGTATATTGCAAACTGAAAAACAACCACTAAATAAGTAAAAAACAGGAAAAATACAGTTGATATGTTAAGACAGAGAAAAGAGAATCGTATAAAATGCTCAATTAAACATAATAGGCAAGAAAAAACAGTTAAAAAAGTACAGTAACTATTAATCCAACTATATCACTAATCACATTAAATGTCATTGGTCTAAATTCACCAATTAAAAGAGATTTTCAGAGTGGATTTTCACAAACAAGACTCGACCATATGTAGTCTATAAGAAACCCACTTTAAATTTAAAGACATCTATAGGTTAAAAGTAAAGGAATAGAGAAAGATGTACTATATTAACGCTATTCCAAAGAATGCTGGAATTGCTCTACTAGTTTCAGATAGCAAACTTCTATCCAAGGAAAGTTATCAGGGATAAAGAGGGGCATTATATGATGGCAAAGGGATTAATTCTCCAAAAATACATAACTACCCTTAATCTGCATGCACCTAACAAAAGAGCATTATACCTAAGGCAAAAACTGATAGAACTTCAAGGAGAAATAGATGGATTCACTTTTAGAGTTGGAGACTTCACCATCCCTCTGCCAGTAATGAACAGATCTGGCAGCAGCAGATCTGTAAACACATAGTTGAACTCAACAGTTTTGTCATTCAACTGGATCTAATTGACATCTACAGAATATTTCATCTAATAGCAGAGTACGCCTTCTGAAACTCACATAGAACATCCCTCCTTTCATATTGGTGTTCACGTGAACACAACCACGTCTTTTATTAATTAGCTAAATAAATACATGTCTTAATAAAGGCCTGGGTCTGTATTTTATTCGTGGAGGACAGCTTACAGTGTTTATGGCTTCTGCTACAGGTCTGAAAGCAAAACAAGCTCTTTAAGATTTCATTAGTTCCTTAGTAAGTCTGTTGTTATGGTTTTAATTATCACTTCATTAATTCCTGCATTCAACTCTTAATACCACTTTATTCCTTCATTCAGTTATTCAAAACTGAATTGAATAACTGAGTTATTCAAAACTGCTATAGCATCTACTATATAGGTCCTATTGTACATTGCCTTCAGTGAATTCTCTACCATGTTATTTTCTTTATTCTGCTACTCAAAGAGCAAGACACCCAATGACCTCCTTGGAAAAGGAAGAATCTTGTGCCTTATCCACCTCCATCTGGATATCTGATGTGTTTTTCTATTCATTGCCATCTATGGTGTGGCATGTTCATATTATGTTATTATATTTATTTCCTTCAGTGTGGCAGGTTTTGAAGAAGTAAAGATGAATATAGGACAAAATCCCTATTGCTGGCTTTGAGGGAAAATATTAAAAATATTTTTCTTGGTAAGGCTTAAATAGTAAGATAATAGATTAAGGAAAGAAAGATATAAAAACCATAATTCATGCTGTTTTTAAACCTTCCACATCAATGAAATGTTGTGAACACACATATATTCCCTTTCCACATTTACAGAATGTGACTGTAGGTAGATAGTTGTCTTGGGAAGTCTGAACCCTCCTTTATGAGAGTCATCACCATGTTCTTAACCCAAGTTACGCTTTTCATTGTACTCCCAACTTTTATTAATTCTGTTGCCCTATTGATTATGAGGGGGAAACATGATAGAAGAACTTAGAGAAGTTAAAAACAGAATGAAGTAAAGTTCTCTTATAGGTTTTCTCATCCTTATTTTGAAACCAGAAGATTCTGCTTTTCGATACAATTTATCATATCCTATATATTCATACCTGACTAGAATGTGTGACACTGAATGTTAAATATGGTTGATGTGTCCTTGAATCTTGCTATTTTCCTTTTTCTCTCACTTTGTGATTTTTTTCATATCTCACTTGTTGAATTTTATTGACCTAATTTCCCAATATAGGATATGTCTCATGAAGGGTGAGAAAAACAACCTGAGAGCAAAAAATAAAGGTAATGGCCAGAGTTACAGTAAGTGCAAGCGTAAAGGGCACTGACGACAAATAACTGCTCGCCATATTGAGCCTCTGCGGGAGATTTCCAGGATGCCCGGAGATGCTATGCCGATCACACTGCCTGACTTTATACCTTTCTCTTAGGATTTACAGCAACTGCCAGAAGTCAGTTGAAGTTTTTCTGACCTATTCTCCACCTCCTCCTCTTCCATATTCTTAATGTTCCCAGAAGCCATTAGAAAGAGGTAATGATAAAATGCAGAATATTTTTCTTTTTAAACTTCGAGTGAAATCATCATGTCTGAGGGACTCTTTGCCTTCTCTTAGAAGGCACAGAGATCTTAGTAATCTCTTAAGGACCTTTTGTTCCAATGATCTTACATTTTTGTTGCTGTTGTTTAAGTTTTTATTTAAATTCTAGTTTGTTAACATATAGGGTAATATTGGTTTAAGGAGTAGAATTTAGTGATTCATTAATTACATATACCACACCCAGTGCTCATCACAGCAAGTGCCCTTCTTAGTACCCATTACCCATATTTTTATCTAAAATGTTACATTAGAGGGGCACCTGGATGGCTCAGTCAGTTAAGCATCCCTTGATTTTGGCTCAGGTCCCAATCTCACAGTTTGTGCATTCAAGCTCCACATCGGGCTCTGTGCTGACAGCATGGGGCCTGCTTGGGATTCTCTCTCCCTCTCTCTCTCTGCCCCTCCCCTGCTTGCCCTCTACCTCTCTCTCTCTCGAAATAAATAAAATAACATTTGAAAAAGAAATAAATCTTTAAATTAGTACATAAGAAAAAAATAGTAAGATTGGTGAATAAAAGATAGAGCCTAATTTTTTTTTAAAGTAAGCAAATAAAAACAAACCATGATACCAACTATATTGTCAATAGACGTTCTTGGCTAAAAGAAATGGAAGTTTCACACAGGAAGATGATCACAGGTGATCATGGTAGGTAGGGTTGGTGCAGCCACCTCTTGGTGTCATTAAGGACTCAGATTCTTTCTCATTTTGTGTTTCATCATATTTGCTCTGTTGGCCTTTGACCTTTGTATATTGACATCATGGCAGTAGAATTTCTACAATTTCAGTGTGAAGTTTATTATCAATGCAGAAAGAAGGAAAAAGGTTTATATTGCCATATGTGTTCCCTTTTATCAGAAAAGCAAATTTTTCCTAGAAGGACTCTGGCATACAACTCCTTACATCTTGAAGATGGGTCGTATGATCACTTGTAGCTTCATGAAGGTTGGTGAACTAATTCTCTGCTATTTTCTCAATGTTTATTTTTGAGGAAGAGAGAGAGTGGGCACGGGCGAGGTAGGTCAGAGAGAGAGGGAGTCAGCGTATCAAACAGGCTCTGTGCTGATAGCAGCAAGCCCAGTGCAGGGCTCAAACTCACGAACCATGCGATCATGACCTGAGCTGAAGTCAGACACTCACCTGACTGAGCCACCCAGGTACCCCTCAGTCTCTGCTATTTTTCTCAATAGTGAGAAAAAGAAAGAGGTCAAGTGTCAGGATGGCTGTTAGGTTAGACAACTGAGTGTCTGCCACACAAACTGAATTCGGGTTTTATGAATCCTGTCTCATGTACCATTATGTCACTATACAGTGTAAATTCATGAAAATAGGCATTTGTTGGAGAAAACTTTCTTCAGTGCTTTATCTTGATAAAGTATTCTTTCAGTATATAAATCCTTTAATTGCTTAATAGGGGAAAAATTTACCGTGAACTACAAGTGACTTACTACAAATACCAGTTACTGTATTAAAGATTTAAAAACAAAAACAATTTAAATGCTGAAAGCATATTTCGAGTAAAATTTTGGACCTGGCTCTTTTTAACTTAAAAACCAGTTACATAAGCTTTGCACCAAATTTCTCATGTTAACAGAGAGTAATATTGTTTTGAAAACAATGGTAAGTTAAATAGAGATCTGAAAAATTAAATGGATGTCATTGGAAACTCTAATCATTAGATTTCTAATGAGGATGCCTTTGACAAACAATCAAGATTCAACAGTTTGGATGAATCATTCTCACTCTTTGACTTTGTTACTTACAGGTCATTTTCTTTTTTAATTGCAGATGGAATATATTTCAAATGATTTTGCTAATAATTATTGATGAGTGAATTGCACAGAATTGTGAAATTTTGTTTCACTTGAATAAGAAAAGTCAAACAGTTGAGCAATTAAATTTATTCCAATCAACTGAGCTTCTAGAAAATTGGCTTGAAATGGCTTTGAGAAATCTAATTTAATTTCTACATGTTGTATGCTAATATAACTATGGGCCAAGGATTTAGCATCATGGACTAATATTTGAAGTTAAGAGTTTAGAGAACATCTTCTGTCACCCCGAGTGGTGTGGTAGAAGTGAGGTTTAAATTAACTCCCCTAATTCTTCAGATTAAGAATCTCACTTTAGAAAACATTAAGTGACATGATCAAGTTTAACTAGTTAAGTCAGGAGCT
Organism: Proteles cristata cristata; assembly: GCA_017311185.1. Lineage (NCBI taxonomy): Eukaryota > Metazoa > Chordata > Mammalia > Carnivora > Hyaenidae > Proteles > Proteles cristata. The sequence goes on along the minus strand of JAESUZ010000482.1, from coordinate 187,664 downwards.
GGAAGCAAATTGCCTTAACGTTTGTGTCAATATGCAATCCTCTAGTTTTATATTTTTCTTTAAAATAGTGGTCACAGCACTGTTTTACTTGCTACCTGCTGCTTCAGAAAACTAATAGGAATAAAATTCATGGACAAGACAAAATTTGCAAGTAATGTTAATACACGAGGGGTATGGGGTTAAGGGGCCTTCATGTTAATGTAGTCCAACAAAGAATCATTAGTCCATGTAGCTAGAAACAAACAAAATCTTGTAATTAAAAGAAAAAAGCCAAGGCATCTTATCAAAATCAGATAACAGAATAATGCCTCCCCATTGTATTCCTTCTATATTGTGTTCTCCAAGAAATCAATTTGCGGAGTAGACAGTGACAGTATCTGTTGCAGCCAAGTGATTGAGTTCTGACGTGGAGAATTTTAAAAGTAGAGAAAGAAAGGAGGTTTTCTGTTAATCCCATTTATATCATCTTTTATTTGCTGGGATCAGAGTTTCCTTACAAAGCTAAAAATAGCTTGCCATTTCCAAATGCATACACATTGGAAATTAAGGCTTCAGCATATGAATTTTAGAGAGAGAAAAACATTCAGTCCATAACAAGTCCTCTAGGAGCCCCAAGCAACTTAAGAAAGCTTTAGTAATAACAACTCACCTTCATCTGAGTGTTTCCTGTCTCTATATATGGGACTGGAGAGAAATTCCAAAGAGAATATTTTATCCTTTCATTTATTCATTTATTTAACACATTAATTGAGCATCTATTACGTGCCATATTATTCTCGGCACTAAGAAACAGTGATGAACAAAACCGGGTTTTTTTTTTTCTTCTTGAAATGTATGTTCTAATAGAGGGAAACAGATACATAAATATATCATATATCATGCCAGAGTGATATAGTTTATTAATAAAAATAAAGCAGAGTAAAGGTATAGAGAATGATAGAGGCCAAAATTGCTACTTTTCAATGGTAGTCAAATAAATCCTCTCAGATGAGGCGACTTTTTATGCAGAGGCCTAATAGCTATAGCTTTAGCATCTTCAAATATTAAAACTGAAAAGATAATGAGAGAGCATATTCTCAGATTCCTTCATCACACAGAAGGATAAAGTGGGATCTAAAACACGTTTGCAAACATTTTTTGTTGAATAGCCAGGTAGTAACTATTTTCAATTTGCCATCTAAACAATCTCTGTCATGAGAACTCAGGTGTACTCTTGTAGCACAAAAACAGCCATAGATAATAAGTAAACAAAGAGTGTGGCCATGTTCTAATTTGTCCCTCAGCCTGCCATTTGTCTCTCCCTAATCTAGAGCCATGAAAGGGCTCCCGTGGTCACACATTCAATAGTTGATGACAGAAGGTAGAACAAACGTGTTTCTTCTGACATTGAAAACAACAAAGACATCTTTAGAAGAACTTATTACAGAGAGAGAGTTAAATAAATAATGATACATCATGGATGAAAAAAATTATCCACTTAACTACTGGCACCTGAATTTATTACAGGGGAGGAACTGTCTTAGTTTAGGGAAACATGTTGATAAGTAATTTCTGGGAGAAGGTGACATTCTGAGGGTGGGGTTTAGCAGGAATCAGTGAAACAAGAGAATGTCTCAGTGCCTCTGTATTAGAAATGAACAGAAATTAGAGAAAAATGGGAGATAGAGAAAGACAGACAGAAGGGCCATTCAACAGAATGAGGTAGTGTTCAACTCAGGAAGCAACAGACGTTGGAGAGGATGCAGAAAAAGGCGAACTCTCTTACACTGTTGGTCGGAATGAAAACTGGTGCAGCCACTCCGGAAGACAGTGTGGAGGCTCCTCAAAAAATTAACAATAGAACTACTCTATGACGCAGCAATTACACTACTAGGTATTTATCCATAGGATACAAAAATGCAGATTTGAAGGAGCACATGGACCCCAATGTTTATAGCAGTGCGATAGCCAGATTATCGAAGGAATCCAAATGTCCATCCACTGATGAATGGATAACGAAGATGTGGGGTGTATATATATACATATATATGCGTATATATGTATATGTATGTATGTATGTATATACACAATGGAATATTATTTGTCAATCAAAAAGAATGAAATCTTGCTATTTTCAACAAGGTGGATGGAACTAGAGGGTATTATGCTAAGCAAAATAAGTCAGTCAGAGAAAGACAAATACATGATTTCATTCATGGAATTTAAGAAACACAACAGATGAACATGGGGAAGGGAAGGAAAAATAAGATAAAAACAGAAAGGGAGGCAAACCATAAAAGACTCTTTTTTTAAATAGTTTATTGTCAAGTTGGTTTTTTTTTTTTACAAATAGTTTATTGTCAAGATGGTTTTTATATAACACCCAGTGCTTATCCCCACAAGTGCCCTCCATGTCCATCACCCCCCTTCCCCTCCCCCCCCACCCCCATCATCCCTTGGTTTGTTCTCAGCATTCAAGAGTCTCTCATGGTTTGCCTCCCTCCCTCCCCCTCACTATTTTTCCCCTTCTCCTCCTCCACAGTCCTCCCTTAAGTTCCTCCTAATCCTCCTACACGTGAAAACAAATGGTATCTGTCCTTCTCTACCTGACTTTTTTTTTTTTTTTTTTTTTAATTTCAGAGAGGAGAGAAAGAGCGAGCAGGGGAGGGTCAGAGAGAGAGGGACACACAGATCCAAAACAGGCACCAGGCTCTGAGCTAGCCGGCAGCACAGAGCCCGACGTGGGGCTTGAACCCACAAACCATGAGATCATGACCTAAGCCAAAGTCGGACGCTTAACTGACTGAGCCACCCAGGCGCCCCCAACTCTGCCTAACTTATTTCGCTCAGCATAGCACCCTCGAGTCCCATCCTTGTTGCTACACATGGTCGGATTTCATTCTTTCTCATTGCCATGTAGTATTCCGTGGTATAGATAAACCACATCTTCTTGATCCATTCGTCCGTTGATGGACATTTAGGCTCTTTCCATGGTTTGGCTATTGTTGAGAGTGCTGCTTTGAACACTGGGGTCCATGTGCCCCTATGCATCAGCACTTCTGTATCCCTTGGGTAAATTCCTAGCAGTGCTATTGCTGGGTCATAGGGGAGTTCTATTCTTAATTTTAAACACTTTAAACACTGTTTTCCAGAGGGGCTGCATCAGTTTACATTCCCACCAACAGTGTAGGAGGGTGCCCGTTTCTCCACATCCTCACCAGCATCTAGAATCCTCTGATTTGCACATTTTAGCCACTCTGACTGGCGTGAGGTGGTATCTCAGTGTGGTTTTGATGTGTATTTCCTCATAAAAGACTCTTAAATACAGAGAACAAACTGAGGGTTGTTGGATGGGTGTTAGATGGGGCATGGGCTAAATAGGTGATGGGCATTAAGGAGGGCACCTGTTGGAATGAGCACGAGGTGTCATATGTCAATGATGAATCCATGGGTTCTACTCCTGAAATCAATACTCCACTGTATGTTAACTAACTTGAAACTAAATAAATTATGAAAAGAGAGAAAAAGTCTCTTCAATTGTCCATGGACTGTAGTGCCACAAAGCAAACCTCTATTGTCCTCAAAAATTAAGTAAACTGAGGCACAAAGACCTTTTATGAATGGGCTTTTGAGGATGTGTATCTCAGTAGCAGGAATTAAGAAAGGAACCGAAATTTTTTGTCTGGGCCAGTTCTTTGTCTGTGTGTGGCATTTAATTAAAACCCAACCTTCTATAGCTAAACCATCTGTTTCCTCTATTCCTGTAGTTAAACACCACCAGGGAAAATCCTGTTCCCAGGGCAGATTGGTCAGTTAAAAAGAGCTCCAAACTCAAAGGGTCCTCGACAGTGTCCATAGACTCTTTGCAACGGCTCTTTCATACCTTCTCCACTCTACTCAAAGCATCAAACTTTCTCCTCCATCTCACATTAAGCAAGCAAGAACATGGTATTTTAGATGGATAGAGGAAGTATTAGACAGTAACTCCCTTATCTCCCCCCACCCTGCCTAACTTACTAATCAAGGAACCTTTAACTTGGAAATATACTTCTTGCCTTTTGTAAAAAGAGAGGGCTGCCCCTCGTGCTATGTCAGCTGCATGCTTGTGCTTCATGAACTGAATCCTCTGTCCCCACCTCTCTCTGCCCCTGACCATTTGCACTCTCTCTCTCTCTCTCTCTCTCTCTCTCTCAAAAATGAATAAACATTAGAAAAAAATTAATAAAAGAAGCAGAAAGCAACAGATTTCCCTCTCTGGGATAATGATACCCAGCATAACCCTTGTTAGACATAGGGGGAAAAAAAAGTAACTGTTTAAGTTGAATTCAAGGCGTTTTCTTATTGGTCACTAATTTACATAAAACCCGACCTAATAAACAGGCATTTGTAAAGTGCTTGCTCCTGACGTATTTTGCACCACTGACATGCTCTATCACTCTTACGTGCTTTTGCAGATTGTACTAAATGACGATGGATTCTCTGATCCAGAATTCCTACTTGCTCATGTTGACCAGTTTTTATTCCTCCCTTTAAAGAGCTCCTAAGAAGGAATGAATTCATGTTAATTCATTAATCCACTCAGATATTTCAGGGCACTGAGAATATGCCCAGCAATGTAGTAGGTGGAGACACGAAAGTGAATAAAATAAAGGCCACACCCTCCTGAAACTGACATTGAATTAACACTCATAACAGGACTAAAGTAGAGTTGAAGCCGCTTTCAGCTCTTTTTTGGGTATGGAGGGAATAGTATAATGACTATAGGCCCAGATACTCTTTCTTAGAGGAAGAAGCTAGCAGTCATAGGCATTTGTGTTTGAGCTTATAATTCTAGCCACTTGTCCCAAATTCTTTCCTGATGGTAAAGGGGAGAGAACACACTGCCTGACTACAAATAGATTCATGGATATTTCTTATACAATAAGACCTTAGTTTGCAAGCATAATCCGTTCTGGAAACATGGTTGTAATCCAAAGCACTTGTATATCACTAATTGCCTTATTGGCCCATTCGTTCTTTAGTAGGGTGTTCTTTAAGCTCCATGTTTTTGGAGGTTTTCCAGATGTTTTCCTGTGGTTGATTTCAAGTTTCTTAGCACTGTGAGCTGAAAGTGTGTATGGTATGATCGCAATTCTTTTATATTTATTGAGGGCTGCTTTGTGTACCAGGATGTGATCTGTCCTGGAGAATGTGCCATGCGCACTTGAGAAGAAAGTGAATTCCATGGCCTCGGGATGTAGAGTTCTAAATATATCTGTCGAATCCATCTGGTCCAATGTGTCATTCAAGTCCATTGTTCCTTAGTGATTTTCTGTCTAGTTGATCTATCCATTGCTGTAAGTGGAGTATTAAAGTCCCCTGCTATGAGCACATTCTTATCCATAAGATTGTTTCTTTTTTTTTTTTATGTTTTATTTATTTCTAGGAGAGAGAGAGACAGCGTGAGCAGGGGAGGGTCAGAGATAGAGGGAGTCACAGACTGAAACAGGCTCCAGGCTCTGAGCTGGCAGTCAGCACAGAGCCCGACACGGGGCTCGAACCCACGAACCGCGAGATCATGACCCAAGCGAAAGTCGCACGCTTAACCGACTAAGCCACCCAGGCGCCCCATCCATAAGATTGTTTCTATTTGTGATTGTTTTATATATTTAGGTGCTGCCATATTGGGTGTGTAGACATTTATAATTGTTAGTTCTTCCTGATGGATAGACCCTGTAATTATTATAGAATACGAAGCACTTATATTTCAAAGTGAATTTCCCTGTAAGAATGGAAACTTAGATGATTCATCCCACAACCCCAAAATATTCATATTAAAATGATTATAGGGGCGCCTGGGTGGCTTAGTCGGTTAAGCGTCCGACTTTCGCTTAGGTCATGATCTCGCGGTTCGTGGGTTCGAGCCCCGCATCGGTCTCTGTGCTGACTGCCAGCTCGGAGCCTGGAGCCTGTTTCGGAGTCTGTATCTAACTCTCTTTCTGACCCTCCCCTGCTCACGCTGTCTCTCTCTTTCGCTCTCTCTCTCCTAGAAATAAATAAAAAAATAAAATAAAATAAAATGATTATACTACTGTGGTATAATACAACATAATAAAGAAAATACAGAATAGAAAGAAAAATAAATTAATCTGTACTTACCTCTGAAAACCTTTCTGGCTGGTGTGAGGGATCAAGAGAGGAGGGTTATCATGGAGGACAACTTTCACAATCACTAACAGAATCCCTGCTATCTATTGCCTCAAAGGAATCTTTTTCCGCCTGGGGGCCATTGTGTACACTCACACGGAAGGTGACTACATTATAGTATTGATAAACTCTGCACATACTGTACTTAATGTAACAGGCAATAAGACAGCAGAGAAAAGGGTCTCTATCTGCAGGCAGCCTGACCTAGAATGAAGCAAAGCATTCCTAACCTTCCTCTGCCTGAAAAAAGCAAAGGACTGTCCATAAGTGCTCTTAAGTGAAAAAAAAAAAAAAAATACACTAGTGCCAGTTGCAGGCACCTTCCAACATGCTGAAAAATCACTGATTTCTGCCAGACTAGCAGCATGGCAGATGATCACCCACAATCCTACAGCAAGCACGAGAGAGAGAGAGAGAGAGAGAGAGAACAAGAACCACTGGTTCAGTTCCGCTTATGTGACATTCGGCATCATGTGGTACTTGTATTGCAAGACATTGCTCATTTATCAAGTTAATGTTTACTAGAAATGTTTGCTCATCTTGCAGAACACTCACAGAACAAGTTACTGGCAATCCAAGGTTTTACTGTATTTCCTTCCAGAGGACTCCCTTTCTGCCGCGGAAGTAATTCTAGCTGCCTGATGTTTTCAATCAATCCACTACCACTTGCCCAACATTCTATCTTTTTTCCATATTCTTTGTGTTCATCTGGTTAGAACATCCCCAATTATAGTTATTTCATAAAGTTACAAAAAGTTCATGATGTTTTAACAACGTTTCTAAGGAGTATTTTTTTTTTTAACTTTTTATACATGCAAAAGAAATTGTCACAGAAAATCTCCAGTTTCCATACTGGCTCTGAATTCAGTTGAGAATCAAAGTTAAAACATGTCACAGAATAATTAATCTACTCATAAGGATAGATGATCCTCATAATTGGCTCTTACTGTATGTATTTAAAGTGACCAGGGGTTCAACATAGGGGCTGATGACATTTTATATACGACTCTCTTGTCAGAAATTCAGTGTTCCTGATCACCATAATTATTTTCACATCTCCGTATTTTGAAAAATTTTAATGCTTATTTACTTTTGAGAAAGAGAGAGACTCAGAGTGCAAGCTGGGGACAGGCAGAGACAGAGAGGGAGACACAGAATTTGAAGCGGGCTCTGACAGCACAGAGCCTGATGAGGGGCTCAAACCTACAAACAGTTGAGACTGTGACCTGAGCTGCAGTCAGATGCTTACTTGACTGAGCCACCCAGGCACCCTGATATTTCTATATTTACTGTACATGGAAAACACAATTAACAATTTCAGCTTTGAAAATTCCTTTGCCATAGGAATTCCAAACCACAGACTCCATATTTCTTTCTTGTAGCTTCTAAAATCTCAGAGGATGATCTCTCAATTCTGAATCCAGTCAGCTGATCAGTCTCTTTCATTTAACACTGACATGGGTTCCTCTTAGCCCTAATCTTTATTTGAAACACCATGGTCACAGATTTTTTATTAATAACCAAAATTAAAACAGATTTGTCAGAGAGAGACAAATGAGAAAACAGACTCTTAAATCCAGAGAACAAACTGATGGTTACCATGGGGAAGATGTGGTGGGGGATGGGCTAAGTAGGTGATGGAGATTAAGGAGGACACTTGTTGGGATGAGCACTAGGCAATGTACGGAAATGATGAATTACTGTATTGTACCGGTGAAACTAATATAGCACTGTGTTAACTGGAATTTAAATGAAAACGGGAAGAAAAATACTCCATTTCCAACTAAAAACATTAGATTTCTTAATACGCTGAATGTTTTCTGAAAGATGCGAATTTAAGAAATGCTGGCACCACTTAGCCTTCTATAAACAGAAGAACACACATTCATAGAACACACAACATAGATTGTGACATAAGGTAACATACAACTAGTAACAATGCTTCCACCTAAACTCAGGGTAAAAGTAGTGGAGTGTGCTTATTTGCAACAGTTTCTTAGACCTACAATAAAGGTTATGGTAAATGCTAATGCCACATTGACTTATAGACAGTAACTCCATTCAGCTGCCCCACATTCTCAAACAACTACTTTTAGTAGCTACAGTTTGGTACTCTCACTAGTGGAATTATAATTGCCCTACAAGTTACAGGAACTTTTTTTCTCTAGGTATAAAAGGCATATTCCTGGTCTAATTTTAAGAACTGGTACTACCAAGTATATGCTATCTATTCAAAGACATCAAAAAGAAAGTTTGAGTCTAAACAGGTCTGTCTTTCAGAGGCATGAAATTCCAAAATTATGCCTTCTCTTCTCAAGAGTTAAATTATTATTTTGTGTCCTATTAAATATCAAACATCTTTCGAGTAAAACATATTAAGCCTATTTTGTCAAGAGTAACACTGCAGCTAAGTTTTAGATTATTTTCTGTATGAAGTTTTCCCTAGTACTAAATAGAGGCATCATTTAAAAAAATGCATCTGTCTTGGCCCTTCTATGTGTACGTATATATGTGTATTTTTAAGTTTGTATTTAAATTCCAGTTAGTTAACATACTTGGTCCTTGTGTATATGGACCTTGTGTGCCTAATAAATGTTTGTTCAGTGAAGTTAGTAAACTCTTTTATCCTGCCTGCTCTGAAACGGGCACAATACTAAGAACCAAGGAAAAAAACTTATCTAAAGGATAAGTGTGTGTGCAAATGGCTTCACTAGTGAATTCTACCAACATTTCAAAAAAGAATGCCATCCTCTTTGAAACTTCTCCAAAAAATAAAGAGGAGGGAATTCTTTGAAATTCATTGTACGAACCCAGCATTACCCTTAAACTAAAGCCAAACAAAGACACCAGAAGAAAATAAAACTACAGGAAGATATCCCTGGTAAATACAAACATAAAAATGATCAACAAAATAGCAGCAAACTGAATCCAACATCACCTTAAAAGAATCATTCACCATAATCAAGTGGGATTTACCCCAGGATGCAAGGATGGTTCAACATACGGCATTCAGTCAATGTGATACGTTACATGAATGGAATGAAAGAACAGAATCATACGATCATCTCAACAGACACATAAAAAGCATTTGACAGATTTCAACATCCATTGATGATAAAAACTCTTAACAAAGTAGGCATAGAAGGAACTTAATCTCCATGTAAAAAGACCACATATGACAAGTCTATAGCTAACATCATACTCCCCACTGAAAAGGAAAGCTTTTTGCTCTAAGATCAGGAGCAAGAGAAGGTACCCACTCTCACTACTCTTCTTCAACACAGTACTGGAAGTCCTAGGTAGAGGAATTGGGTCAAGAAAAATGAATAAAAGGTAGCAGAACTGGAAATTTAAAAGTAAAATTCTATTTGCAGAGGACATGATTTTACACACAGAAAATCCTAAATCTTCAACTAAAAAAAGCTGTTAGATGTAATCAGTGAATTCAAAGAAGTTTCAGGATACAAAATTAACATATACAAATCAGTAGTATTTCTGTACGTTTTCAATGAATTATCTGAAAAAGAAATAAAGAGACCAATACTATTTACAATATCATAAAAAAATAAAATATTTAGAAATAGATTTAAGGTAAAAGATCTCTCATCTGAAAACTATTAAGACTTTGATGACAGAAATCAAAGAGAGCACAAATAAATGGAACTGTATCCCATGTTCATAGATTAGAAGAAATAAGACTGTTAAAATGTCAGTACTACCAAAACCCCTCTATAGATTCAGTGCAATCCCTATCAAGATTCCAAAGGCATGTTTCTACACCAGTAAAAGAAGATATTCCTAAAATTTATATGGAACTGCAAAAGACTCTAAATAGCCAAAACACAAATCCTGAAAAAGAAGAACACAGCAGGAAGCATCACATTTCCTACTTTCAAGCTATATTATAAAACTATAGTCATCAATCCAGTTTGTAAGTGGCATAAAAGAAAACCAATAGACCAATGGAATGGAATCAAGAACTCATAAATAAACCCATACATATATGGTCAGCTAATATTTGATATGGGAGCCAAGAATACTTAAAAGAGTACACTTAAAACTAATGTAACACTATACGTTACCTAACTGGAATTAGAATAAAAACTTTAAAAGAAGAATATTGAACAGAGAAAAGACAGTTCTTTCAATGAATGCTGCTGGGATAACTGGATATTTACGTGTAAAAGAATGAAACCGAATCCCCTCTATCATGCACCGCTCACAAAAAGTAACTAACAATGGATGAGAGACTTAAAGGTGATGCGTGAAACCAAGAAACTCCTGGAAGAAAACATAGGAACAAAGTTCCTTGACATGGGTCTTGGTAATGAGTTTTTGAATAGGACGTCTAAAGCACAAGTGACAAAGTTACAAATGAACAGGTGAGACTATGTCAAACTAGAAAGCTTCTGCAAACCAAAAGAAACCATCTACAAAGTAAAAAAGACAACCTCTGGAATGGGAAAAAATATTTATTAATCATTTATCTTATACGCGGTTAATATCCAAAACATATGAAGAACTCCTAAAAAAGAACCCCTCCAAAATAATAATAACCTAAATAGACACATCTCAAAAGAAGATATACAAATAATAGGTACATGAAAGGATGCTCAACACTGCTAGTCACTAGGTAAATGCAAATTTAAACAACGATGTGTCACATCTTAGAATGGCCATCACCACAGAGACAGATCTAACAACCGCCGGCATGAATATGGAGAAAAGAGAACCTTTGTGCATTGTTGGTGGGACTGTAAATTGGTACACCAAGTATGGAACACAGTATGGAAGGGCCCCCAAAATTTAAAACAGAACTACCATAGGATCTAGCAATTCCACTCCCGGGAATATATCCAAAGGAAATAAAAACACTAACTCAAAAGATGTCTGCACTCACGTTCACAGCACCATCATGTACAACAGCCAAGACATGGAAACAACCGAAGGGTCTACTTACGGATGAATGGATAAAGAAGTTGTGTGTACACATGTACGCATACACACTGGATTGTTATTCAACCATAAGAAAACCTGAGGAAATCCCATGATTTTTGACAACATGGATGGAATGCGAAGGCATTATGCTAAGTGAAGAAAGTCAGAGCAAGACTTACTGTATGATCTCACTCACATGAGGAATCTAAAAAAATAAAACTCATGGAAAAGGGATCAGACTTGCGGTTACCAAAGGCACGGGACAGGGGAGAATCGGAGGAAGGTGGTCACAAGGTACAAACTTCCAGTTATAAGATAAATAAGTGTAAGTACTTAATATCATACAGGAAAGCTGTTAAGAGAGTAAATTGTAAGAGTTCTCATCACAAGGAGAAACTTTTTCCGTTTCCTTCTTTCTTTCCTTTTTTACTGTATATGAGAAGATGGATGTTAGCTGAACCTACTATGCTAATCATTTCACAATATATGTAAATCAGACCATCATGATGTACACGAAATGTATACAGTGATGTGTGCCGATTATTTCTCAATGAAAACGGAAAAAAGATACTTTTACTAAAAAAACAGTTACAATAACTAGGAACTAGCTTAAAAGGAAATTATAAAAATAATTCCACTTAAAATAACAACAAAAAGAATAAAATACTTAGGACAAAGTTTAAAGAGTTAAATTCATGTATACTAAAAACTATGAAAAAACTGATGAAAGAAGTTAAAAAAGACACAAACAAATGTAACAACATCCTGTGTTCATGGATTTGAAGACATAATATTGTTAAAATGTCTACACTGCCTGAGCAATCTTTATATTCAGTTCAACCCCCAGAGAAACCCCAATGGCATTTTTAACAGAATTTTTTAAAAAAATTCTAGAATTCATTTGGAACCACAAAAGATCACAAATAGCCAAGTCAATCTTGAGAAAAAAGAACAAAGCTACAAGTATCACACTTCCTGATTTCAAAACATATTCCAAAGACCACAGGAATCAAAATAATATAGAAATGGCATAAAGAAAGACATAACTCTTATTATTTTATACAATTTCCTAAGGATTTAGATAAATTAACACAAGTAATGAATTCGTATGATTTATATTTTTTAAGTTTATTTATTGAGAGAGACAGAGGGAGAGTGGCAGAGAGAGAAGAAGAGAGAGAGAATCCCAAGGAGGCTCCACACTGTCAGCAAAGAGCCTTTTGAAGGATTCGAATTTATAAACAGGGATATCCTGATCTGAGCTGAAACCAAGAGGCAGTTGCTTAACCAACTGAGCCACCGAGGCCTCTAGAATGATTTCTGCTAAAGAGTAAGCACAAAGTAAGTGTTTATAATTATAATAACAAAGTTGTTATGAGTATTAAATTAGATTTTCAGATTTTCCTTCATTTAAAAAGTTATTAAGCACTTACTATGTGCTAGGCACCGTTTCACTCTGGAAACAGAACAGAAAATAAAAATGACACAAAAAATAAAAACCCTCACACTGATGCAGCTCAACTTGATGAATTTGCCTCATACCACATTACTATTTAAATGTTTCTGTCTTTTGGGGCGCCTGAGCGGCTCAGTTGGCTAAGCATCTGATTTCTGCTCAGGTCTTGATCTCATGGCTCTTGAGTTCAAGCCCCACATCAGACTCTGTGCTGACAGCTCAGAGCCTGCTTGGGATAGTCTGTGTCCCTCTCTCTCTCTCTCTCTGGCCCTCCCCAGCTTTCTCTCTTTCTCAAAATAAATAAATAAACATTAATTTTTAAAAATGTTCTGTCTTTCAATACATGTAAATTCATATTTAAATGAATAAAAATGGTAATCCATCCTTTGGGTTGCAAGACAGGAAATGAAGGCTTGCTGGCACAAATTACTGCTCTACCCATAGACCTCCGCCACCTGTTAAACCAGCATTTGTAGTATTTTCCAAATAAGGATATGCTTCGATCTCGGCCATTATCTTCTTGACACTGTCTCCCCTAAAATATACCACAGCAAGCCTGATCCTGAAAATACATCCACGGTGATTAATGTTCCAGCTTAATAGTAATGACTTTGTATTATTCAGTTATGTTCAGGCTCCTTATCTTACCTGTGAAACATAATCAGTCTTACACAAGGAACCATTCTGAAACTCATATTGATGTAATAGAAATCTTCCCAATATTTTGAAAAAATTAAATAAAATGGATAATCTAGAAATTATAAATGCCAAAGATACCCAAAAATAAATGGAAAATATACAAATACCAGTAACGTTTTAAGAAACTAAACTGTGTAGGGAAAAAGAACAACAGCAATCCTATGTCATAAAAGAAAACAGGGCCAGGTGAGTCTGCAGGCAAATCTTGACTGGATATTCAGGGAACTTAGAAGTCCTGTCTTCTGCAAATGTTTCAAAGAACCCCCAAATTAAGACAAAGACAATTCTATCATTTGCTGTGACTAACAGAACCTTGATAACAAAACTGAATAAGAACAGTAAGAGGGTAAGAAAAGCAATTGCAGACATCAGCACAAAAGAGAAGTTAGCACTGGAGAAAACATGTCTGGCTAGGTGCAAGAAAAAAATGAAAACTTTCTCATTACCTGAGAGAGTAAACATGTTTTTGACTTGTATCCCCTGGCAAGCCTCTGCTGTCAAACACACTGAAGGAAGAACCCTCACCCCTGCTGCCCGCTGGTGTCTGTCCTTGCATGCTGCTGCTCACGAGAGGCTTTCCAGTCATCTCTGGACTAGTGTGCTTACCCTCTTGAGACATCAAAACATCACAGATATTTGAGATTCCTTGTGCAAATGCGTAGAAAAATACTCTGACCACCAAGTATTGCACTGTCCCCTGGGCAGGAAAGCAGTGCCTTTTCTATCTGAGTAATTTATACAGTCTATTTAGCAAAAGCCCCTTAGAATTTCACTTCGCTATGAAAGTAACCTCCAATCTGGGAAGTGCTCCTCTGCCACAGCTCCACAGTTCATTTAGCCCCATCCCCCTCTCTCCCTCAATTTTAGATACACTCATTATCCCTCCACCTCTAACAGCTTATCCGAACTCCAACTCCAAACCCTGACACCAACTGCTGACCCACACCATGCTCCCCAGTCCACCATATCACATCTTCACACTGTAGACACACACGGTGTAAAATATGTCCACACACTAAAATTTTGTTTCATTAAAAAACAACAAAACAACCAAAAACAAAACAGCAGGAGAATGAAATCCAGAGGCCACTGTTGCACTGTTGAAAGAATTTTTTTCCAGAGTTGGTTATTTAAAATCCTCTACTAGGTTTGCAGTATTTTAATATAACAAATAAAGTAATATGAAAACCGCTTTTTCTTAAGAGAGGCTTTTCCTCACATTTTTGAAACTTTAAAATCAAAGAAATCAACCAAATTTTAAAGTAGCCTTTTTTAAGCCTCTGATTTTAATGTTGTAACTTCCTGGTTTGAAGAAGAAATATAATGGTCTACAATGGAGATCTCCTAAGTCTCATGCCAGTTTTGACAGAAACTGTTAGTTGGTTCCTTCCCAATATTCTCATTCTCTTACCTTGTTTTGGTCTTCTTCAGTATATCTACCCTCCTCCACAGGGCCATGTGTTTTTGGGAATCAGCCCCAAGAGATAGTTCTTGACTGGACTGAACCCACAGTGGCAGAAACATTTCCTCTGGAGGTAGATTTGTTGTGAAATTTTGGTCAACAAAATGGTGAGAGAAAGTCCTTGGAGTGGTAAACAAAAACACAACTTCAGAAGTGTGTCCTGGCTTTTTTCCCCCCTGACCAAAGAAGGCCAAGGAATCCTTCTCTGGATATTGTGTTTGGATGTGACGCTTGGAACTGCGGCAGCCATCTTACAGTTATGAGAGGAATTAACCTGAGGACCTCCTTGAAACAGGAAGGACGGCAAAACAGACACTGGAAAAACCTGATCCTTAAAGGTATCTACCACTGAGCCTATGAAGTAACCAACCCTGGAGAAGTCTTTTCGGTCAGTGAAATAAAATGCTTCCTACTTCTGAAATTTCTTTGAGTTTACTTTTCTTCTACCTGCCATCAAAATGATACAGCAGTTTTAGGATAGAAATTTTATTCTGTCTTCCACTCATCTGTGCTTCCAGATTATGGAATTAATGATATATGTTAGTTTTCATGCAAGAGTGTTTGAAATACAGTATTTGAATTTTCATTTAGATGATTCTCTTTATCTTCAACAGGAGCAAAAAGAACTTGAGGTCCGTAAAGAGAGTCATGATTAATAACCCTGCCTGATGTTGGACTATCTCCACAAAGCAGGCCAAAGAAATTCCCTCTGGAATAGTTCAGATTTTATCTATTCCTTTCTCAGTAACTCACTATCAAAGACAGAATTCTTGATTAAAAAATAAAAATGGATTGTGCCTTTAACAAGATCAGAGGCACTAGCTAAAAATGATACCAGGGACATCCAAAGCAAATGAACACTATTTAGATGGACGGTTCACCAGAAAAACAGGAATAAAGAAGAGTTCGGCAGGTTTATTCCCAACTTTTAAAAACTTATAATGGAAAATAAAACCATTAAAGTAAGATCAAATTTAGAGGATGCAGAACGCCATCTTTTTTTTTTTTTTCCCATCTCAGCTTAGAACACTAAATAAAAAAGGACAATTACATTTGCCTGTGCTTATCTCAGAGACAGCCAAGTAATGTGACTGGATGTAAGCTTATTCACCTTCATGAATATAAACCTAAGATTTAGAGATACTGTACTGTCTTGGCATTTCTCTCCTCTTAAGGTGGTAGTCTATTCAATTTCATCAACTCATACCTAATATCCTTAGTCAAGTCTCGGTACTAAGATTTTGAGAGGCAGCATGGAGGAGAGAAATGAGACAGAGACAAGCAAGTGGTGGGTGAGAAAAAGAGTTCAAAGTTGTCTGCAATTTAATCAGTGTTCGTTTCTGAGGCTCTTTAAGGTTGTATCTAAACAAGACATCAAAGGGCAGAGGAAAAGAGAACAAATGGTTGTTTTCAGCAGGAGAAGGAAGAAAAACTTACAAGACAAGACAAGACTTGAACCTGGGGAAGATATACAGGGTTCTAATATGTAAACACTGGGGTGAGGTCTTTTCTTGTGTGAAGAAACAAATGGAAGCCTGTAACTGGGAAATATATTCACCAATGAGAAATATTTTTTAAATTTATCTTTTAAGAGAGACACAGACAGACAGACAAAGTCTTGAGCAGGCTTAGAACTATCAGCACAAAGCGCGATGTGGGGCTCAAACTCACAAACCGCAAGATCAAGAGCTGAACTGAAACAGAGTCAGACGTTTACCCGACTGAGCCACCCAGGCACCCCTCCAACGAGAAATATTTTAAAACCTAACACCCAATCTGTACCCAAAACCAGAATCTCTCCCTAGAGAGCTCTCCCTAGGGAACCAAGCAAGAGGATTTTATAAAGCCCTAGGTGATTCCAAAGTGCAACCAGGACCAAAATTCCTCAGAATATCAAAACCTTCCTGATCTATTCTCTCCTCTTTTCTCAGCACTCATCACATATTAGTCGCTGTGATCCACACAGGCTTGCTTTCTGCTCCAGAAGAAGCTTTTATGTCCCTTCCTCAGAGCTTCACATGCCCATCTCCTTGCTTCTAGAATGTTTTTCCTTCCCAACACTCCTTCCTGGCTAATTCTACTAGTTTATACTTCTCTGAAAATATTCTTAACTCCTGAATCAAAATCAGATCCTGCTGTTAAATACCCATAGTTTCCCATTCAGTTCCTTCTTAGTTCTTATCACATTTTCCAAGTATAAACATATCTGTGCGATCATTGGTTCAAATCTTTCTTGTGCTTAACTATAAGAACCGTGAGAGTGGGGAGTAGGTGAGTTTCATTCACTCTTTCACCAAT
Organism: Proteles cristata cristata; assembly: GCA_017311185.1. Taxonomy (NCBI): domain Eukaryota; kingdom Metazoa; phylum Chordata; class Mammalia; order Carnivora; family Hyaenidae; genus Proteles; species Proteles cristata. Next base: position 170,646 of record JAESUZ010000482.1, on the reverse strand, counting down.
TTCTAAAACCATGTCTAGTGGGTAGTAGGTGTTGAATAAAACTTATGGTGTAAGAAACTACACTAATGAACCCACGAAAGAATGAATCGGGTATTTTAGGGCACGTGAGGATACACACAAACTACTAACCATAGATTGTATGTAAAAGTTTGGTTAGAACTTCCCTTTTCCCCTGTAAAGATCTATAACTCACTCAGCCACTTTTTCACTCTCCCTTGCTTTTTTTCTTCACAGCAGTTATCACCGTTGATTTATTTATATCTTTTGTGTATCGTCTATCTCTTCATATTAGAATTTTTAAGCCTGTAAGAAAATACCTTGTCTTTTTGCTTACTGCTTAATCTCCAGTATCAAGAACAGTGCCAGGCACATAGGAGATGTACAATAAATAGTGATTAAATACGTTATGTGGTGTGTGTATCCAAACGAGTGAGAGTATGTTAGAGTGAACCACCACTCAGCTTTGTCTGCAACTGATGTGGGGACTTTCACAGCTAAATCCTAGAGAGTCCAGGCAAAGTAGGATGAGCTGGTCACCTATGACTGGATGTTGGTGTGGATTGGAAGATTAAACTGGGGGCGGGGGCGGAAGGAAGGGTCCAGAATAAAGTCAGAGTATGCAGAACATAGAAGGTCTTCGACTCGCATGTATATATGTGTTCTGTGGGACGATATTGATTAGACTATGAGAATAATACACATGATGGATTAGATTAGATGAGTGGACGCAGGGGAGAGGTTCTTTTGAGGAAATTCTTTCACTGGCTTGGGAAATGGTAATGAGGACCAAGCAAGAAAAAGGGGGTAGAAGGCAGAGGGGATGCACTAGGTCCTGAGATAAGCAATGACTGAAGGTCAGGTCTGAAGAAGAGAAAATTCATTGGTGAGTAACTTTTGCCTTCTGTGGCTGGGCTGGGGAGGGCAATGAGATCTGGTAACATGGCAGATACACCATAATACTCAGCTCTGTGAGGTGTGGTGATTTATCGAAGTTGTAAAAAATTGGAAGTTGTCACACTGGCAATGTTAAAGAGTGACTCAGGTACCTGACCAAGGCTAGGTTGAGATTTCCTTAAAGGCAATTACTTATCTATCTCTTTGCAATACACAGGATTCTGAGAGAGACATGCCTACTGAGTGGGTGGGCTTTTTTCCCTTCTATGTCGCTGACTTATTCAAGGCGATTTCCCAATGCCATCTCTACAAATTCATTTTATAATTTTTTTTTGGTAAAAAGAAATGTGGATTATCTATGTGACTGATCTATTCGAAGAAAGCCCTGAAAAATGTCTTATCTAACAAGGTTACTTGGTTACTTGGTCACTTGAATACATTCAAATATCCTATTCTTATGCACAACAACTTCAAAAAAGCATGTGGGGGACCATGCAGAATCCACTGATTAGGGGTGTCTGGGTGGCTCAGTCAGTTAAGCGTCCGACTTCGGCTCAGGTCATGACCTCATGGTTTGTGGGTTCGAGCCCTGCATCGGGATCTGTGCTGACTGCCAGCTCAGAGCCTGGAGCCTGTTTCAGATTCTGTATCTCCCTCTCTCTCTGACCCGCCCGTGCTCACACTGTCTTTCTCTCTCAGAAATAAATAAAACATTAAAAAAGAAAAACAAAACTCCACTGATCATATAAATTGATTCAGGTTGTCTCTATCTCTCAGAAACAGGTTTCCTCTCAACGGTGTGTTTATTTAAGAAAAATGACATTTCTATATAAGAAAATACTAGTACTTAAAGTATTGTGCACATATTACAAACACATATGGTATCATTACATACACACATACGTTGTATATATATTGTTGTGTAAATATGTATGCATGTACATCTGAAGAGAGAAGTGGAGAAGAAGTGTCACATTTGGGTTTACAAAATATGTTAGATTACATTCATGGCCCCAATTCTTTTCTCCTCTTTGATCTCAGGCCACTTTCCATGTTAGTTTGTACTTCCCTCTGTTAAAGACTTGAAGTCTATTTCCCCACCTTTGATTTCGCGTTAGACGATATGACTTGTTTTGGCTAATGGAATGATAGATAGAATTTATGTGTGCAAAGTTTAAGAGTGTGCAAAGTATAAAAGCTCTTTTGTAACTGGGCTCAGTCTCTGGTACTTCTGCTACTATCGTGAGAAAACATGCCCAGATTAGCCTAGTGGCCTCAGGAGGGGGATGACTGACATATGAAAAGTTATTTTACCTTTTGGATGAAAGATGGAGATGAGCTATCCCAGCAAAATCACAGAAGTGGAGCTTCGCCTATATTGGCCAACCTACAGCGTACCCTTCCAAAGATACGTGAGATATACATCCTTATTATTCTACGTCACCAAGATATTTGTGATTGATTGTTATGGTGCATTATTGTTGTAATAGCTGACCACTCAAGAAAATGAAATACAGCAGTTTTTTTTTTTTTTTAAGTATTTATTTATTTATTTATTTTTTTTACAAATAGTTTATTGTCAAATTAGTTTCCACATAACACCCAGTGCTCATCCCCACAAGTGCCCTCCTCCATCCCCACCCCTCCTCCCCCCCACATCCACCAGTCCTCAGTTTTTGTCAGCATTCAAGAGTCTCTCATGGTTTGCCTCTCTCCCTTTCCCCCACCATTTCCGCCCTTCTTCTCCCCTTGGTCCTCTGTTAAGTTCCTCCTAATCCTCCTATACGTGCACACATATGATATTTGTCCTTCTCTGCCTGACTTATTTCGCTCAGCATAACACCCTCAAGGTCCATCCATGTTGCTACACATGGCCAGATTTCATTGTTTCTCATTGCCATGTAGTATTCCATGGTATAGATAAACCACATCTTCTTGATCCATTCATCTGTGGATGGACACTTAGGCTCTTTCCAGGTTTTAGCTATTGTGGAGAGTGCTGCTATGAACATTGGGGTACATGTGCTCCTATGCATCAACATTTCTGTATCCCTTGGGTAAATTCCTAGCAGTGCTATTGCTGGGTCATAGGGGAGTTCTATTGTTAGTTTCCTTAGGAACCTCCACACTGTTTTCCAGAGGGGCTGTACCAGTTTACATTCCCACCAACAGTGTAGGAGGGTGCCCGTTTCTCCATATCCTCGCCAGCATCTAGAGTTCTCTGATTGCCTCATTTTAGCCACTCTGACTGGCGTGAGGTGGTATCTCAGTGTGGTTTTGATTTGGAAATACAGCAGTTTTTAAGAGTGAGTTATTAATTTGTACCAAACAGATAACTATGACTAACCCTAGATACTTAAAACTCATGTGAAAGAAAAGAATAAGCAGTAATCTAGTTTTATTTTCATCAACTGCATTTTATAGAAATGCAAGTAACTTCCAACATGTATTTCTTGACAGCTTAGAGCATTACAAAGCATTACAAATTCAATTTATTTGGAGGAAAACTATATAGAAAAGGTTTCTGTGAAGGATTTTAATTTAAAAAATTGGATGTTTGATAGAAAAAATGCCTAATGGCCAGTTCCTTCTACATAATTAATTTGCTACCAGGTATGTGTCAACAAAACCCCTTATTTATGTCTCAGGAGTTTCCTTTTCCTCCTTCCCCTTTACTCCCTTCTTGGCTGACCTCAATAAAGTATGAGTCCAAACAGGGTCATAAACCCCCCACTTAAATTACCTAAGTATGGTATGCATCAACAAGACTCCATAGATAACCACAGATTCATAACTATTATCCAGATAGCATTTGGCTATTTTCTCAAGTCAAAAATTCAGAAGGTATAAAAGTAACACTTTGGCACTCAGATATGTTGTTTCTGATATGATATGAAAATGGCACCCAGAGTACTGCCAAATCAAAGTCTAAAAAGATGTGAGAAAAAAACAACAGCTCTTTGTGAAAATCCAGGTGACTCACATTCCCAGGACAGACAGGGAGGTGCCCAGAGGTTCAATATGTACCCCAGCCCCAAGTGTCCATGGGACCTCTTGCTCATAAATTATCACTTGAAGACCGAACAAAATTAAATGTTGAGATTTTTATTTTTGTGAGGACAATCCTTACCCTTCTTAGATACAATATCACGATTACTAGACTGGTTATGGTTGTTAGCTATATAATGCAGACAACAGGAAATACACTGGCTTCTATTTAAATACTAGTGTGATACAGGATGTTAAAACCCCTTATTTCTGTTGGTTTTCACTTTCTGGGCGTCTTGGAGATTTTGGACACGCTCTATCGGTTTGTCTCTTGAAGTTACGACCTTTGGAATGATTCTTCAGCCCACTTAGCAATTGGCAAGACAGTGAAGAGGTACCACGTAACTGATACTCATTCAGGGATCCTTTTTGCCGGTCTGGCGTCTTTTGTTCTTTGATTAATTTTTTCTGAACCTCAAATGAGAATAACCAGTCTAGCTCTTCCTGTTTATTTTTGTCAAGAAGAGAGTATTCTGTGTCTATCAGATTCTGGGTAACGTTGATTTCTGATTTGTCTTGCACTGTGGAAGCTTTGGGGAACACTTTCCTTCTTTTTGGAGAAATGCATGGATCCGGGCCTGCCTCAAAAGAAGCTTCCTGGGTTGTTCCTTTGGCAGTATCGTTACTGATCAGCAGCCAAGCTTCCTTATTTTCTGTCTCACTCATGACCTTGTTAGGGATCTCAAGGTGTGTCCCACCTTGAGGAGTACACGCACTCTCTGTTTCTCCAAAGCAGGGAGCGCCGGCTTCCGGTCCCTGGTGATTTAGGGCAGGAACCTCTTCATCGCGACTGCCTCCTGTCATTTTCATTTTTCGTTTCAAGCACGATTCTCTACCAGTGACATCTAACTGAGGCACGGGTGGCTCTGCTGAAGGCTGTGCACCCTGATCTTCAGCGTCCAGGCCTGTTTGAAGAAAACATGTTGGCACATCTTCCTCAATTTCTATATCTTGCCACATAGGGCTTTTAAGGACAATACTGTCAGTTTCCTCGGACGCGGAGATTTCTCTGCTTTCTTGTACAACTTCAGACTGTGATGTTGACGCAAACTGAAACGTAGGTGACACATACTTCGGAGTATCTCCAGCGTCGCTGAGTTTCTTCTTACTTTTCGTTTGAGACTTGTCTGTAACTGTTCTCAATTCTCCTGAACTCGAAGGAGGCAAGACATTTCTGTCCCAGTCATTAATATTACTACTTAGCTTTCTTGCTAGTTCTTCATCCCTTTTCAGTTGTTCTTCCATCTCTCGCCTCTCTTCAGCTTTTTGTCTTTCCTCCTCCCATTCCTCTGCCAATAATGTCTGTATGTGTTGGTCATTCATTTGGTTTTCTTCTTCTAAGGTTCGTCGTTCTGCCTCCATTTGCCTCACCTCCTCTTCATATTCGCTGGTCAGATCTCCCGGTGTACTTAATACGGGAACCGGCTTAAGGTCATCAATATCCTCCTCTGATTCCTGCCCTGACATTTTAAGCTTGCATTCTGTTGGATAATGCTTTTGGATCATCTGCCACAGTTGCATGTTGATAAGGGAATTTCTGGGGGCATGGTACCGGGCCCACGAAGAGATCCGGCGGCGGCAGAAAGGACAGCACAAACTTGCCTTTTCCAGAGTCGATTGAAAGCACTGCTTACAAAGCGTATGGTCACACGGCAGCGTTACAGGCTCGATCAGAATGTCCATGCATATGGCGCACTGACATTCCGACAACGACGGGATGGCGTCTTGGGGCACGGCCATTTTCATACACTAAAAGGTCATAGTCAGCACCGATACCATCGGAGGAGGTTCCCTTAGCTCAGTGTTGCCAGGTCCGAGACCGGCCAGGCGCGAAGCTTCGGGACCCCAGCTCCACAACGAACGCTGCTCTCCCCATGGAGGGCCGGAACAGGGCTTCCGTCCGACCCGCGGGCGGTGTGGCCACACGCCGGGCAGCTCCGGAGCCTCCGCGCGGCAGCCGCCGCGCACCTGCACCGAGCTCCCAGCGCCCTGAGCCCACCCCCGCCTGGCTTATGTCAGCCGCACTGCCTACTGTTTGCCGCGGTGGCCTAGCAACGCGACCAGGGCTAGTGACGCAAAAATACATGTGCAACATCACAATATTCCTATTTAAAAGTTGTACGAAAAAATAAGCAAAATTAAATAACAAAATGGATGTCAGGGAAATATTGGAGAATGAAAAAGGATACATATTTTTACACATACATAATTTTTAAAACGATAAGTATCCCCCAGTGGAAAAAAGGGCCCATAACATGAACGGTCCGTCAACCCAGGCAAAACTACAAGGGCCAATAAAAAACAACTACGTGTTTTTCCATCTCACTAATACCGGAGTCAATTAAGCTGTGTTACCTTCATTCATTCATTCATTCATTCATTCATTCATTCAAAATACATTCATCTGGGCCACGTGGGTGGCTCATTCGGTTAAATAGCTGACTCTTACTGACTCTTATTTTCGCCTTAGGTCACGATCTCACACTTCTGTGGGTTCAAGCCCTGCCTCGGGGCTCTGTGCTGAGCCTGCTTGGGGTTGTCTCTCCTCTGCCCTCTGTCCCCCTCCAACTCACACAGTCTCTGTCTCTCTCAAAATAAGTAAATAAACTAAAAAGAAGAAAAGAAAATATATTAATCCAGGATCAATTTTATGTCAACTACTTTTGTGGGTCACTAAGAACAGACAAGTGAAGGAGACATTACCCCTGACTTGATGAAAGAGAGACAGGGGTGCCTGAGTAGCTGAGTCAGTTAGGCATTTGAATCCTGGTCTCAGCTAAGGCGAGCTCCTGGCTTGTGGGGTCCAGCCCCACTTTGGGCGCTGTGCTGACAGTCTGAAGCCTGCTTGGGATTCTCTCTCTCCTCCTCTCTCTGCACCTCCTTCATGCATTCTCTCTCTCTCCTCTCTCAAAATAAATAAATACACTTTGAAAAAAGAGAGAGACAGTAATCACATAAACAAATAACAGAATCTCAGATATTGATAAGTACATAACGAATACCTAAATGCATAGAAAGCCATTGGGAATACTATTTGCATGTGAGAAAACTGATACGATCTTTTCAATGGCTAATTTGGCCATCTGTAGTAATACTTTTGCAGTGTTCATACCTTTTTAAAACTTTTTACCTTGAAATAATTGAAGCCTCCCAAGAACTGGAAAATATAATAAAGCATTCAGAACTGGAAAATACAGTAAAGTATTGCTATGATGGCTTCATCTGCCTTTCCCCAATGATAGCATCTTACATAGTCCTAGTAAAATATGCAAACCAGGAAACTGACACCGGTATAATACAATTAACTAACTTATCGACCTTATTTCAATTGCTTAAGTTTTTACATGGATTCATCTGTATTTTGGGGGTGTAGCACTATGAACGTCTTTTTCACACGTATAGATTGATGTGTATATTCTGGAATCAGTTTGTTAGTATTTAGTTGCACATTTTTGTATCAACATTAATAAGGCATATACTTCTCTAGTTTTCTTCTCAAACAATTTAATAAAATGAGTGGGCAAGCGTTCTCTCCTGTTTCATTGTTTTAAAGTTTGTCAAGGACTGGCACTAACTATATATCTGGTATAATTCTAGTCATGGGCATTTCCCTGTGGGAAATTCTTGAATACTGATTCAAGTTCTTTGTTATGGTCTATTCAGATTTTTTATTTCCTTTTGAGTTAGATTCCGAAGGTTGTGCCTTTCCAGGAATTCTTCCATTTCCTCCAGGTTATCTAACTTTTTGCCATAATTGTTCATAATTGTCCCTTATGATACTTTTTATTTCTATAAAGTTGGTATTGATATCTTCCCTTTCACTCCTGATTTTAGAATTCAAATCTTCTATGTTTCTTAAGTCAGCTAAAGGTTTGTAGATTTTGTTCACATTTCAAAGAATCAACTTGGTTTGTTGATTTTCTTCCACTGTTTCTCTATTCTCTATTTATTCTTTCATCTGCTTTGTTCTCGCTTTGTCCTGCTTTTCCTACTTTCTGAAGGTGGAAATTTATGTTATTGATTTGAAATCCTTCTTCTTTTTTTAATATGGGCATTTTTACCATATATTTTCTTTTTAAGTACTACTTTAGCAGTTTCCCATATGCTTTGGTGTGTTGTGCTTTTATTTGTAATCATCTCAAATCTTATCTTCATCTCCCTTGTGATTTCTTCTTTTTCCTTTTAATTATTTAGGGTCGTGTTTAGTTGCTACACATTTGTGAATTTCTCCCAAGATTATTCTTGATGACCAACAAAACTGGTCGTCTTATGATTGGCTGGGGTTTTTTTGGAGGTGCAACAAGAATAATAATTAATTGTGAGTTTGACACACCATTTAGTGAATTACATCCAAAGAACTCTGTCAAGAAATTTTTACCAGGGATCTTGGATTGGACTTGTAAAAGTATCAGTTCCTTGCCATTACATCCTAGGTCTAGGACACTGTCTCTTGTTTGACAGAAATTGACCTTCTCCAGCCCCTATGAGACCGAGATCCTATAAGCTAGTTGCCAAACCACTTTTCTTGAAAAGACTTTGAAAACATTGACTCTATATATGAAATCAATCCTTGTTACTTAATAGATTTTCATACTTGATTAAATCAGTATCATTTTAAAAAGGGACACTCAAGGTACGGTATGATCTTGGTTGGAAAATTAATATATTCTATTACTTTCTGGTAAAAAAGATAGCAGATGCTCTTTGAACCTATGTAAATAATCTTATTTTCATGAAAAGTCAGAAGTCTCCGTAGTAATGTTCTTTGAATTGAGAGGGAGCTTCAGTGAGAGCCAAGTCCCACTAAAAATGTTTACAGTTTACACAATCATCATCTACTATATTTGGAGTTAAGAACAGCTTATTTTCTTTTTTTTAGGTTTCTTTCTGAAAGAGAGAGAGAACAAGAGAAAGGGAGAGAAAGAGACCGCATGAGCAGGGGGCGGCAGAGGGAGAGGAAGAGAGAGAACCCCAAGCAGGCTCCACGCCATCACTGCAGAGTCCAATGTGGGGCTCAAACCAATGAGCCATGAGATGATGACCTGAGCCCAAATCAAGAGTCAGATTCTTAGGCAACTGAGCCACCCAGGTGCCCCAACAACACCTTATTGTAAAAAAGGGTTTCTTCATATATCAGAAAAAATAGAAAAATGGAAATCATATTAATGTCATTCTGATGATGACAGTTACATTATCCTCATCAGTTTATTTGGTGCTGTTTCAGCAGTTTTTCTAATGCTGATTGGCAACCTGCATTCCTGAAATACATCTGCTTGCAGACTAAGAATTTCTCCAATTCCTAAGTCCTCAGTCAGCTTGAAAGTTGTCTAAGCACTATCAGCTCCAAGTCTTATCTAAGAGCCTATTCCGTAAAGCATCAGTAGTTGATGGTGTATGGTAAAGTCCTTCCCAAAAGGCCTTGAGACTCTTCTTTTCTTAATGTGTTTCTTTGTTTTTACAAATTGGATCCTGAAGCTTCTATCAGAACTTTCTTGAAAACATCATAGGGAAGGATCAAACTATGTGACAAGAAGACTGGATGGCGGTGGTTAATTTATCTCAGTAATCAATAGTATAAGTATGTAGTAGAATAAAATTCCCTACTGGAATATAGGAAATAACCATCTCATACAGGTTTGATGAAGGATTCTCCTAAAGATAATACTGTGTCGTTGACTAAGAAGTCACTGACAAATATCCAGAGTCCTGCTGTAATATTTACAGTCTCGGAAATATAATATACACTTACTTACACAAACTTAACCTTGGGAAGGCTGAGGATCTCTTCTGATTTGGAAATTCTTCCTATGAGACTTTTATAATGTCAAACGAAGTCAAATGATATGGAGCTATCAAAAAAAACCCCTAGTTATTTCTGGCATTCCTTTCTCATAAAACGAAATCACAAAATTTTGTGCTTCTTCATGGGTCATCTGGGAAATCTCAAAGATAGTTTTAGGTATTAAGGTATCCTACGACAACTGATTTACGTTTTAATAAGTTTTGATCCTGGCTGGGAAGGCAGAACTGAAAGAGTTTTCAGAGGATAACTAATTGTTTTATGAAGATAGAATCATGGGTTTCTAACAAACAATGCCTGTTAATAAAATACACAAAATAATAATGTATTGAATGTAGAAAGAGATAATACAATTGTAAGGAAGCTTAGCTCTTTTATAAGTGAGGCACCTTTGTTTTTTGTTTAAAACATAATCATCGTTTCCACTGTCACAAACCTTAACTCTGAGCCAAGGAATCCACCTTGATGGTTTCTACAGTCAACATGGGGAAGCTGCGTTTCAGTGAGGAGGGAGTAGTTACTGTCGGTCTGTCTGTTCCTCCTCCCTCTCTCCCTCTCTTTCTTTCATAAAACAAACATTATGCAAAATAACAATAAGGACTATAATCAAGTCATCAATAATTAGAAAGTGTAATTCAGGGGCAATTTGGAAATTCTGCTATCTGGGAAGATTATAAAAAGGTAAAGAATGACATCTAATAACATCCTTATTGAGAGTTCTAAGGCAAAGTCATTATTTTAACACAGAGAAAAGCCCAATTCTAGAAAGCTCCGTTTATACTAAGATTTCATTTGACAGTAACGGTGTCACAGGCTTTTTTTCTGATGATTAAACCAACCAAAACTAAGCCAACTTTGTCAAAATTTAAATACATTTTGTTGCTTCCTTTCAGAGTCTGTATTTGTAGCTATGATAAACAAGGACCAATAAAAATTACCATTTTTCAGACTTTTTCAACTTTCTATATACATTTTACATCCATTCAGAATACAATAAAGCTGCTCTCAAAGAAAACCCAATCTACAGCTACAAAGGAGCACTTGCATTTCTCCATCAGAACTGCTCCCTGTGTACGCTGAACCGCACGGAACCAAAGTAACTCCCTTGTATTTTTACAGAATGAAAAATAGATAGCCATTTGAAGACTTTGTCATAAGTAAGCATTTAGGCAACTATGAAAGCTCATTAATACAAATAACACAACTCCCTACAGCCACTCACAACCTTTTTATACCTAGTTAAAATGGCAAAAAGGAACACATTTTTAAAAGTCTTTTTAATGTTTATTCATTTTTGAGAGAGAGAGCGAGAGAGAGCAAGTGAACGAGCACCAGTGAGGGAGGGAGACATAGAATCTGAAACAGGCTCTAGGCTCTGAGCTGTCTGCACAGAGCCTGACAAAGGGCTTGAACTCACTAACCACATCATGACCTGAGGCGAAGCTGAATGCTTAACCAACTAAGCCACTCAAGCACCCCGAGAACACATTCTTTAACATAACTCAAACATTTAGCCACTCTGGAGCATAGGAGAAGGAAACATTTCTAAATAAAAGTATGTAATCTTTGTACATAATTTTTTGGCATTCCATCACTCTTAAAAACTGTTTGCTATTTATTTAATAATTATCCATAAGTTAACTCAATTTAAGATTAGTCCAAATTTTTAAATTAACTAAAGGTGTTTAAAATTATGTTTAAGCTTTCAAACTTCAAAACATAATTACTGTTAATATAAAAACTTTGTTGGAATAATGAAACAATTTAGTCGAACACAAATTTATATTTTTTCATAATTTTAGTTATTACGTGGGAGCGATATAATCTTATTTTCATTATTAAGCCTATATTAGAAGTCTTGAAAGTACAGAGTGAGTATTCTCTTTATGAGTAAAAACAAATCAAAAGCTTATTAAAAATATAACATGTACTTTACGCCACATTTTTACAAACTCAAGGAAAAGATACATAACTACTACTCATTTTCTTTCTTTTTTTTTTTTTTTTTACAAATAGTTTATTGTCAAATTAGTTTCCACATAACACCCAGTGCTCATCCCCACGAGTACCCTCCTCCATGCCCATCCCCCTCCCCTCTACATCCATCAGTTCTCAGTTTTTGTCAGCATTCAAGAGTCTCTCATGGTTTGCCTCTCTCCCTTTTCCCCACCATTTCCGCCCTTCTTCTCCCCCTTGGTCCTCTATCAAGTTCCTCCTAATCCTTCTATACGTGCAAACATATGACATTTGTCCTTCTCTGCCTGACTTATTTCGCTCAGCATCACACCCTCAAGGTCCATCCATGTGGCTACACATGGCCAGATTTCATTGTTTCTCATTGCCATGTAGTATTCCATGGTATAGATAAACCACATCTTCTTGATCCATTCATCTGTGGATGGACACTTAGGCTCTTTCCAGGTTTTAGCTATTGTGGAGAGTGCTGCTATGAACATTGGGGTACATGTGCTCCTATGCATCAGCATTTCTGTATCCCTTGGGTAAATTCCTAGCAGTGCTATTGCTGGGTCATAGGGGAGTTCTATTGTTAGTTTCCTGAGGAACCTCCACACTGTTTTCCAGAGGGGCTGTACCAGTTTACATTCCCACCAACAGTGTAGGAGGGTGCCCGTTTCTCCACATCCTCGCCAGCATCTAGAGTTCTCTGATTGCCTCATTTTAGCCACTCTGACTGGCGTGAGGTGGTATCTCAGTGTGGTTTTGATTTGTATTTCCCTGATGAGGAGGGATGCTGAGCATCGTTTCATGTGTCTGTTGGCCATCTAGGAGATACCAGTTTTCATTTCTCATGGCAGGAGCTGCAAACACTGCCATTTCCTTGCTGTGACTGCCATCCAGAGAGGCTGGTGTGGCTCCCGGCAAAAATCCATAGGATGTACAACATAAAAAATAAACCCTAATGTAAACTATGGACTTTCATTAATAACAATGTATTAATATTGGCTTATCAATTTTAATAAAAATAGCACACTAATTCAAGATATTAAGAAGATAGGAAACTGTGTTGGGGCAGAGGTATGTGGGCAAAGGGGAACTGTGCACTTTGGGCTCAAGTTTTCTGTAAATCTAAAACAGCTAAAAAAAAAAAAGACAAAAAAGCACGTTTTATACATGTATCTTCAAACTATTTACGTGACCCTTTCAAAGTTCAACAGATATGGTCCCCTACTTATAATTGTGACCAGGACTTTAAACATCAGATTGCGGAGGTTGTCAAAATAAAAGAAAAACCTTGAAGGTTAAGGTTCTCCCCATTTTCAGGATCGTTCTGCTACGGTCATTCATTCACTCTGCTGTACTAAAGTACACTGAACTTCTAAGACCTAACTGACCTCATGTTTTGATACCCTAGTAATTCTCATCATTTGGTTCTTATACTACACTCAAGTCTAGGCCATAGATTTTAGCCTCAATCATGTTGTCTTGTTGAAGTGTAACATTATGTTCTCAACTAGTGTTTCTTATCCTTAAGGGCAGAGAACAGAACCCGTTCCTCAGTGTGCCTGACAAACCTCAGTACCGTGTGGAATATAAAGTAGGCTTCAAAATATTGCTTCATTCTCATGCTTAGACCAAATGTATTATAGTTTAAAAATCCTGAATAGCATGAATTTACTACTGAATTTGAAACCTAGAGCCTTTGAGTTAAAAATGCCTCTTCATAAACATGCCCCTGGAAAACATAGAGAATTAGTGCTTTATAACTTTCCAAAGTTGTATGAGCCCCCAAAGAGTGTATCATCTCCAGCTGGGGCCATGAAACCCAGCATATCTCAACCAGCAGAAACAAAACGAAGACAACTTTTCTTCTTTCTCTCAACTGCTCCACCATCTCAGTTAGCCTCCAACCTTTTTTTTATTTTAAAAAAAAGTTTGTATTTACTTTTTTTTTAATTATTCTTGAGAGGGAGAGACGGAGTGTGAGCATGGGAGGGGCAGAGAGAGGGGGAGACACGATCCAAAGCAGCCTCCGACTCCAGGTTCTGAGCTGTCAGCACAGAACACAGCGCGGGACTTGAACTCACAAACTGCAAGATCGTGAGCTGAGCCAAAGTCAGATGCTTAACCAACCGAAGCACCCAGGTGGCCCTTAAACTTTTGTTTTACTTACATAAAACATTTATATCATTTCAAAGTCAAATCTAGAAACAAGAAATATGTAGAGAAGTGTGGCTTCTATTTGTCTCTTTACCTTATTCCCTGCCTCCAACATAGTAGGGCTTCTATTTTAAAATAGAATCTGGCGAGCAGGCTCTGTTGAAATTTCTCTTAACCTGTGATGAACATAACTTTGACGATGTGAAAAAAACAAAAACAAAAACAAAAAAACAACCCCAAACAATGAAAAGCTAGCTTTCCTTTCAATCTGCTTTTAAAATGAGAGAAATTTCAACTAAGAGAAGGCTGATGGAAAGGCTAAAAGCATTGCTGCTGGCGACCATGCTAAGCTTTTCTAAAAGGCAGTGAGAAGACACTTTGTTTCTCTGAATTCTTCCTTCTCAGGAAGGAGCACAAGGCAAGCTGATGGCCAAACACAAGCTAACACCCCAGCCCCCCGGGTGTGATATGTGTGATATTCCTCAGGCACTCCTGGCTGCGCAAGAGCAAAAGAGAGGACAGAAAACAAATGGCTAAGTGGTAGATATCACGGTCATGCATGACATGAGTCTCCATCAGTTTACAACTATCTTAGTAAATCACTAGAAAAGAGGCAATCTTATCAAGAGCCTGATCTCCAGAAACCTACAGACTCAGTTTCCTGGAGCCCCAACTTCCCTTTCCCCTCCATTGTGATGTGGGGAACAAAGGCTAGAGGGAAAAGGCAGGTAAAATTCAATATCTTGATGACCTGCAGCCCATTGACAAATACTTGAGGCTAATGCAGGGTATCACCGTTCTCCAAGAAACCCCTAATGTCCTAATGTCAATGCCTTCCTTACTAGAGGAAAAACAACCTTAACTTGACAATAGCAAGAGGACACCTATCTGAGGAGTCCTCTTTAGCATATCAAAGTCCTTCTGGAAGCCTCCCTTTTGACTTTCCCTCCCTAACTCCACAGTATATAATGAGTAACTCTTCACAACCCCAGTGCAACACATTCTGCTCATGGGTTCTGTCCCCGTGGGTAAATAAAAAGCACCTTTTTGCACCAAACACATCTCAAGAATCCTTTCTTGGCTGTCAGCTCGGAACCCCCATCACTTCTGAAACTTCATCACTTCTACTGACTGGTCATCTTTCTGACCCCAACCCTTCTACTTCTAGTTTGTATCTCGCTACAGCCACTTTGAGACTGAAATTCCCAGAAAGCTGCAGAACCAAAAGTGGATAGGAAATCCTCAGGAACAAATTAAATTCTAAAGTAGAAGGTACTTACTCATAAACACCACAGGCAGAAATAGATAAAAGAAGGGACCCGAGGGAGCACACAAAGGTAATGACAGTATTTTTTAAATTATCTGTTAATTGCTCCAGAGAGTAAGAAGCGGAGAAGAATGCTCCCTATGTGTCCATAATTCTATGTTAGAAAATACTAACAGTAATTGTTGCAAATTCGTGTGTAGATATCGACCAGTATTAGCTATTGATATGAAAAGGGGATTTGACAAACGGTGATGCTAAAGGCATTCATAATACCTTGTCAGTTCACACACATCACCCCAGGATATTTCCTTAGTTATGAGAAGATAAGCAAAACAAATACAAAACAATATACTGTCCATGAAACATAAGGGAAAAACATAACACCTGTAAAATTCAGGAAGGGCAAAGCTCAGATTCTTAAAAAAATTATAAGAAGCTATCACATCAATCACATAGGAGTCTCTAAGGACACAAGTCTAAACCAAACTGACTCCATGACAGGCTTTAAGTTTCCCCTCCAAACTAAAAGGCCTAAGTTTCAGCTTCCCAGAAACTGTCAGGCAGTTACACATTGCCCAAGGCAGGAGAAACCACCCTTGCAACACCCAATCAGGAAAAGCCAGGGACCACCCTCCACATTACTAAGGGAGAGGCCTAGAGATAGAAACTATACATAGGACCCTGCTACCTAATGTTAAAGTTAACCCTTTAGTCGCTGAATACGACCCTAGGCTCACTCTGTGATTGGTTAAATTTAAAGGTACTCTAAACGTTGTCATTGGACCCGCCAAAAGTAACGAATACTCTAGACAATGTGTATGGTCAAACCCACTGTCAATGATGTTGTATAATTATGATTGGATCACTGTTCCCATGTCACAACTTCTGTAACTCCCCCTTCATAAACCCCATAAAAACCCTACTCTGCCCTTGTTCGGGGCTCTCAGCACGGATCCACTGCGTTGGTGAGGTCTGGGAGCCCGAGCTCGAACCCATAATAAAGCCCTTTGCCTTTGCATGTGTGACTCGGTCTCTCCTTTGGTCGTTGAGGATACTGCGATCTGGGTGTAACAAGTCCAGGCAAAGAAGAAGATAGTAGAATAATATATAAAGGAAAATGGGTAAGTAAAGAATCACAGTGAAATTAAAAACAATACAGAATTAAGTCCCACCAGAGGGAGTGAGGAGCAGAATGCATTCTCAAGAACATCAGATTACTGGAGCGGAAGCTAATTAAATTAGTGGGCACATGCGAGAAGTTGTTGCACAAGGCCAAAAAAAAAAAAAAAGTTCAAATTACTTTACAATATATAGAATAAAGAATGAAGAGCCAGTTTTAAAAACTCTTTTTCAGGAAAGCAAAGAACTGAAATAAAAGCAACAATAAAATTTATGACAGAAAATGATGAAGAGGAAAAAAAAATGCAGAAAGCACATTGAAAGGGCTCAACAGATACCAAGCGAAACTGGTTTCAACAACTCCAATTTTACACACATACCACCAAAAATATTGAACTGTGAAGATGTTGGGAGGGAAAAAAGCCTGTAAATATTCATGTTGAAAAGCATAGATTAACTACAAAAGAATAAGACCTCAGCTCAGATTTTTTTTTTTGCTGTACCTAAAATAATGCCTAGTACTTAGTCAAAAACCAATAAATGTTTATTTAATCAACGAATAAAATGATGATCGTATGTGTGTTGGCAACAAAAAAAAAACAGGAATTCAGAATATGAAACACTTATGTTCTCCATTTAAAAGAGAACAACTAATGACTTACCCATAGCTTGCTAAGAGGTTACTCAATAAACGTCTCAGATATGGGGATGTCAGGTAGAAGAACCCTTGGGAGACCTCGCTGTGGGACTGTGAGATCAGGAGTTAACACCAAGGGCCAAGCAGCTAGAAAACACAAGAGAGAAACATATTTACTTAAATACTGTCATTTTAAATTCATGACTACTAGAGTAAGATTTAGGAAAGATAGGGGAATGTGACTGATTCCGATCTAACACATCAACTGTATTCAGAAGCTAACTATTAGTGTTTGAAATATTTAGAAAGAAGGGAACCACTTAAATATCTGTATATAAGGCACACCCCTACCGTCTTGGGCAACTTTTGTTTTTCTCTTGGAGATAATAGTGGATATTGGGCATGCTCTGTCAGTACTTTATTGTTGGAGAGAGCGGAAGATGATTACAAGAGAGCCTTTAGAAACACTAAAAAATGGACTGAGGGACATGTAAGTCCTTAAATGGCTTGTAAGAACACGTGCAGCCTCCTCACTGACGGCTCACAGTGGGAATAAAGGTAGCGTTGATGAGGCAGCATAAGGCAAGCTGAGGGCCAAAGGCAAGCTAACACCCCCACTGGAGGCGGGATGTGTGTGGCATTCCTCAGGCACTCCTGGCTGCCCAAGGACAATGCAAAGGAAAGAAAACCAATGGTTAACTGATAGAGATGCCACTCACCCAGGACAGGAGTCTCCCTCAGTTTACAAATATCTTAGTAAATTAGAAGAAAAAGGGAATTTAAACAATAGCCTAATCTCCACAGACACCTTTAAGACTCAGCTTTCTGAAGCCCCTAATATCACCCGTCCCTCCACAGTGAGGTGGGGAACAAAGGCAAGAAGGAAATGGCAGGTACAATTTAATTCCTTTGTAACCTGCAGCCCATTGACAAATACTTGAGGCAAATGCAGAGTATCACATTTCTCCAGGAACCTCCTCCTGTCCCAATGTTAACACCTTACGACTGGACAAACAACCCTAGCTTGACAACAGCAAGACCTCAGGTATCTCAGAAGTCCTCTTTAGCGTACCAGACTCCTTCTAGAGGCCTTCCTCCTGCCTTTGCCTCCCCCCAACCCCACACTACATAGCAGTCACTCTTCACAACCCAAGCACAACTCCTCCTGCCCATGGGTCCTGCTCCCGTGTGTCAATAAAATGACCTTTTTGCACCAACCATGTCGCAAGAATTCTTTCTTGGTTGTCAGCTCGCAAGACCCACCATTCCAAAACTTCATCAGCATCGTTAAAATGCACTAATCACAGCATTACTCCAGCAAGCCTAGAAAGACTTAGTCTGGAAACCAGAAAGAATACCCAGAGCGACATCATCATCAAAGTCCCAAGGATATGCTCACAGCAAGAGGCTGGAGGAAAATCTTTCTCTCTGCCATCTAATCCTAAATAACTCTGTAGAACATTACAGACATCGGTCATTCAGTGATGATGGCATCTTATAACTAAACATACTGATGGGGATGGTCATTGCTATCAGTCATCTATTGCTACATAACAAATTATCTCCAAAGTCAATGGCTCCAAACAAAAATCATTGGTTGGATAAGGTCTAGCTGCTCTCAGATGGCCTTGCCTGGGATGACATAGCTTTCTTCCACGGATCTCTCCTAATCTTCCAGCAGGCTGGCCTAGGCAGATTCTCATGGTAGAGGAAGGGGACCGTGAAAGGAAGCAAAGTGTGCGAGAAATTTCTCAAGACTGCTTGCATCAAATTTGCTGCTGTCCTATTAAACAAATTAAGTCACATTCCAAGCCCAAGCCACCGTGGGTAAGCACTCCCAAAAGCTGAGACTACAGAAAGGTGCAAAATGGGGGCAGAAAAATCCCACCACAATATGGAAATGAATAGAAGGCATTACTCCAGTAAAGTCGCCCCTAGACATTATTCATCACTACTAAACTGAAACCAATTAAACCTGATTATAGCTATGCTAACAATTATCCAGGAAGTCTAGAAATAAGATTAAAAGAAATTACAACAGTATGTTATTGTGGTTTAGGGGACAAACTTTAATTCTTTCAATATTATTATCTTTCTAAGCTTTCTTTCCAAATAAAATATCTATTGCAAACAATATATTCATTTTGGGGGATTTATCCATCTTGATGTTGAAAGCATCATTACCTCCTTTTACATGACATGGGCTTTTCTTTCCCTCAGATGGTAAAAGCATCATTACCTCCTTTTACATAACACAGGTTTTTTTTCCTCAAAAGCCCTCATTTTATTACTGTCAACTACTCCAAACACACATACATACCACACATGTGCACACATACACACAATTACCTGCACACAGATACACACTCCTGTTTCACAATTGTGTCCAGAGAAGAGGTATACTTTCCTGAGGGTTAGTTCATATTATGGAGTACTTGGGGATGGTGGTATACAACCTTGTCTGCTTATTAGAATCACATGGGAACTCAAAAAGGTATTGATCTCTGGGTCCCACTCCCAGGGGTCTGAGATGTGGCTGGCATGTAATTATTTTAAAAGTTCCTCAAAAGATTCTAATGTGCAGAGAGCGGTTAGAACCACTGACTTAGAGTGCTTGCCACTATTGGTTATTCTGTGATTGCTATTACCATCCATTCTTGACTAGTGATTTGTCCAATTGATATAACTGGAAACAGACAGAAACAAAAGAGAAAGCAAATGAAAAAAATTTTCTGCAAGAACAGTATGTTTTTATAAGATATTTTAAAACAAGAGTCTTCCAAACATAATCTATCATAGCAATGATCCAGACTAGAAGTTGATGACAACGGAATAAACAAAACGAACACAATGTAGAGGCTGCTTTTAGGCAACGGGCTTGCGCAATGGAAACCTGAGTAAGGGAAAAGGGCCCAAGGTGACCACCAAGCTGAATGCAAACAGGCTCCTTAAGCGACCCATTTCAAAATATCCACAGGCCCTCCCTAGCTGATCAATGGGCTACTTACAACTGGAAACAGACACCAATAAAGGAAAATTCCCTATGTTCTCATACCTCCTCACTCCCCCCCAACCTTTACTCTATCCCCACCACCACCTCCTGGTAGACAGCCTCTCCTTTGCTGTCCTGCCTGCTCCTCCCTTGCCCTGGATTCAGTAAGCTTCTACCTCCTTCGTTCAGCCTTGGTTGAATTCTTTCACAGCTTGCGAGTGCCTCAACCTTGATCCCGTCCCTCCCTCAACACAAATCTACCCTTGTAGTTTCCTTTCCAGTCATAACAGAGCAATCAGCAAGATTAAGACTATTTTTTTTAATTTTTTTTAATGTTTATTTCTGAGAGGCAGAGCATGAGTGGGGGAAGGGTAGAGCGTGAGGGAGACACAGAATCCAAAACAGGCTCCCGGCTCTGAGCTGTGAGCACAGAGCCCGACACGGGACGAACCCACGAACCATGAGATCATGATTTGAGGGAAAGTCGGACACTCAACTGACTAAGCCACCTGCGTACCCCGAGGTTAACACATTCTAGAAGAGAAACATGAAACAGGACCAATTAAATCTTCTATAAATTTAAGGAGATCATACTAAGGAACAGCTACAACAGAGAACAGTATCATTATTTTAATTTTTTTAATGTTTTATTTATTTCTAGGAGAGAGAGAGAGAGACAGCGTGAGCAAGGGAGGGTCGGAGATAGAGGGAGACACAGAATCCGGAACAGGCTCCAGGCTCTGAGCTGGCAGTCAGCACAGAGCCCGACGCGGGGCTCGAACCCGCGAACCGCGAGATCATGACCTAAGCGAAAGTCAGACGCTTAACCGACCAAGCCACCCAGGTGCCCCAGAGTATCAATATTTTAAAGACAGACACACTCTTCAAGATAGAATAGGTCAGAGAATTACTTTTAGCTCAAATCCAGTGAGATCACAATTGGGCATATGGCAAATGCCTCAATGTATAGCTCTTAAAAGCTAAGAATTCCTTGAGCATCTGGAAGGATTTTCCAATAAATGAAGGGTAAGTGTTTTGTCTCAAAGTTGCAAAAGTACCTACCTTTTAAAACAGAGTTAAATATTTAGAAACCAGTTAGGGTAATATGTTAATGTTACAGGATTCTGGCCAGTTGATCGGCCATCATTAAAAGCGCTTTAAATAGTGTATATGTCTGATTTTCCTGACTGTCCTTGTTTCTACTGTTAGAAATCAATCAGTGCTGCTACACTTATTTAGTTTCTCTTTTCATTCTCAAAAACGTTCCTGCTCAGATAATATGAAGTTGAATCCACATTGAAATAATATGTTAAAATCTCTACAAATGTTATTTAATTTCACACGATTTGCAGCAGGCTCTTCCATTTAGTCAATACACTCTTTTGGTGTGTGCCCATGAGCTCAACTTGAAATCTTATTTTAAGTCAATATAGTAGATTACAGAAAGCAGCTTATAGTTGAAATGTCTCCTCAGCTAATTAAAGAGCTTTCCTATTCAGCATTTGATTTGATCTTCGTTAATTTCACAAAAACTGTATCAGATTGTTGAATAGGAATATGTATAGGTTTTCTTTAAGATCTGTTTTCACATAATAGGCACAGATCTGTAAAGCGAGATCTCTAGAATTGAAGTATTGCCTTCCAGAAATTTAAAGGCAAAATTGTCTATGTCAAACATCAGTTCATTCAACCCTAGAGTTGATTACTCTGATCTAGTTGGTGCCTCCTTCCTGAGCTACTTGCAAAGCTGCTACCAGATGGAGACTAGTTCCTCCTAAGAGCAATTAAGACATTTCAAGTGTGACTCTTTAAAAAGTAGAAGCTTTAAAACACATACGTCCATTATTTCCTATAAAATGTCTTAAGGACTATTACAAAGAGAAAAGAGGCCCAGCAGCGATGTTTCTGAGCTCCCTGCTAAGTCCGTCCTGAGCCTGCAAGTGTATCTGTTTACATGTGAAGGAAAAGAAATTTTGCCACCCCAAGATATGCTTTTGGCAGATGGATTATTCGGAATTGGTTATTTTTAAGAAACTGCAAACAAAAGAGCAGCTCTGAATACCAAACAGAAGGGACCCTTCTGTAAGAGACATTTACATTTATAAGGGAAAGCTTCCCGTGTAAGGGTGTCTCCCTTGCCCTACCAAGAAGCAGACAGACTCTAAATCTCTGGAGATAGTTACCAATACAGAGAGCAAGGACTTAAATCTGCCTAACAGCAAATCCCTTGTTTACTGTGTTTCCCGGTCACTTCCCATGACTGCCTCCCTGTTCTCAACAAGTTCTTTGCTCTGTAGCCAGAGATGGTGTTTAAACTGATGGCTTGGGCCATTTTGGGGGTGTTCCTAAGTTTTTCTGGCCTCTCCCAAGCACACAAGAGGCATACCTATTATCAAATTTCCATTTTTCTCCTGTTAATCTGTCGCGCATCAGTTATTAGACCAGCCAAAACACTTAGAAGGGAAGAAAGGAAAATTTTCCTGTCCCTCTACAGGTTTAGTTTTCTTGAGGCTTTTATTAAGAGAAATGCTTGAAAACTGGACATCTCTCTCAAAGTGCTGATTTCACACTAGGTTCAGGAAGCTCAGACACCTTCTAAAGAGTATTGAACTACTATTTTTCAGTTTTCAGTCCATACCCAATTCCAAAAGAAAAACAATCCCTTCTCACATTCGATGTTAAATGTTGTCATTAAAGAACTTAATTTTCATTTTAAACCTACTCTGTATTTTTTCTGGGCAGTACTTTCTCAGACTTTGGTTTTAATAAGTCATCTGCCCACCTGTATTACATCGATTATATTATAAAAGACAGATCCCATTTTCACCTACCTGAGCTAGCTAATTATGCAAAACAGCATTTCCTTAGAAGTCTGTTATCTTTGTGGGCAGAACAGAGTTCAAGGGAATGACAGATATTCCTTTATTTCTCTTTTTCCTGTTTCCCTCACGTAGGAAAAGTCTCTAAGGAAACATGGCCCAGTGGAGCCTCTTTGACTATCTTGACTTCCAGCAGGGAAATAGTGTTATCAGTTTCCATGACAACCATATTTTCCCAGAGCTCCCTGCTGCACCTCCCTGCTGATCCTCCTAAACAGGAGCGATCGTTATTATTCAATGAAGGCTCTTGATAAAGCTCTTTTCTTTTTAATAGTTTCCAATACTCCTAGAAGCCTTCTTTTCTACGGAGTGAAATGGTTCTCTTAGAGCGAATACATTGAGTTTTCCAAGAGAAAGTTACATTTGCCACCTGTCCCTCAAACACACCAAGCACAGTTCAGCCCATGGTATCCTTACCTTCTAGGCATTTTCAGAAGTTTCTACTAAGAGCAGACTTTGATTTAGGCCAAAGGTTGGGTAAGATTTCTGATGCTCATTAACCGTTTCTTCATATTCTCTCAATTCTCTGTATTGTACTGAAAGATGACTAGTTTACGACTAATTTGTCATTCAAAAATAACACATAATTTTCCAAAGTGGCTTACACAATGACTTTTAAATGTTATCATATCAATAAGACTTTCAGGTGACACTTGATCTAGCAAACATTCACTAATTTACCATTCCCTTCTTTACCTTCCCCCTGTATGTGCTTCCTTCTAAGGTTATTTTCCTTAATGATACACAAGGTCAGTCTATGGTCTCTAGGAACTCCATCCTTTCCTGTTTGTGTCTAGCATAAAATGAGCCCATCGTATATAGTTTCTAGAAAAAAAATCTCTACTCATATGTATTGTCATGAACTCATCCTCTGCCAAATGCCTTAATGAAGTATTGTGGCTAGAGGAATGGAGTATGTGGACTGATACAAGACAATCAGAGTTCACCCCTTAGAGTATGAGTGAAGGGGAAAGTAGCTGTATGGGGGTTTTATCATAAAGCACTTGGAAGGCATGGGAGAAGCAAAGAGGTCTGAATAAAATAAGGTGACTGTGGTCAGTATGAAGGGTTTGGCACTCAATACCTCAGAATAGTAAATATCCACTAAAACCAGAGAGCAAGACCAGTTTCATTCATACAGATCGACTTTTATGACAGTGCCATACTGTTTTGGTGACTAAAGCTCTGACGGATAGTTCAACGTCGGGAAGTATCATGCCTCTTGCTTTTTTGTTCTTTCTTAAGACTGCTGTAGGTTTACAGGGTCTTTTGTGTTTCCATCTAAAATTTGGAACTGTCTTGTTTTATTTCTGTAAAAAAAAAAGCCATCAGAATTGTGATAGGGACTGCACTGAATATATAGATGGCTTTGGGAAGTATGGACATTTTAATAATATTAATTCTTCTGATCCATAAACATGGAATAACTTTCCATTTGTTAATATCTTCTTCCATTCTTTCATCAAAGTCTTATATCAACTCTTATCTTTTTGGTTTAATTTACTCCTAAGTATTTTGTTATTTTTAATGCTATTCTGAATGGGATTGTTATAATTCTTCTTCAGGTATTTTATTGTTAGTATACAGTAATGCAACTGTTATTTGTATATTGATTATGTATTCTGCAACATTACTAAGTTGATTGATTAATTCTATCAGTTTTTTAGGCAACCTTGAGGACATTCTGCTAAGTGAAATAAGTCAGAGAAAGACAAATACTGTATGAGATCACTTATATGAGGAATCTAAAAGAAGAGAAATCAAAGTAGCGGAGAGTTGTATATATCAGGAGCCAGGGGAGGAGAGGATGGGGAGATGCTGGTGAAAGAGTACAAAATTTCCCACTATAAAGTAAATAAGTCAGGTGATCTAATATGCATCATGGTGATGACAGTTAATAACATATATATTTAAAAATAGGTGCTAAGAGAGTAAATCCTAAATGTTCTCACCACATACAAGAAATGGTAATTACATGACAGGAACGGGGTGCAAACTAATGCTATGTTGGCAATAATTTTGCAATATATTAGTACAGGAAATAAAAAATGTAAATTTTACATTTACCCAATGTTATATGTGATTTACAGTTGAAGAAATCTGGAAATACAAAAGGATTTTTCTCAGAACTAAATATGGCTTTATCACACATTCATTTAAAAATTTAAAAAAAAGAGCAGGAGCACCTGGGTGCCTAGGTCAGTTAAGCAACCGACTCTGAATTTCGGCCCAGGTCATGATCTCACGGTTTGTGTGACATGAGGAGCCTGCTGGGGATTCTCTCTCTCTCTGCCTGTCTCTGCCCCTCCCATGTGCTCTTTCAAAATAG
This sequence comes from Proteles cristata cristata, assembly GCA_017311185.1. Taxonomy (NCBI): domain Eukaryota; kingdom Metazoa; phylum Chordata; class Mammalia; order Carnivora; family Hyaenidae; genus Proteles; species Proteles cristata. The sequence continues at coordinate 145,562 of JAESUZ010000482.1, read as the reverse complement.
ATAAATAAATAAACATAAAAAATTTTTAAAGAACAAAGATCCTATAGTATATTGGTCTTAAGAGCCTCCCTACTCTGACATAAGAAAACACACATGCTTTCACTAAGTATGAGTTTAAGTGTTAACTTGGATATTTATATGGTATTAATAAATCTGAGAGAAGTCTAAGTAACTTCTTTAGCCACTATTTAGCAGAATGTGCATTATTTTATTCAGTGTTCCTTTCAGAAAGCTCAGGGTGTGGCAAACTATTTCTGTCAAGTGTTCGATATTAAATATTTTAGGGTTTGTGGGCCACTGAATCTCTCTACCAACTACTCACCTCTAGCACTGTCACAAGAAAGTAGCCACAGGCAATAGGTAATCAGACAGACATAACTGTATTCCAATAAAGCTTTATTTACAAGATGAGGCAAAGAAGTGCATTTGGCCCACGGGATGTAGTTTGCTGACCTCTCATATATGATAAACGTTTCATAAAAGGAAATTGAAGAAAATTTTTGGTAGTTTTACTTCAGTTTGTACCTGACAGTGAAAACCCTGTAAATCATCCTGTTTTGCCCTTTTATTTGCTATTAGGAATCTCAGTACTAAATTTAGCTCTCACTTTAGAAAATAAAGTAAGTACTGCTTTTCATTTGCTGCAGTATATAAATCTCTTTCTATATGGCCTCACATCTCAGCTTTTATACCATGTAACTTTCTTATTCTGTGTATATTTTCAGATTATTAAATCTTCAAATCATTTTTGGAAATAGATGAAGCATGAATTGTACTTAAATCTTTCTTTTTTTCTACCACACACACACATGCACACACACATACACAGGTGTGTGCACTCCAAAGTCTCAGTCTCTCTCTTTCAAACCCATTTTCCAAATGAGCACATTGAGATCCAGATATAACCATAATTACAAGGCACAAAAACAAAACAAAACAAAAAAACCCCTAGTTCCTTGACTAGCACTTTAGCCTCCTGTGTCTGAAACCATTTATTCTAGAAATAAAATAATATAGTTAGAAATACACATGAATAAATGTATCCAGAATTGACATAAAGCTAAGTGCTCTTAGTTTTACCTTTCGTAACATATGAATAGTTCTCATTCTCTCTCTTTTTTCCTTTCTGCCCTCTTTGTCTTGCTTTCTCGCCAACCTTCTCTCCCACCCCTGCTATTTGCCTCTGCCTTGTATTACAGAGTTAAAGTGTGTTACTTCACACCCTACATCCCTAGAGGATCATCTCTAAAGCTGACATTATTTATATAATATTTGTATTATTCTTATTATTCTTAAAGGCTCATCTCTAATATTGGTGTTCACCCGTACTCTTTTTTAAAAAAAAATTTAACGTTTTATTATTTCTGAGAGAGAGAGAGAGAGAGACAGCATGAGCAAGGGAGGCTTAGAGATAGAGGGAAACACAGAATCTGAAACAGGGTCCAGGCTCTGAGCTAGCTGTCAGCACAGAGCCTGACGCGGAGCTCAAACCCATGAACAGTGAGATCGTGACCTGAGCCGAAGTCGGATGCTCAACCGACTGAACTACCCTGGCGCCCCTCACCTGTACTCTTAAAAAGAGTCCCTTTGTCTCCCCAATTTCCCCCACTCAGTTCTATATGGGTTCTGGGGCTCTCCCTACTTTGTTTGCGCCCTTATAAAATTTTGGCACCTATGTTGTGTTCCAAGAAACTTCCCTGGCCTGTGCTGCCACTTTGAGTTCTGATGTGCTGTGATCCCTTGAATGTTTTGGATTATAGTTTCTTTTCTGGACTTTGGCTTTCATCTACAGCTTCCATCCTCTCTCCTATTGTTTCCTTCGGTAGCTACAGTCTGGGGCCATATTTTTTAATAACCTTAGGCTAAAGAACTACCATAGGTGGTCCTCAAAATTAGCCCTTAGATGCTTTCGAAGCCAAAATGCAGGGTAGAAAGAAGACAACTGCACAAAAGAGTAAATCAAACAAATGTAGTCATGTTGGTGTACAGTGAGTTTAGTTCATTAGCTTCCGCTCACTACTATGTCAGCTGGAAACTATGTATATGCCTCCCAAAGAAAGACAACTGCAAGCCTACAAAACACTAGGCATTAATGTGCAGCGGGAACAGATTTAATGGAGAAACTCATAATATTCTCTCCATACTAGGCTCTATGAGATTATCCAAAACTAATTACAGAGAAAACAAAGCACTTTAATTTCTCTTCAGGGATTATTACGGAAAATTTCTTCAGTTCTATGATTTGGACTTTTTCACTAGAGGTATTTTATTTCGGTTTAAAAAAGTAACTGGAGCCAAATATTTCTTTTTAATGCTAAAATTTTCCAAAACACTAAGCCTTTCCGAGTACAAATTTCATTAGGGACCAAACAAGAAACTGAGCACGTATTTCACTGAAATTTTTCTCCTTCCCACTGACACTAAAAGGAGAAGTTAGGTTAAAAACAAACACTTAGAAAAATGAAGTAGCTTGGAAGGTGCACTTTGAAGCCTTGCTCACAGAGTTGAGGCAGAGATTTGTCAGTATCTGGTTGATTTTATTAACACTGAACAATCTTGAAGTGGGAACCAGCATTCACACAATGCCCTGTGGTTAGGAAATGAGTAAAGCAAGGCCTTATGAAGGTATTTATGGGGAAAAAATACAAATTATATTTTAGAGAAAACTTTAGTTATCATCGTAAGAAAAATCAGAATTTTCTATCATTTACTGTCACTTTTAGGGGCGTGTGGGTGTCTCAGTCCGTTAAGCATCTGACTTCGGATCAGGTCATGATCTCATGGTTCGTGGGTTCGAGCCTCACGTAGGGCTCTGTGCTGACAGCTCAGAGCCTGGAGTCTTCTTCAGATTCTGTATCTCCCTCTCTCTCTGACCCTCCCCTGCTCACTGTCGCTTGCTCGCTCTCTCTCTCTCTCTCTCTCTCAGAAATAAATAAAACATTGAAAAAAAAAAAGAAGAAGAAACTGCCAGTGCATTGAGCTCTTTGTGCCCTCCTAAATCTAGGTTTGTATTCTTTCCAGTCTGGTTAAGTGTGCAAAACTTGTAGGATTCTTAGTGATTTGCACTATTAATTTAAAAAATAAAAAATTTTAATGTTTATTATTTATTTTTGAGAGAGAGAGACAGAAACAGCATAAGCAGGGCAAGGGCAGAGAGAGAGGGAGGCACAGAATCCAAAGCAGTCTCCAGGCTCTGAGCTGTCAGCACACAGCCTGACACAGGGCTCGAACCCACGAACTGTGAGATCATGACCTGAGCCAAGTTGGATGCTTAACCGACTAAACCACCCAGGCACCCCTGCCGTGTTAATTTTAAAATGTGAATTCCTGGGAATTTTCAGTGACTTTAATTCCATTCCCCCAAAGTACAAAGTACTAGAATTCCACATGGTTTCATTAATATCCCATATTTTCTCACTTGTTTTTCTATTGAAAGGAAAAATAACCACCCCCGCGATGTTACAGACATCCAGAAGGCAGTGCTGGAAGATGAGGGAAACTTTTACTTCTGAGCACCACTCCCCCTTCCATTATTCTCTTTATAAGTCAGTATGGTCCACCCCAGGGGAGTAATGCTCTCCTGATGCCTCTCAAAGACCTCCCCCCGCTCCTCTCTCCCTAAGCCCAGATTTGTACTTCTATGTAGCAGACCTCCATATATGTGTTTAGCAGTTACCTCAAATGTACCTAAAATACTTTCTTCTTCAAGGGTGACCCCAAATCAACATCACCACCAAACTCTCCTCCCTTCCCTCCTCCATGCTCTACCGCAGTTAACAGCACATTTCCTGGAAGTAGAGATCTGCAGCTGTCCTTGATCCTTCCACTTCCTACAGGCTTGTTATCCGCTCTCTGTCCTGGCCTCTTTCCTCCACCTTCCCCGCCATGGTCTCTTGCTGTCCTGGGTGTGGTCCATCCTTTGGGGACCACAGCAAATCGAGCCATGTCACCTTGCCACCCCAGGAGGCCTCTTCTCCACTCCAGGTGAAGCCTTGAGTCTCTTAACAGCCTCCTAACTTTGTAGCCAGGCCCTTCCTACTTCTCTGCGTCACTTACTGAATTTTCTACCGTGTACACCAATTCCAGTTGTGTAGGGGGTCTAGAATTCTTCCTGGAAGGGAATTTTGACTGACAAGAGCTGTTGGCTTCTGAAAGCAGAAAACATGAAAATTAACATGCTTATTTTATTTTTTAAAATGTTTTTATTTATTTTTGAGAGAGAAAGACACACACACACACACACACACACACACACACACAGAGTATGAGTGGGGGAGGGGTAGAGAGAGGGAGACCCAGAATCCAAAGAAGGCTCCAGGCTTCTGAGCTGTCAGCACAGAGCCCGACGCGGGGCTGGAACTCACGAACTGTGAGATCATGACGTGAGCCATAAGTCAGATGCTCAACTGGCTGAGCCACCCAGGTGCTCCCCGCAACATGCTTATTTTAAATGTTTTTATTTTAGAGAAAGAGTACAAGCAGGGGAGGGGCAGAGAGAGAGGGAGACAGAGGGTCTGAAGCAGGCTCTGTGCTGACAGCAGAAAGCCCAGTGTGGGACTTGAACTCACACCTTGAGATCATGACCTGAGCTTGTCAGATGCCTAACTGTCTGAGCCACCCAGACCGCCCAACATGCTTAGTTGAAACACTTATTTTCCACACTGGTCTCCTTCTCTTGCTTGGTCAACTGGGACTCATCTCCATGGTTCCTGTCCTGAAATCTCACTTCTCTCGCCCGGGCATGGATGGGGGAGGCTAGCAGGCCACCTGGCTGAGGGGGCTGGCACACTGCTTCTGCCTGACTTCTGGCTAAAGGCCACATTGTGAGGCTGAGATCCTGATCCTCAGCCACTTGTTCTCCACCTCACCGGGCCCCCGCCCCACAGATTTTCCTCTATTTCTGGTTTTAATCTGTTGAGTTTAGTACTTGACCTTAACTTCCAGCATTGTTGGTGTTCTGTGTTCTCTGGCAGAGGACTCGGCTAGAATCAATCAGGTGGTTAAAGGAGATGTTTTTCTACCCTTCCCTCATCCCGAGCCTCTGTCCTTTGTGCTGCTGGTGGTGGAGGGGGAAGGAAAGATGATTAGCTACATTCAGGTGTAATTGATTTGTGCTTTCCTGGGCCTGAACTTGATTTTGGGCCATTGAAAGGCTGAAGGTAAAATTAACTAGTAGGGTTTATTTTTTTAATGTAAGCACACTGCCGGTATTCTCTGAACAGAATTCTTCTAATTTAGCATTTTTCACATGTTTCTTTAACCACAACTTAACACTAAGAAATAATTTTATGTCATAACCCTGTACATACTTCTCTGTGTCTATACAGTACAGATGCACATGTATGATTGAAACAAGTTTTTCCAAATAATTAGCTCCTACTGCATGTGATACACTCTGCTATTTTAAAATATTTTGAGAATAATGTGCAGATTACCAGATTAGCGGTCGGAAAGCATTTTTGAAGAAGCCATATAAAGTGTCAGATTCTCTCTCTCTCCCTTTTTAAACAACTCTTTATAGATGTAAAAACCGGGGCGCCTGGGTGGCTCAGTCGGTTAAGCGTCCAACTTCGGCTCAGGTCATGATCTCACAGTTCATGGGTTCGAGCCCTGCATCGAGCTCTGTGCTGACAGCTCACCCAGAGCCTGGAGACTGCTTCTGATTCTGTGTTTCCCTCTCTGACCCTCCCTGCTCACAGTGTCTATCTATCTGTCTGTCTGTCTGTCTCTCTCTTTCTCTCTGTCAAAAATCAATAAAAAACATTAATTTTTTTTTATTTTTTTTTAATGTTTTTTATTTATTTCTAGAGAGAGAGAGAGAGAGAGAGAGAGAGAGAGAGAGTGAGCAGGAGAGGGTCAGAGAGAGAGGGAGATACAGACTCTGAAACAGGCTCCAGGCTCCGAGCTGGCAGTCAACACAGAGCCCGACCTGGGGCCCGAACCCGCGAACCGCGAGATCATGACCTAAGCAAAAGTCGGACGCTTAACCGACTAAGCCACCCAGGCGCCCCAACATTAATTTTTTTTAATGTAAAAACCATTCTTAGTCTGGAGGCTTTGCAGAACAGCTTGCAGGCTGGCTCAGGTTGGCAGTGTAGGGCTGCGGTGTGCCAGCCCCCATCTCAGTCAGTTTAACCACCACCTGCTTGTAGTCAGAAAAACACGGCTCTGGTTTGAACTCTCTGGAGGTTAATTGGGAGTACCCAAATGCCCTATCCTGTCCTCCCTTCATCTTACGGCCATGGTTACTAGGCCTGGCCCAGTAGCTTGCCCTGGATCCTTCTTCAAAAGCAGGTTCACAGCGGCTTTTGGCTGCCTCAGACAGTAGAGCATGCTGACCTGAGCATCAAGATCCTTGATTTCAGGATCATGCATTTGAGCCCCACGTTGGGGGTAGAGTTTACTTTGAAGAAAACTTTAAAAAAACAGGTTCACAAAACTTGCTACTGAGTCGCTTTCTGGGCCCAAGAACTTGTTACATGAAAACGTTAGCATGTAGGGACTCCATCTCAATCTTTCCTGATTGGTGGCTCCCTCACCCCCAAGAAGAGGCTCTCCTAAGAAACCAAAATGGTTAACTATGTAATTTAGGGAAAAAAGAGCAATGGTCTTTCCTTTTAATTGGGTGTCTTGATGTCTTTTTCTTGTGAATGCCTTGATACGATTCCTAACCTTAAATCTATACTTTCCTTTGTAGTTTTGCCAATTTGAGAATTTACCCACATGGACTGGTGTTATTGGACCTTCAGAGTTATGATGGCGATTCCCAAGGCCAAGAAGTTGACAGTGTTGGTTTTTCACTTTTATTGACTTTTTATTTACTTCAATGTGATTATAAGTACTGGAGGGTCATTAAATGTCTATTTTAATAAAATTATCTTACTTAATTGCTGATGTCTCAGTTAACTTTAAACTTTCCTCCCTCCAGATAAATGATTTTAGAAGAAAAATAGTTGTTCCTCATTTATTGTTAGGAATAACAATAAATGTCGTCATTCCCTTGGCTGCTTGAATACTGAGTAATTTTACTTGCCGCTAGGTGGAATGTGCACCTTTAAGCGGGATGTTCTATGTGCCCTATCTTTCTGCTCTCCCCTTTCCCATTATCTTGCTGGTGACTTAAACTGGGGTTAGGTCGGCGCCTTGAGGGCTAGTTGTCGTGGTGTGTGGAACTAGGCCAGGTATGCGGACTGCTGAAGGGGTGGGGGAGGACCAGAGTATCGCACAGCTCCGTCACCACGGCCTCAGCCTCCTGGTCTGTAACTTAGCTGTTCCTCTTAGCTTGTTCTGTAAGTAAGCCCGTTGACTTCTTTTCTTTTCATTGTAGCTTCTGAACAAAATAGAAGAAAGAATGAAAGAATTGAGTCAGGACAGTACTGGGCGGGTGAAGCGGTAAGTTCACTCCTGAATGTCAGGTAAGATCATCGAGATGGAGGGGCACCTGGGTGGCTTAGTCGGTTGAGTGTCCGACTTTCGCTTAGGTCATGATCTCGCGGTTCGTGGGTCCGAGCCCCGCGTCGGGCTCTGTGCTGCCTGCCAGCTCAGAGCCTGAAGCCTGTTTCAGAGTCTGACTCCCTCTCTCTCTGACCCTCCCCTGCTCACGCTGTCTCTCTCTCTCTCTCTCTCTCTCTCCTAGAAATAAATAAAACATTAAAAAAAAAAAAAGATCATCGAAATGGTGGCCTTGTCCCCTTGTAGTGGCTGCTTTTGGCAACATGGTAGCCTGAGCTAGTGGGTGCCTCAGACCCAAACAAGACAAGGTAGAAAGGAGATCGGGAGTGAGTCTCAGGTCTCACTGTATAAAGCAGGGGGCTAAAGGGGCTTCCACCTCAAAGGGGAGTTAGAAAAATTCCCAACTTTGTCCAGTAAAGTGAAAAAGGTCGCTGTCTCTGCTCAGAACTCAGGGCTCCAGAGTGGCATCCAGTTCTAAGATTTAGGACAAGATGAGGTGACAGAAATTTTGCCTCACAGCTTCCAAGTAAGCTAACTTTGGGAGACAGTAAGATTGAGAGGCCACCCATCTTGAGCAGCCAGAGGTCAGTTCTTTTCAAAAAAATGGTAATGAAGACACTTCAGCTTTTCCTGTTCTGACTGTTGACTGGTTAAACTTAATAGTTCCATTCCTTCCATCTCCTGTCAGTAGCTAATGGCTAGCGACTGTCATAGTGTAGAGCACAGATATGGAACATTTCTGTCACCACCGAAAGTTCTCTTGAACAGTGCAGAGGTATTTGTCCATGATGTCAGTTGTTAAAAGAGCTTTGATAGAAGTAACGGTTCTGACATTTGGAATGGACAGAGTCTTGGGTGGGTCCTGGCAGTTAAGAATAGGAGTGAATCATGGATGCCCAGCAAGTAATTCTCAGCAGTTTGCTCTTGCCCTATCTGGGTGGTTCCTTATCAGGCCCGGAAGAGTAGGAGACTGGTCCATTACTCACAACAGCAAACACTTTACCAGCGTTGCACCGTCACTGATGGAAGTGACCAGAATACAGATTTCTCTAGTTGACAGCACTTTCTAGAAGGGGGAAGTCATTTTGATAAGACCTAGGATGTGTAAGGACTGAATCGCTCAGCATGGTAAGTTCCTCAGCCCATAGGAAAGCTCTAGGGCGGATATAAGGGTACCAGAAAGTTGGCTGATCTCTGGTAGGGTAGAAAGCAGAGGACTGCCAGTAAGCAAACGTAGCAGTCTACAGCTTGCCCACTTTGTTGAAATCTGTCAGAGTACCTAGATTCATGTATCCCGCCTAAGTTCTGTGTACGCGTCCTCAGCTATATTTCCCTCTTCCCTGTTCTTAAAAACATGTCCACACTCACACACTTGTGGATTTTCCGTCTTTCCCTGCTCGCGGAGTTTTCATATCTGCACCAGCTTGAATTCAGCAGGTTCCCACTGTATTGTGAAATGTGTTAGCTCCATGAAAATGAATTGGCCGACATCAAAACGCCTCTGAATTTTATTGGTCTGACTTTTATTGGGGTTATTTTTAGGAGTGAGTAAATAGATGGAATGTGTTTGTGGGTTTCGGCATTCATGACCAGTCGGGTTCTTTGTTTTGGTATAGGAGTTTAGAGAGTGGAGTTGAGCTTCAGATTTTCAGTTCAAAATACAGACATTGCTTTTGCTTGTTGCTGCTTTTACATCTTTTCATAAAATCAGGGTGGAGGGGTCGAGAAGTTATTGGGAATATTTGGTGCTAGGCTTTTTGTTATTGGCCTCACAAGGACAAGGGTGGTGTCACTTTTCTGTTTGGGGAATGGCATGGTTAGAAATTCAGCCTTTAACAAGTAACATCTGAAATTATTATTCCCCTGTGGCGGATGACTTAAATCTGAATTTTCAACGAAGAAATCACGGGATGTATTAGATAATTGGTGTGCTATTCTATTCTTCAAAAGAAAAGGAGCGGGAAAACAAGCTTACATCAGTTAAGTTGTGTTGGCGGGGGGTGGAGGCAGATATTGTGGTTTACACCGTATACCTGAGGCCCAGGACATATTTTACCTGACTTTCTCTCTAGGATCCATTTTCGATTTTCAGCAGTGACCGTTGAAACAAGAGTTATGTAGGGCTCAGGAATATCACCTGTAGCCCCTTCCAAGGAAATGCCCTTCACCCTGGGATGAGTGCTTCATCAAGATAGATGGCTTCTCCATCCTGTTAGAGATCTTTTTGTTTCTTTTCCAGTCTTGAAAAACCAACGTGGTGGGGTGCATGGGTAGCTCAGTTGGTTAAGCATCTGACTCTAGATTTCAGCTCAGGTTATGATCCCACAGTTCGTGAGTGGAGCCCTAAATTGGGCTCCGCGCTGATGGTTTAGAGCCTGCTTGGGATTCTTTCTGTCCCTTCCCCACATGTGCTCCTGCTCACTCTCTGTCTCTGTCTCTCTCTGTCTCTCTCTCAAAATAAATACACTTTATAGGTTCTTTTTAAAAAGTATTTATTTTGAGAGAGAGAGAGAGGCAGAAGCAGAGAGAGAGATCCCAAGCAGGCTCCATGTTGTCAGTGCAGAGCCCGATGTGGGGCTCAACCTCACAAATTTTGAGATCATGGCCTGAGCCAAAAATCAAGGGTCGGATGCTCAACTGACGGAACTGCCCAGGTGTTCCAGAAAATAAACTCCAAAACAAAAACAAAAACAACACATTGTGTTGTGTGTACCTTGCTGGCTCAGCCGGTGCAGCATGCAACTTCTGATCTTGGGGTTGTGAATTTGAGCCCCACATTGGGTGTAGAGATTACGTAAAATAAGATATTTTTCTGGTGTATTCATTTATTTTGAGAGAAAGAGAGAGAGCACAAGCGATGGGGTGGGGCAGAGAGAATTGGAGAATCCCAAGCAGCCTCCGTGCCATTAGCGCAGAGCCCGTTGTGGGGCTCAGACTCACGAACCATGAGATCATGACCTGCACTGAGATCAAGCGTTGGACACTTACTTACCCAACTGAGCTGCCCAGGTGCCCCAGAAGTAAAATCTTCAATTAAAAAAGAAAAACAGAACCATTGTGTTGCAATCAAGGAAAGAGCTCTTTAGCCAAAGCACTAGTGACACAGTTGAGAACGGACATTTATTTTCACCGGGTTTGTGTGTAGTTCAGTAATTGCCGATAGCTGGCTGGCGGTCAACTAGCGGTGGATTTCCTCCCCTGAAAACCCGTAACTTGATATTTGTCATCTTCATCTAATGTCACAGGTGGTTTACTCCCCCACCTCCCTCCGCCCACCAGCCATCAGCCTGGGTGGAAGAGACTACCCTTGAGTCCTGTTTGCCTGTTCTGGAGAGAGTGGGTGGGGAGGTATTACCCTGTTCGGGGCACCACATTTCGCAAGACAAACCTTTGGTCGGCTGATAATTCCAACAGCTGCATTTGTCCATTCGAAAGATCAAGTGGTTAAATCAGGAGTTGTTAGGACGAAATGAGAGTTTATGGGAATTTGCTTTGTAAATCTCTGTGTTGTTTCTGGTTGTTAGTGGTTGCTCAGAGGAAGCTTCATTAAGAAAGGTTCAGACCGTTTTCCTGGAAACAGGTGAGTGAGCGGGGCAGAGTCATCAGAGCAAGTCAGTGACGGCATATGCCAGCATCCGGCTGTTTTATTGTTGAACTGTCTTATGCTGGAGCACCACTGTACCTGAGAACACGTGACTTGCACATAGTTGTTTTATGTGTGCACAGAGTTCTCATTTTGTGTTCCCGTTAGATTTGCCAAGCCCCTTGTCTGGATCTTGTTTTCACTGTCATTTAGTGTCCTCTGCTGGTAGTTGCTAGGACCTTCACCTTGTCTAAAACACTGAACTTTTACAAAAGAAAGGAATGGGAAAAACATCAGTTTGCAGTCCTTGTAGTAATAATAATTGGTTCGGGCAAGAATTTTCTAGATGCCAAAGCTGCTACTGGAAGTTTATTGGGAGGTCAGGACCATCACCCAATTCCAGAGGACTGCCTCACAGCCTGCTTAGTAATTTCAAAGGGAAAAAATGTACCACTGCAAACGGAGAGATCTGGTACCATCCACTTGAACCAAATGGTCACACTTAACATCTCTAACAATGGGACAAGCATGCATCTTCTGCCCCGGACGCGATGCTTTTGTAAATACATGCCTATCAGGCAAACTGTCATGAGGGATTTTCTGCAGGACACCTGGAATTGGCCTGAGGTCATATTGCTTGCTTTTTGCACACTCATCATTCCAGGTTCACTTAAAAACATTTTTTTTTGTTTATTTATTTTGTGAGAGACAGAGTGAGTGGGGGAGTGGTAGAAAGAGAGCAAGAATCCCAGGCAGGCTCTGCACCATCATCACAGAGCCTGATGTGGAGCTCGGACTCTGGAACTGTGAGATCATGACCTGAGCTGAAACTGGACGCTCAACCAACTGAGCTACCCAGGCGTCCCCACTGTTTTTTTTAAGTGCTCTCTACCCACAATGTGGGGCTCATACTCTGACGGATCACCCCTGAGATCAGAGTCGCATGCTCCACTGAGTGGGCCAGCCAGGTGCCCCTCCAGACTCACTTTTCAGGCAGCTTCACCGGAAGCAGCCTGTAAGCAGTTCCTGTAAGGCTCATTCCTTTTTCCTTTTTTCCAGATTACCACCCATAGTTCGAGGAGGGGCCATCGACAGATACTGGCCTACCGCCGATGGTCGCCTGGTTGAGTATGACATAGATGAAGTGGTATATGATGAAGATTCACCTTATCAGAACATTAAGATTCTACACTCAAAGCAATTTGGAAATATTCTCATCCTTAGCGGGGATGTTAGTAAGTATTCATTCCATCCCTGCCCGAGTTGCGGAGCAAAGTGACTGTGTTTCCCTGACAGATACACCACTGGGGATTTGTCCTAGTTTGTCCTTGGCAGTGCTGTTCTTTTAAGAGGAACGTTTTTTTCACATTAACCTGTGGATTGTCTGGGCTTTCATGTTTTATGGCAGAGCCGTGAAAACTTTGATATTCCTTTTTCTTAGTTTTCTTAGTGCTGAGTATTTGGATAATACCTCTATAAAGAAAATGCTTATTTTTTAAGAAATCTTTTTGTTACAGAAAATTTCAAACCTGAGTAGACAAAATAATATGGTGAACCCATGTATGTTCACCATTGAGTGACAACAATGAGCAACTCCTGGTCAGTCTTGTTTCCTCTGAACCCTGGTTTGCTTTCTCCCCCTCATATTTGGAACAACTCTCAGATACTATATTTCATGTAATGAAAGATATAATTGCTTTAATTAGCATATCAGAGCATTCATAAAACTGAGTTTCCTTCAAGGTATATGTGTGTGTGATCTGGATGTAAAATATCGTATTAGGTGTCAGATGGGTAGGGTTGACGAAAAATCCACAATCCAAAAAAATAAAAGTATCTACACACTGTTGACAGTTCTTAAAGACCAAAAACTTCTTTTTTTTTTTTTTTTTTTAATTTATGTTTTATTTATTTCTAGGAGAGAGAGACAGCGTGAGCAGGGGAGGGTCAGAGAGAGAGGGAGACAGAGACTCTGAAACAGGCTCCAGGCTCTGAGCTGTCAGGACAGAGCCCGACACAGGGCTCGAACCCATGAACCGCGAGATCATGACCTAAGCGAAAGTCGGACGCTTAACCGACTAAGCCACCCAGGCACCCCAAGACCAAAAACTTCTTAAATTTGTATTTTTTAGGCTAGATTCCAGCACTTTCTGAATCAGGTCACGGTCTGGGTTTCTGTAGTCACCATTTTGGACCTGTTTTTTTCCTCCCTAGATCTGGCGGAGAGTGATTTGGCATATACCCAGGCCATCATGGGCAGTGGAAAAGAAGACTACAGTGGCAAAGACGTGCTGATTCTAGGGGGTGGAGACGGGGGCATATTATGTGAGATAGTCAAACTGAAACCAAAGATGGTCACAATGGTAGAGATATCCTTTGCTTGGACATCGAGTTCAATTGGCTTCTTTTGTTTTCTTCCTCCTTTTTGGTCTTAAGACTCTAGTTAATGTTATGAGGCAAATGTGTTAGAAATACTGCCTTGAACAAACATTTCAGTTTAGTACTAGTAGCCCTTTCATGTGGCTACACACAAAGCAGCAGAGATGCTCTAGTTGAGAAATCAAGAGAAAACAACCTTGGTCCTGTGTCTGCTGCTTAGCACTTTCTGGAGGAGCTTCATGAGGAGAAAAGAAAGTTCAGTTCCTTTTGAGTGACCTTGGTACAAAAATGAAGTCATTGTCTCCTTCATCTTTGTTTTTTTCTTTTATTTCTGGTAAGTATGATACCCAAGTTAGTGTTCTAAAATGTTTGTCTTACCTTTTATTTTTTAATTTTTTAAATATTTATTTATTTTTGAGGGAGACAGAGTCCGAGTGGGGGAGGGGCAGAGAGAGAGGGAGACACAGAATCCAATGCAGGCTCCAGGCTCTGAGCTGTCAGCACAGAGCCGGTCGCGGGACTTGAACCCATGAACCGTGAGATCATGACCTGAGCCACAGTCCGACGCTCAACCAGCTGAGCCACCCAGGCGCCCTTCTTTATTTTACTTTTGGAAAGATTTTATTTGTAAGTAATTTCTCCATCCGGTGTGGGGCTTGAACTTACAACCCCGAGATCAAGAGTCACTTGTTCCATTGGCTGAGCCGGCCACCTGCCCCGTACCTTTTCAGGGTTCTTGAGGGGCGGGGATCAGTTGTTAAGCATCTGACTTCAGCTCAGCTCATGATCTCATGGTTAGAGCTTGAGGCCCACATCCAGTGAGCCCCGCTTCTCCTCCTCCCCGATTCCCACCCTGCCCCTTGTGGGATTCTCTTTTCGCCCCTTTGCTCACTGCGCGCCCCCCCCCCCAAAAAAAAAAAACCCAGTAGTGTTACTCTTTCAGAATTCTTTGATCTAAATTCAGGATGAATTTCTCCTTGACCTGTTGGAACATTGACCAAATGGTGATTGATGGATGTAAGAAATACATGCGAAAAACATGTGGCGACGTCTTAGACAATCTTAAAGGAGACTGCTATCAGGTAATTATGTCTTCCAGATAACATTTTTCAGTCAGTTGATCTGTTACTGACTTGAATTGTGCCTTCCTAAAACAGCTTTAAGTATAATTGGTTCAGAAGATAACTAGAGGTGGAGGAGGGAGAGTAAAATACCCCCCCAGATGAGAAGGCACTTTGCGACCAGAAGGCAAAGTAAGTATGCCACTCGATACAGGTTACACAGAGTTTTATTTAGAGACACTTACTGACAGGTGGGATCGGGTGGAGGATGACCGTGGCAGCTGCATAGTTATTCTCTCCAAAGTCCAGACCTTAATCCACAGATTTTATAGACTGAGAGGATACAGAGGAAGGGCATTGTAGTGAGATCAGCAGGTTTGCACGCACCTGATTGACAGCTGACCTTTAATTAGATTTTATGGCACCACCTGTGTATCAGGAAGGGGAAAGACTGTGTTATCTCTAACTGATTCAGGGGAAGCTAAAACCTATCCTGGCCTTGAGCGTCATTTCAAAGGTATGTGTATCAATCTTCGAGGTACTGGAGCACACAGCCCCCAGAGAGGTCACCGAGCAAACATGGACAAGGTGGAGGGCCAGAGGTGGACTCTGTCTTGTCAGCACTCTAATCCTCTGCCCTTCCAGTTCTTGGCTGAGATTGCCGTAAGAGAAAGACAGAAGTTGATTAACATACATATTCGGGAATACTTTGGAGAGACCTAGAGATAACTGAGCAACTCCGAAGTAGCTGTAGAATTTAGGCTTAAATATCATCTGAGTCAGGAAGGGGTCATAGGTGTCTTAGGGAGAGTGAGTGACTTTTAGTAAAGATAAAGGGCCCTTAGAAGAGTAGACAGGGCAGGTATGATGTTTGTGACAAAGTTTGTCTGGTGTTCCTTGATGAGGGTCAACCTTCTCTGGTGGAATTCCCCAGGGAGAGGACAATTGAGTTTCTTTCAGAGGCTCCATCTTTAGGCAGAAGAAGGCGAGTTCAGAGAAAGCTTCTCTCTGCCTTTGTGGTGTTTCAGATGCCTACAACTCAAAATGATCAATATACGACAGTGGCATATTTTGAGGTGACATGTTCTGCTTCAGATCTCTGTGTGATTTATGTGCGTATTTGATAGAACATTTGCTTCTTGCTAAGCAAATTCGTTTCTGTCCTTAATTGTACTGTGCTTGCAAGCTAACCAATCATTACCAGGTTGTAGGATACATTTTGCATTTTATTTTCGACATGCAGGTGTTTAGTGGTCATATCTACAGTACTTACTAGATCAAGATAACCAAGCAAATACATTTTTTTTTTTAAAGTAGGCTTCACGCCTAGTATGGAGCCCAACGTGGAGCTTGAACTCATGATCCTGAGATTAAGACCTGAGCTGAGATAAGCACCTGGGTGGCTCAGTCGGTTAAGCAGCTGACTTCAGTTCAGGTCATGATCTCATGGCTTCTGAGTTCAAGCCTGGCATCGGGTTCTGTGCTGACAGCTCAGAGCCTGCAGCCTTCTTCAGATTCTGTGTCTCTTTCCTCTCTCTCTGCTCTTCCCCTGCTCACTTGCACACATGTGCGTGCGCTCTCTCTCTCTCTCAAAAATAAATAAAATTTAAAAATAAACAAAATTTAAAAGTTAGGTGCTTAAATGAGCCACCCAGGCACCCCAAGCGAATGAATAGAATCTTAAATGTGTATCTCCAGATTTATAAACAATTTGGATGAGTGCATTGATCTGTTGATATGTAAATTACTTACCCTTACCCCATCTCCCCTAATGTGTTTGCATCCAATTTTGATTTCATGGTACGTGCGTGTTAATTTTTAAGTTAAGCAAGAATTCTGTCTCTCTTAAAATGTAGTTGTAATTGTTTTGTGGACAAAGGGAAAGAAAGATACATATATATTTCACATATACTGTTTTGAGAGTTTAAAAAGGGAGAGGGCATTAGGTTCTTCAGAGCATGACAGGTTTGTTTCGCACAGATCTTAAAGTTACCATTGTTGGCAAATAATGTTTGCATTGTTAGCCAGATTCTCTGGCCAAGGTGTTTTAACATGTAATGCACACCTGTACCAGGTGGGTTTTATTTCAGTTTTATAGGTGAAGGAGATTAAACTTAGAGCGTTCAAAGGACATTTTATACAAGGTTACAGGGTACCTTGAGAAGGGTATTCAGATTCCTGTCTCCCTGGCTCTTTTTGTAACTTCCTTTATGTGTTCAGAGAAACAATTTAAGTGTAAACAGAACCAAAACGCCAAACCTACAGTAATGTTGAGGTGTAGATTGTGGTAATTAGAAGCTGGATGTATCTGGGACAGTTTACTAATGTGCTAGGAAAACAGCTCTTGACTTGCAAGTCTGTTTGAAAACAGAGCACCAAAGGTAGGTAGTGACCTTGACATTTAGACATTCTAAGGAATGGTAAAAGTAGTATTTTATTTGAAATGGTTTGGCTTTTGAGGAAGTTGGGTGCCTGAATGCACCCCCCCTCCCACTTTGCTGAATTAGAACAACCATTAAGGGGAGCCTGGAAAGTTCTTCTGAGGTTGAGAATTTTCTGGGTTCGTTCACGGGGCTGGGGGTTCCTGGTCTGGGGGTAGAAACAGGCAAGCCCCTTAGCCATTAAAATACTGTCATTAAAAAACACCAGGTCTTTGCACATGTTTATCATTTGCAAAACAGATAATTACTCTGTTGACCATTTTTAGAAAATAGAAAATGTTCCAAAGCTCTCCCCATTCCTTTTATAATTCTAGAGTAATCTTAATACCAAAATCCTTAAAGTAGTGCAAAAAGAAAATAAAGATTGATTTTGATGAGTGTACAAGATTTTCAAGTAAAAGAGTAAATTAAATCTAGTGGTTTATTTAAAGAACTGTATTAGGCCCCAGAAAGATTTCGTTGAGAAACATAAAGATGGGAATCTTGAAGTCTGTCAACATAATTCATTATATGAAGTATTTAAAAGAGAAAATAATGTGTTAATAGACGACAGAACATTTAGGGATATTTAGCGGTCATTCTTAATAAAAAGTCTTTTAGGTAAGATAAAATTGCAATGGAAGGGAAACTACCCAAACATAATAGACACTTGGGGCACCTGGGTTTCTTAAGTTGGTTAAACATCCACCGGGCTGTGAAGTGAGCATGGAGCCTGCTTGAGATATATTCTCTCTCTCCCTCCCTCTCCCTCTCTCTCCTCTCTCTTCTCCCTCCCTCCTTCCCTCCCTCCCTCTCTCTAGCCCTCTCCCTTGCTTTCATGCTCTCCCCCCTGAATAATAAATAAGTAAAACATAAAAAGTATATTTGTAAAAGAGAAACTTGAAGATAATGTTCTATAAAATGTCAAAAAGATAAGGCATTTCCATTAAAGTAAGAAATAAAATGAAAATGCTTATTATTCCCTTTATTCATTTTTGAGGCATTAGCTAATGTAGTAAGGTAGAAAAATGAAAACAGTAAAAATATAGAAAGAATCATTTGCAGATGATATGAATGATTAGAAGATGTAGGAAACTCGCCTAGAAAACTAGTTCAGTTCATGAGACTTTGGTGAAGTGACTGGACAGTCTAAAAAATTTTTTTTAGTTATGTTAAATGCAAAGCAGTTTGAATAGAAATTGGAGGTGGAACTGGGCCAGAGATCCTATTCAAAATAATGACCAATTGGTTTTTTTTTTAAGCCTTTTATTTTTTTATTAAAAAAATTTTTTTTTTACATTTATTTATTTTTGAGAGACAGATTGAGACAGAGCATGAGCAGGGGAGGGGCAGAGAGAGGAGGAGACACAAAATCTGAAGCAGGCTCCAGGCTCTAAGCAAGCAGTCAGCACAGAGCCTGATGTGGAGCCCGAACCCATGAACCGTGAGATCATGACCTGAGCCAAAGTCACATACTCAACCGACTGAGCCACCCAGGTGCCCCAAGTCTTTAATTTTAATACCAGTGTAGGTTACAGATGGTTATATTGGTTTCAGGTGTACTAATATAGTGACCCAACAATTCTGTATATTACTCAGTACTCAGCGTGGTAAGTGTCCTCATAATCCCCTTCACCTAGTTCATCCGTCCCCCCACCCACCTCCCCTCTAACCATCGATCTGTTCTCCATAGCTAAGAGTCTGTTTTTTGGTTTCTCTCTTTTTTAATTGTTCATTTGTTTTGTTTTTTAATTCCACTTATGAGTGAAATCCTATGGTATTTGTCTTTCTCATACTGAGTTATTTTGCTTAGCATTATACTCTAGCTCTGTCCATGTCATTACAAATTGCGAGGTTTCGTTCTTTTTTATGGCTAACATTCCATTGTACACGCCACCTCTTCTTTATCCATTCTTCTGGAGACCTATGTAGAAAAATGTTGGCTGTGGCCAGTGTTAAAGATGTTCCTGCCTATGTTTTCTTCGAGGATTTTTGTGGTTTCAGGTTCCACATTTAGGAATAATGGCCCATTGTTAAATACCTAGGAGTATATATAAATAAGAATGGTATTGTGGGACTGGTAAGAATTAGGTCAAGATTATATTGAAAGCCTATAACTGAAGTTGGAATATGTGGAGAGACATGTGATATTTTTAGAATGAGAATACTGCAACAGTGTCTGTAACGTCCTAATTACAACTAATACCAATCGGAATCCCAACGAGGTTTTTAGAATTAGACCAAATGATATCAAGTTGATTTGTAACAGTACATACCTAAGAATTGCCAAGAAAACAATTTTAAATAATCCACAGTGAAGGGAGATTTGCGCTATTTGTTAATTTACTGATAACGCATAGTAATCAAATAGAGGAAATATGATATTGACACAGGAATCGACAGATAAGAGGAATGACACAGAGACGTTGAACATGTCTGCGTGTGTATTCGTATATACACAGCTAATACATGACTTAAGTTATATTTCAAGTTCGCTTGGGAAAAGGAGATTTAGTTGATTTTATAAATGGTGCCAGCACAATGAGCTGTTCATCTCCATGAGAACAAAGTTAACATAGTCTTAGAAGCCATAGAAAAACTAATCTCAGATGGCTTAAGCTCTAGATACATAAACTGAATACATTTAGGGAAATTTAGCATGTTTAATCTTGAAGTTGGGAAACCTTTTAAAGAAAGACAAGAAATGCAGAAACTATAATGACCACATAATACCATAAACAAAGCTGAAAAAGTAGTAATAAATGTAAAAATGACAGGGATTTAACCCCTTTAATAATACAGAGATCCCCTCCCTACAAGTTAAAATTTTAAAATGAGGATAACTGAATCGTAAAATGTGAAGGATATGAACTGGTACTTCTCAGGAAGTGATGAAAATCAAATATCCTGTAAACTTTTTTTTAATGTTTATTTATTTTTGAGAGAGAGAGAGAGAGTGTGTGAGCACACAAGCAGCGGAGGGGCAGAGAGAGAGACACACACGGAATCTGAAGCAGGCTCCAGGCTATGAGCTGTCAGCACAGAGCCCGATGTGGGGCCCAGACCCATGAACCCTAAGATCATGGCCTGAGCTGAAGTCGGACGCTTAATTGACTGAGCCACCCAGGCGCCCCCTGTCCTGTAAACTTATAACGAAATGCTCACCCCTGTTAGTGGCTCTGCAAGCACATGTTTTCCACATGAGCAAGGTACTTGACACAATAGAGGAGGGCCAATATCCAGTGCTGGGGAGGATGCCAAGGAAACAGGTGCTGCTCTCAGTCATTGCTAGTCGGAGTGTGAATGGCCATCAAAACTAAAAAGTACATGCCTTTTGTCTTAGCGACCCAATGTTTTGAGGGCCTAGCCTACAGACAGGCATCTATACAAGGAAGTTAAGAGTAGCACATTTTTAGTGGGATGATACCATTTTTACAAAAACCATTACCTGGAATGGTGTTAGATGAAAAATGTCAAGTTCGGCATGTGTGTGATCCTAGCTTGCTTGCTTTTTGATCCTGGTTTTACGAAAGAGAACGAGCATTTGTGTTTATGTGAGAAAGTGTGTTGGTACAAGTGTTGTACTTAGATGGTGTATTAAGTGAAGCAAGTTACCAAACAACAGGAGTATAAAATTGTGACTGGGGATCTGTGAAAGACCATTCATAGGAAAAATTCTGAGATAGGCTGTTTTAGGGAATTGTGTGTGGCACACTTGATTTCTGACTTACGTGAATTTGGTTACATGAGTGTGTATTTTGTAACTAGAAACATAAAAGACCAGGAGAGTAACTCCTGCCAGCTCAGGATGTTTCCTGCAGCCAGACGCATCCGCAGCGCATAGCCACAGTACTTCAAAGAGAAAACGAACCCCAAACTTCTGTGCAGTTGACCCTTGAACAACGTGAGAACATGCGGGTCAGGGGTGCTAACCACCTCCACACCTAAATCCCCACCACACAGTCAAAGCTCTGCCAATAACTTTTGACCGCCCCCTCCCCAAAACTTAACTTCTCATAACATGCTGGAGACCAGAGGCCTTAACAAGAATATAGATAGTAGAGGGGCACCTGGGTGGCTCAATCGGGTAAGCATCTGCCTTCGGCTCAGGTCATGATCTCACCATTCGTGAGTTCGAGTCCCACATTGGACTCTCTGATGTGTGCACAGAGCCCACTTCAGATCCTCTGTCCCCTTCTCTCTGCCTCTCCCATACTTGTGTGTCCTCCCTTTCTCTCTCTCTCTCTCTCTCTCTCAAAAATAAGTAAAAACTTTAAAATTTGTATTCCTAGAAAATACATTAGCATGCCTTAAAAAATAGATTCACACATTTTGTATGTTATATACTGCATTTTAAAAGTTTATTCGTTTATTTTGAGAGAGAGAAAGCACACACAGCAGGGTAGCGGCAGAGAGAGGTGGGAGAGAGAGAATCCCAAGCAGGCTCCACACTGTCAGCACAGAGCCCGACGCGGGGCTTGAACTCATGAACTGTTAAATCATGACCTGAGCTGACCTGAGCTGAAATCAAGTTGGATGCTTAATTGACTGAGCCACCCAGGTGCCCTGGCTCCATTTCTTATTTTAGGTACCTTTGGGCAAGCTACGGTACCTGTGTCTTCTTTCTCCCTCGCTCCCAGAAGTATGGAACACCTCACACATTGGCGTGTCATCCTTGCACAGGGGCCATGCTAATCTTCTCTGTATCTTTCCAATTTTAGTATGTGTGCTGCGAAAGCCAGCACTGCGTAACCTCTGTTAACTTTGTTTTCCACTTATAAACTAGGAATAATAATAGTACCTGTAGACTGTTGCTTAAATTAAATGAGAAAGCGTACTAAAATATATAGTAGGCATTGAATTGTAGCTCTTATAGGCATGGATGGAAGGCATTCTTGTTCATGGACGCATTGTGGGTCTCAGCAATGGCTTGCATTTTCCTCCCTCCTGTACAAAGGGGTTACCTGCTTCCACATGAGTTGTCTCACATGCATCTATTCCTGTTCTCTTTGGAAGGTTCTAATAGAAGACTGTATTCCAGTACTGAAGAGGTACGCCAAAGAAGGGAGAGAGTTTGATTATGTGATTAATGATTTGACAGCTGTTCCAATTTCCACATCTCCAGAAGAAGGTAGATTCTCTTTTTTGTTTTCTAACCGAGACAATGTTCGTGAAAATGTTTTTCTTGGCACCTTGTGAGAATGAAAGGCTCTTAGAGATTGTCTACTTAGTAATAACTTCCTTTATTTTTTCAAGGTAGTTAAACTGCGGCTCACAGTGGAAGATGGCTGGATTTGGCTTTGGTCATATCCTGTTCTGTCACTAACTAAATGAGCACATTTACTCAGTCATTTGAGAGAAAACGTTAAATAAAATGACTCAGTAATCACATTATTGAGAAATTCGCTTGTTTGGTAATTTACTTACATTAGGTGATTAAATTTTTTTTTAATGTTTATTATTTTGAGAAAGAGAGACAGTGGCAGTGCAAGCAGGAGAGGGGCAGAGAGAGTGGGAGACACAGAATGTGAGCAGGCTCCAGGCTCTGAGCTGTCAGCACAGAGCCTGATGCAGGGCTCGAACTTAACAGACCACGAGATCATGACCTGAGCTGAAGTCAGATGCTTAACTGACTGAGCCATCCAGGCTTCCCTATATTATGTGATTTAAAAAGAAAAAAAAAAGTTTATTTACTTTGAGAGAGACAGTGTGAGCAGGAGAAGGGCAGAGAGAGAGAGGAGAGCGAGAATCCCAAGTGGGCTCTGAGCTGTCAGTGCAGAGCTTATGCTGACGCGTGGCTCTTACTCACAAAACTGTGAGATCATGACCTAAGCCGAAATCAAGAGGCGGTCACTTAACTGACTGAGCCACCTAGGCTTCCTTACGTATGCTGTTTAACTTGTACTCAGACAAACTGGTGACCTTTCTAAGCAACACCAGCAACTACTCCCCTTCAGACCACATGCTCTAAATCACTGCTGGTTCGGTGTGTCAGTGTTAAGTGTTTTCCTATAATCTTGGCCTTCCTGCTGAGTTAGCAGACTGAGTGCCCACCTGATGACCCTTGCTGTTTCTCCCTTGGGATGTTGCTACTTCACTCTTCAAGCTGTTGTCTTTTAGATTTCATCCACTGCCTTTCTGTCTAATCTTTATTGGTAGTGTGAGAGCAGTGCTAAGCACAAGGACATTTGCTTTTGACTTTGCTTGAGTATACGCATGTGTGTGCAAGACATCCCAAAATGACAGTACATTTTCACGAATAAGCTCTTGGATATGGAATCTTAAGCTCTTGGCTACTACTTTCTTTTGTTGGTATTGTTGAATATTAATGTGAATATTTGACATTAGATGTTTTTGGTGCATGCAAACCCATATTTATAGAATTTAATTTTTTTTTAATCTCCAGATTCTACATGGGAGTTTCTCAGACTGATTCTTGACCTCTCGATGAAAGTACTGAAACCGGATGGCAAATATTTTACACAGGTAGACACTTAACTCTTTTTTTCCCAAATCACTCGATAAGAATTTTTATATTCTGTGTTTTTTTTTAATGTTTTATTTATTTCTGAGAAAGAGAGAGACAGCATGAGCAGGGGAGGGTCAGAGAGAGAGGGAGACACAGAATCCGAAACAGGGTCCATCCAGGCTCTGAGCCGGCTGTCAGCAGAGAGCCTGATGCGGGGCTCAAACCCACAGACCGTGAGATCATGACCTGAGCCGAAGTCAGACGGACGCTCAACTGACTGAGCCACCCAGGTGCCCCAAGAATTTTTATATTTTGAAGTTTGCATGCATATTACTGAAATTTGTATCTGTTAAGGATAGAACATCATAACCGGATTCTGTTTTTTCAGGCACCAACTTTGTAAATAGCTGACCTGTCCTCTCCGAAATTAATGAGTTCTCTTGTGTCCTTTTATTGCCCACTGTCCTGATTTATCAACCTTGGGCTGTGGCTGTAGTATGAGTTCCTGTCACCAGATGGAGACACAGATTGTGATTTTATTTTTTGATGGTTCTTTTTTTTTTTGATTACTTTCCCCTCATCCTCTAGGAGATTCTTCATTGGAAAGCCAATTTATCAAGATAAAGATTAGTAAACTGATTTAATTGTAATAGGAGCTCCTGCCACCAGATGGAAGCAAAGTTTTTTTCCCCATTCTCTAGGAGATTCTTAAATTTAAAAGATAAAGTTTGTATCTTGTTAAGTAAATATATGTGTGTGTGTGTGTGTGTGTATATATATATATATATATAACCTAATAAAGTCCTGAAGAAATTCTGAAAATGATCACAAAAGGAGCTAAATGCTGATTGAGTTTTTTTATGGTACACTAGTCCCTTGATTCATAAGCAGAAAACGAGCACTTACCCGGGCAATATTGCACTCTGGTCCCTGTAATTCTTCAGTGTTTTCAGGAGACCTCCCCCACTCCTTTAAAAGCAATAGCATATATAAATGTCAAAAGCTAGTAAAGGGGTCTTAACTTGATTCTCCCAAGGAGGCCTTTTAATGCAGGCCCTGGGCAGTTGCTGGGATCTGAGATTAGTAATGCTGAAAACAACTTGAAAGTTCTTGTGAGACACCTTGGGTTAGTCTTCAGCCCATCCTGTTTTCCTTCTCTGTCCCTTGCATGTAAGACCCCACTCGCCTCCATGGTGATTAATCTTAGACCTTGAACTTGCTGAAAGTATTGGAAAGCTCCGAGGGTAAGAAACAGACAACTGTATATGAATGGAATGGTTTTTTTGCCTCATGTTTAGAAATGATCTTTTTAACACATTATAGACTTGACTCTTAAAATTTTCTTTAATGTTTATTTTTTTGAGAGAGAGAGGAAGACAGAGTACAAATGGGGAGGGGCAGAGAGAGAGAGAGAGAGACAGAATCTGAAGCAGGCTCCAGGCTCTGAGCTGTCAGCACAGAGCCAGACGCAGGGCTCGAACTCACGAACTGGGAGATCGTGACCTGAGCTGAAGTCGGACACTTAACCGACTGAGCCACCCAGGTGCTCCTAGACTTGATACTTTAAGGCAGGGCTTTGCAAACTACAAGCCAGGTCTTACCTACTGCTTATTCTGGTAATGTTTTCTTGGCAAACAGCCCCACCAGTTCATGATGTTCTGCCTTTGGCTGCTCTCATGCTAGAGAGACAGCGCTGAGTAGTTGTGATGAGCACTGTATGATTTGCACAGGCTAAACTATTTTTTGTCCGGTCCTTTACAGAAGAAGTTTTCAGACCGGTGCTTTATAGAAGTGTACAATGAAACCTGGTCAAAGTTGTCTTCATCTTGTGAGAGCCACTCAAATTCAGTGATTTAGGTTTTCTCATGAGTAGCTGTTTCTCAAGCAGCGCATATGGAGAGAATTTGGTTCCCATGCTTCTGCAAATAGAAGTCTCGTGCAGCTTAAGTTGGAGACGAATGTGAGGTTCTGGGATTTTTCACCAGAAGAGACTGAAAACAATTTGGATCCACGATAAACTAGTCAGTTTGTGGCACACAACAGGCAGAGTTAGGAAGAAAGACAGTGTGACCGTTTTCCTTTTGTTGTATTTGCCTGCTGGACTGTTGTCTTGGGGGAGTTGTTATCTCGGTGTGGGAGACTAATAGAAATGCTTGCTGAACATGTACCCCAATGTTCATAGCAGCACTCTCCACAATAGCTAAAACCTGGAAAGAGCCTAAGTGTCCATCAACAGATGAATGGATCAAAAAGATGTGGTTTATCTATACCATGGAATACTACATGGCAATGAGAAACAATGAAATCTGGCCACGTGTAGCAACATGGATGGACCTTGAGGGTGTTATGCTGAGCGAAATAAGTCAGGCAGAAAAAGACAAATATCATATGTGTGCACGTATAGGAGGATGAGGAGGAGCTTAACAGAGGACCAAGGGGGAGAAGAAGGGCGGAAATGGTGGGGGAAAGGGGGAGAGGCAAACCATGAGAGACTCTTGAATGCTGAAAAAAACTGAGGACTGGTGGATGTGGGGGGGGGAGGGGTGGGCATGGAGGAGGACACTTGTGGGGATGAGCACTGGGTGTTATGTGGAAACTAATTTGACAATAAACTATTTGTCAAAAAAAAAAAAAATGCTGCTGAACAGATCACCACAGCTGGTTTGTCAATATTAATGATCCAGACTTTGATAAGTTGCCTTTGTCAACCAACTTTTACCAAAAATCACATATGCCCAGAGCTGTCCAAAAGATATATAAGGACATGTTTCCTGTCCCTGCATTCATTACAGTTGGAAATGCAGGGCCATCTCCTTTATAATACCCTGGGATCACGTGGGTATACTTGGGGTGGTTGAATGTGTCACGTGGTGAGATTCATACGAACTAAGAGAGTGTAGGCCTTGGAAGAAGCAGTAGTTGAGTCAAGAGCAAAGGGTGGTTTGATTCAGGATGTCCTGATGCAGTTACTTCCCATAATGTACTTTTTATTTTCAATTTTTAAAGTTTCTTTATATTTTAGAGACAGAGAGTGGGAGACCGAGCGAGCAGTGGAGGGGCAGAAAGAGAGGGAGAGAGAGAATCCCAAGCATGGTCTGCTCTGACAGCACAGAGCCTGATGTGGGGCTTGAACTCACGAACCATGAGATCGTTACCTGAGCCGAGATCAAGAGTTAGACGCTTAACTGACTGAGCCACCCAGGCGCCCTTGTAGTACTTTTTTGAAACTGCCATGTGATAACGCTAAGGAGATCCTCTTGAGTCACGCCTGCCCCCCTTCCCTGAGATGTAGCTTAGAACTAAGGTGTAAAGACGGAAGGCAATGTTTCATGATGCCAGCTGTGGTTGTCAGTGCAATGAAACTGAACTGGTAGGATGGGAGCAGATTATTCTGCCGTTTTTCTAGATCTTTGAGTTATACATCAGATCTGGTCTCTTCACACTTGTTTAACCTGTCCGTGAGGTCACAACAATTTTCCCAGCTCTGTGACAGCAGTGATTTCAGATTGGCCAATGTAACCATGCTTCATCTCCCAGTTAGAAGCCGGAAGATGACTCTGGAGCATGGCCTAATCAGTCCCTGGTGTTTGCCTCTCTCTTCGGTGCTGTTGCTGCTCTTGGGAGCCTCCGCCGGGATGTTCACGTGCACTGTTACGGCGGCACTGAAAAAACCCAATATGTCTTTCTTAAGACAAGAAAAAAATGTATTTCCATTTAAATACACAGGAAAGTAAAATGTATCGCATCACTTTTTTGGGGTAGGTCTTCATTTGTGGTGAAGTTTTTCCCCCCTTTTTAACTGCTTTCTGGCAGTGTTGCGGAAGAACAAATTGAAACTTTCCCATTTCCTTACCACATTCTCTGTAACGAGGTCCTCCCATATGCCTTCAGGAAAGAGAGTCCGTTGTCCATTTTCAGATGGCAAGAAAAAGCACGGAACTATGCACCTAGGTGGCATTTCCATTCTATAGCTTCCCCAGCGGTGACATGTTCTAAAAACACCCAACAGTGTTTTCTATTTGTGAATCTTAAATTACATGTGTGGTGTTTATATACTCTCATGGTGAACTCGATGTTGAAACCAAATTATATACCGGTGAAGGGCGCTTTTGGCCAAATCCCACTGCAGGACCCTAGATGATGGGTTACTAAACAGGCTGGCACTGAAGGACGACGTCATGCTGAGCGAGTGTGTTAAGTTAAAACCGCCAAGGCTGGCTCTCCGAATAGGTCTCTGGCCCACTGGCCTGTGGCTGGTTGGGTGGTTTCAAAATGCCTTTCTCAGGGATGCTTACATCACAGAGTGCCTTCGTTTGTAAATAATTTTCATTTTGCATTGTACTTGGCTCTTCTGAGGCAAACTGGTAGTGAAGTTCTTCAGAAGAAACGGAATCCGCACATGTATTCAGTATTCAGTCTGTTAAGAAATTCATAGGTTAAAAGGGAACAGGTGGTATTAAGTACCCATTATGGAAAGCCACAATTCGGGAAATTGAGCTAAAATGATTAACAACAACAACAACAAAACCTATCCCTGACCTATTGAATGAAAATCGCTTGTGATTCGTATGCACCTTAGAGATTAAGAAGCACTGCTCTAGGAGTGCCTCCCTCACTAAGTCAGGGGAGCCTGTGACTCTTGCCCGTGGGGTTGTGAGTTCGAGTCCCATACTGGGTGTAGAGATTACTTCAAAAAAAGAAAAAAGGCGCTGCTGTTAGAACTAGGCAGATCCTGTATTCTTGCAGTAGCGCCGCCCTGTTCTGGCCAGCGTCTGATTCATCCTTTTTTTCCCCTTCATGGTCATAGTGGCTGCTGCAGCTTCACATGCCACATCTAGGTTACAGGCCGGAAGTAAGTGGAAGGGGCGAGTCGCCCTGGTTAACCTTGATTGTCCAGAAGCGTAAACTTTCCCGGTAGCCTCCAGCAGAGTTCCCTACATCTCGCTGACCACTCCTAGCTGCTGGGGAGTCAAAAGGTGGTGGCAACGAGGGGAGAAAAATGAGAACAACGAAGTTAAGAGGAAATGTTAGATAAGGAGTGGAACTGTGGGATATCCTTAGTATACACATTGTGAATAAATTTCTCTTAGGCCTCAAAATCACATATTTAGGGGAGAGCATGGAAGTATGAATATAGTTCTTGGTCGATGTCTTCGATTCTTATGAAGGTCGTAGTTTTAGGCCATTCTGGAAATCAAGAACATTATCTTTCTGATGTTTCATTCTCAACACAGTGGTGACTAGTGGAAAAACGTTTTGAATGGCTTTATGTGTATGAATCTTTGCGAATTGCTTGGTGTTGTTACCGTGACTGTTTTACTAATGGGAAATTGGTCTCCCTGCTTTCTGTAGCTTCATTCTCTGAATAATGTGAACTAGCTTGGTAAATGAGGTAGAAGGATAATGAGCTCATGGGTCTATAAGTAGAATTGAATGCAGTGGGTCATAGTACAGAAGCCTTATCTCATTTTCAAAGAGGAACTTTCATCTAAAGCTAAAATCGTTTTCAGTTATTAGAGACCTTCAAATGAGTGGGAGCCTTCAGTAAGACGCAAGCATCCCATTGTTTGCTTTTCTGTCTTTGTTTTAGGGTAACTGTGTCAATTTGACGGAAGCCTTGTCGCTCTATGAAGAACAGCTCGGGCGCCTGTATTGTCCTGTGGAATTCTCAAAGGAGATCGTCTGTGTCCCTTCATACTTGGAATTGTATCCTTGGACCATAACATTATGTTGTCAGATCAGAATTCCCAAGTGAATCCCATTTCAGTCCAACATTTTAAATCCCAATAATAAATGGCATTAGCTCTCTACTATCTAAGGCCATGGTCTTCAGACATGGCTGCACATTGGAATCCCCTGAAGCTTTAAAATACTACTGATTCCTTTGTCCCACCCTCAGATCTTACGGATTAAGCAGCACTGGTTCCCAAAGGCTGTCCCCCGAACTGCAGCATCCCCTGGGGCCAGGTTAGAGAGCAGATCCTCAAGCGCCACTCTGACCTCCCACTCCAGCAGAAGCTGGCAGAAGCCTGGTGACCTGCCCCAACCGGTCTGCCAGGAGATTGCTGTGCGGGTTAAGCTTCAGAAGCCCTGGTCTAAAATACTACGCGAGGGGTGCCTGGGTGTCTCCGTCGGTTAAGCGTCTGACTTCGGCTCCGGTCATGACCTTATTGTTAGTGAGTTTGAGCTCTCCATCAGGCTCTGTGCTGACAGCTCAGAGCCTGGAGCCTGCTTCGGATTCTGTGTCTCCCTCTCTCTCTGCCCCTTTCTTGTTCATACTCTCCGGCGCTCTCTCAAAAACCAATAAAAATTAAGAAAAAGTACCACCTGAGCTGTAGCTGGCGAAAAGACTGAATATGCTAATTCTACTTTTTTTTTTTTTTTAAGTTTATTCACTTTGAGAGAGAACGTGGGGAGGGGAGGGGCAGAGAGAGTCCCAAGCAGGCTCCACACGTCAGCACAGAGCCCGACGCGGGCCTGGATCCCACGAACTGAGAGATCACGATCTGGGCCGAAATCAAGAGTTGGATGCTTAACTGGCTGAGCCACCCAGGTGCCCCTCATTCTATTTTTTATATTAAGATCATCGTACTTTCATATTAGCTTCTACACTTCACTTGATTCTGAGGACTGCACAGCTAATGTTGGTGTTCTTCGTTAGTTCCACTTAGTAAAGGTAGCCCAGAGAAATCAAAGAACCCAGAGAAAAGGCAGAATGAGAGCATGGTCACTGGAATTCTAGTCTCCAGCGAAAAGCTTCCTTATCTGAGGTGGGCAAGTCCAGTTTCCTGTAACAACAGTCTTCATTGCTGTCTTGAGAGATCCTGTGACTGCTGCTGGCCTCTAGTGAGGTCCTTGCCCGCAAACCTCAGCAGCCTCGACAGTGACACGGGCCATGAGAAACCCCTGAGTTGCCCTGGAAGGAGGGGAGCTCTCTGTGTGTGCTGGGAAGTCATTTTCTTTCCGTGGAAATCTGTGGATCTCTCCCCTGACCAAGCATCCACCTTCATCAGGCCTTCCTTCTGGAGCACTTCTTCCAGGCAAATGTTTATATATGGAGATCGTAGAGATCAGTTGATAACATTTGGAGAAGGAGCTTCTGCCCTCTGGCTCCCCTCCATCCTTCTACCTGTTTCTCCTCTTTCTCCCTCCTTCTCATGTTCTCACCCCTCTGTCCCTCCGTCCCCCCTCCCCGCCAAGTCTCTCACCTTCCCACCCTTCCTTCCCATATTAATTCCCTAAAACATCCTAAAGACTTGGGAAGCAGCAGCACTACCTGAGGGAATATCTGTATGCCTTTCGCCGGCTCTCCACTTTGCTCCCCGCTCCTCCCGACCAGCGTCCCGGTCACAGGCGGTAGGGATGCAGACTGTTACAGGGGCCTTGTTAAGAGGACCTCCTTGTTACCACTGCAGGGCTTTAAGCCATGAAACTTGCATCCATCTTCCAGTTTGTAGGCCAGCAAACGAAGGTTCAATGCTGTCTGTTCTTCTTTGAATTATCTGTGCTTACTCCTTGACTCCCTGTCCAGGTGGGTATTTTACACTGTTTGGAAGAAAGCTAATCCTTGAAGATCGTTGTCTCCAATCGTGTGTGCTGCAAATAGCCTTCCTGACCTTCATATGCTGTACATGACATCGAAAGGAGTCAGGCAATTGATTGTGAATTCCTTCAAGTTTTCTTTTCTTTTTAATTATTATTTTTAATTTAAAAAAAGCAAATGGAAAATGTATATTTTGATGAGCTAGGGTGTTATATTTTTTGAAAGTCAGCTGAAGGATGATTAGACAGCACAGCGAAGGCTGCTAAATGCACTGAACCCCTAGAATGTGATTTTTGTTGCTTTCTTTTGTGTGTGTGGGCTTTTTGTTTTTGTTTTGGTAGACTTCACATATGGTTGTTTGGAGGAATGAACATCATTGTTTTCATTCTGGAGGGAAGTTCTTGATGGTGTTTCTTTCGCAGAAAATTGACTTAGTTATTAAAATTTGGTGCTTATAAGAAGGAGTTAAGAACAAATGAATAGCAATGCTTCGATTAAAATTATAAATGAGACATTCATGTGTTTGTCGTTTTATTTCAGCCAGGCCCCGGCTTTCTCACTGCTGATCTCACAGAACAAAAGTGTCTCCTGGTGTCTTTTTAGTTCTTTTCTATCAGTGCCATTTATCTCTTTATAACAGGATGGCCTTAGGGCCTTTTTTGAACAGTAGTGATGACTTCATTTACTGCCGTGGTAAATGGTACACAACCTATTACGTTCACCAGTTCTTCATTATAAAATTGACCCGAGGAGAGGCAAAGATTTGGCCTTACTGGAAAGTTGAAAGTCAGAGGCTTATTTCTATTCCCATTCTTACTGGTATATTAGATGTGAAAATACAGATCATTTTGGACTGCTGCCGTGAAACGTTTTAAGGAGGTTCTTCGATGCGCAGTTAGATGAAAGTCTGTAGAGGCCCACAGCAAGAGCGGCGTAAACTCAGCTAAGGAAGTGCGGGCAGCTTACAGTGTGCATAGTGTATTTGTGGGTGACAGTCCGCATCCAAGGTCAGAGTATACTGACTTGGACTTGGCTTGTTCGACTTTGATGGTTCTGTTGTTTTTGTAACAGCTTTATTTTGTAATCGCGGCATGAGTTCATTTACGGTGAATTTGCAGGAAGCAGAGCATTAGGAATGGACATATTCAGTGGGTGTTTTGAGAAAATTAGTGTCGACCCGGAACATTCTTCCTCCCAAGTTAGTTTTCTCTAACAGATACTCTGTTTTGGTTGTTTTTATCTTTATTTTATTTTTAAGTTATCTCTATGCCCAACATGGGGGTTGAGTTCATAACCCCGAGATCAGGAGTCACATTGAGCCAGCCAGGTACCCCTGTAACAGATAATTCTTTAAAAAATGAGTGCATGCCTTTTTTTTTGATTGGATTGACCTGGAGAAGGAACGGAATAAAGGGAGAGTTTGTACTGTTGGAACTAGGCTGGTTTTCAGCAAATATTTGTGCTGTGCATTGAGCTTTCAGAAAAAGCACTGGTAGGCATTGAGGATCCTACCTACCCCCTCAAATTCTTCTGTAATGTTATGCCAAGGTTTTGTATTCGGATACTGTGTGAGATTAAAAATGGTGGTATTACTTCTGTTAGAGCACCATTTTGGCTTAACAGGATTGGATTTTTTCCATTATAGAAAAGAAAGCGAGTCCACCTGCTCTCTGAATATAGTGTCACTAATAAGTCGGCATAACTTTGTACTTCGAGGCTAGCTTGGTGCAGAGGCTAAACCAACCCATGATGAGTCTGATGACACATATGTCCTGCCAAGAGCTGAGAGTTAGACCCGAGCCAGACCAGGCTGTGACTGACTTCAGAGATACTTTCGGGACAGAGTAAGGGGTGTGGGATGAGAGGAGGAAGGAAAGGAGATGTTTACTTGGGCGTGATTAATGGTGGATTCTCACCCTACTCCTTTCTCTGTATTGGAGAACGGATGATGCCTGATTGGTTTTGAACATCTTTGCAATTGTTTAAAATGAAGCACGCACACTGAACTCTTCTAGCCAAAACCAACCTCTACTTTAGCTGCATTTTAAGGAAATACAATAAGATCTAAGGTACTTTACCTTGATGGCTGTTGTGTTTTATAGAATCTATATAGTCTAAAAGAATACTGTTGTATCATACAGCCACTTTTTAATTAAAGACAGATATCGGCTGTGTACCCTAAATTCCATTGAGCACATTAGCAGATTCCAAGAATTGGCTAATTTTGTTTTATTTTTAATGTTTGTTTATTTAGAGAGAGAGAAAGAGCGTGAGCCGGGAGAGGGGCAGAGAGAAGGGGAGAGAGAATCCCAAGCAGGTTCCATGTTGTCTGCATAGAGCCCCGTGTTGGGTTAGGTACCACAAACAGATTCTGACCTGAGGTGAAACCAAGAGTGAGAGGCTAAACTGACTGAGCCACCCAGGCAACCCCTGGTTTATTTTTAAAAATGCTGCTTTCTCCTAAAAATGTGATTGAGTATTTATAACACTTGATTAATGGTGGGCTGAAGGAAGACTGTGTTAACAGTGCTTTTCCTGTGCGAGAGCAGTACTGATGTCAAAATAAAAATGTGCCTTCCGCTTGCCGCGCAGTTGAATCGTCACCTCCTTGCTTGCTTTAACTTTTGTAAGCTCCGGTGGTCTCAGATTGACAGATTTTGTTCTGTTCCCATGGCTCCTGGGCTAGGGTGAAGGGTGTGCGTGATGCTGGGGACTTTAGAGCAGTGCTCCTCAAAGCGCGGTCCTTCAACCAGTTCTTTGTTCTCTGAGTACTTTGTTACTTCAGCTGAACTTCTTCTTCCAAGCAAAACCTCAGTGAAGGAAACTGTGTGCTGACTTAACACTGTAGCTGTGCTTCCTCCTCAGTTTGGAATAGCACTTTGAGTGGTACTGTTCTAGAGGCTAGTTGGACAGCATTATTTGATAGGAGTTGCTGTGTGGTCAAGAGACACTTAAACATCTTTCTGCCTTCTATTGCTAAGCGTCTTTGTGCTAAACAATATTTTGTACTGCCGTGCTTTGGGCTAATATACTACTTTTATTTACATTATCTTGCCCACCTTTTTTTAAAAGTTTTTTGAGAGTGCCAGAGCAAGTGGGGGAGGGGCAGAGAAAGAAGGAGAAAGGATCCCAAGCGGGCTCTGCACTGCTGGCGGGGCTTGACATGGGGCTTGAACCCGTAAACTGGGAGATCATGACCTCAGCCGAAACGAGTCAGACGCTTAGCCGACTCAGCCACCCAGGTGCCCCTATCGTGCTCAGTTTTATTTTATTTTAATTGTTTTTAATGTCTTATTTATTTCTAGGAGAGAGAGAGAGAGAGAGAAAGAGAGAGAGACAGCGACCGCGTGAGCAGGGGAGGGTCAGAGAGAGAGAGGGAGTCAGAGACTGAAACAGGCTCCAGGCTCTGAGCTGGCAGTCAGCACAGAGCCCGACGCGGGGCTCGAACCCACGAACCGCGAGATCGTGACCTAAGCGAAAGTTGGGTGCTTAACCGACTAAGCCCCCTAGGCGCCCCTGTCGTGCTCAGTTTTAAAATAACTGTGGATTCAGTGTTCATATCACTGATTGGCAGCAGCCAACATTTTCGATGTGCCCCGGGAGGGGGGTAGTGGGGAGATCCCTTAGCTAGTCACAGTTTGAATCTAGAGTCCAGCATTCTGAATCGGCTATCTCAAGGCCCGCGACAGCGATTCTTAACCCTTTTCTTTTGTACCTTGGGCTCCTTTGGCAGCTTGGTTAAACCTCTGAGACCCTCCTCAGAAATCTGGTTTTTAATGCATAAAGTAGATATGATTACAAGGAAGCAAGTGATGCTGTCTTTCAAAAACCTATGACTTAATATTTGTGCTTTAACTTTTTTTAATGTTTTATTTATTTCTGAGGGAGAGAGAGAAAGACAGCGTGAGCAGGGGAGGGTCAGAGAGAGAGGGAGATACAGAATCTGAAACAGGCTCCAGGCTCTGAGCTGGCTGTCGGCACAGAGCCCGACGTGGGGCTCGAACCGCGAGATCATGACCTGAGCTGAAGTCAGACGCTTAACCGACTGAGCCACCCAGGCGCCCCAATGTTTGTGCTTCAATAACTCGTTACATAGCTGAATGCAGTGGTGGATCAGATACCATGATTTTGGGGGTAGTAATGAACATAAATATTTATGAGATCTGCAGCAACTGAAATGTGGTTAAGAATGCATCTGATTTCTCTAGTTGACAAAGTTGTAGGTACTGCCAGTACTAATATGGTTTGTCTTCTACGTTCACGCCTAAAGGAAGTGCTAAATTTCAATCAGAGTTTAGTGAGAATAAAGCTAGAAATGTTTTCCCGTTCAGGTGTAGGGACACACAGTTCCGTCCATAGGCTCCAGGTGAAGAACCTCTCTGCCCCTAAAGTTTTTCCTTCCACTGTTTGGTTGTATTTAGGTGGTGGGGAAGGGTAGCTGGGCCCCGTCACCCTGCTGTCAGCACCTCAAATGAATGCTGGCAGGGCAGTTCTTCTCGGTCAGAACCATTTAAAGTCTCAATTACCTCGTGCACTCATTCCACTGATTTCTGCTTTACCCCTTATTTCAAAAATGAGAAATGGAACATGGGCAAGAAATAGCCCGGTGCTTTCGGAAAGTGATTTGAATACCCTTGGATGGGATTTCCCTGGGAAATCGGATGGTAAATGTGACTGGACAGGTATGCTTCTGTCCGGTATCTGGGGGTCTTGGAAGCACCCTGGCCGGCTCACTAATGCAGACGCCAGCCCCCGGCGGCAGCCAATGACGTGTGGTCATTTTCGGCGAGCAGTTTCTTGATGACGAAGTATTAGGGAACAGGCCGTGTCTGTGCCACTTTGCTCAGGAGTATAGCAGAATACATCGGGGGCTCTCCCTGGGAAAGCAAGCTAAAGAAGCCAGTTCTCTTTTAACAAATGCCCTCTGATATCCAAAGAGGGAAGACTGTAGGCTTGTCTCCCCCCATTGCCTAGAGATGAAAACCCAGGATCGTAAAGACAGGCAAGGGGCAGGTCTCCGACAGATGAGGGCTTTGCCTCTGCTGGTAACTTAGTGTTGTTCCTGATAGGTCGATGATTATGTTGGTATTCAGGTTCTCACTAAGTGATTCTGACAGCTCTGAGTTCATTGCAGAGGGACAGAAATGTTCCTTGGGCTACGTTCTGTGTCCTCTACTTTCCAGACAACTCTGCCTTTGCCTGTGTTCAGTTGTGGGAGTTACATTGGACAACCTGAAACTCCCTGTCCTCCCTCCCGGTGCTAAGGGGGAAGCTTCTATCGGCGTAGCCTGGGCACTTGTGCATGGGCCCTTCACACTCAGTGTTTCTGTTTTTTCTCCTCATGTTACATATTCTTCATTATGTATCGTCCACAGATGTTTCATGTTTAATGTTTGAAGAGGTGGTGTGTCCTGGTGCGAAAGAATACACCAGAGGATGGTTTGACTGCCACTTAAGAGCTGGAGGTCTTTAACTGAAGTATGTGGGCAGAGGAAGCAAGATCTTTAGCCCAGGTGTGGTTGACACATGGCCAGAATGGAAGCTCCAGCCGCCACGACCTGGTCCCTGTTGGTCACGTTGAACGCTTTGTGCATGTAGTAGGTATTACGAGGTTAAAGTGCAGCATAAAAGGGAATTCTTCGAATTACAGCTTCCAAGTGGGACATGGGGGAAATAGGCTGGTGTAAAGAAATTTCACAGGGTTGGGTATGTTCAAGAAGAAAAGCAGAGATAAAGGGAGAAGTCCTCATACCTTGATGCATCGAAGGAGCAAGGGAACACTCCCAATATGGGTGAAAGTGCTGTGTTGGTGAAAAGGGCATTTCTCTAGGGCTTGTGTCTTTTGGGTTCCTTGTTGGTGACCCGAAGGTTGAAGAAGAGCAGAAACTCAAGAAGGTGTACAGCATTCAGACCGTGGAACTGAAACGACATGAGGATCTGGAGCCGTTTTGGTGTTAGCCATTTCTGTGAGTTTTCCCTTTATTCCCCGCTGTTTGTTTGCGGTCCGCTGTCAACTTCATCACTCTTGAGTGACTCCATCCTTGGTGACTCCTCACCCACTGGGTAGAATTCTTGCACCAGGCCTCCTCCACTTTGGGCCTATGGTTTGGGTTCCAGTGCCAGTCTGTGGAGACCAGGCAGGAAGGCCACGAGACTTGAGCCTCGCCCTTGGCTTCCACCGGATAAATCCGGAAGGGTTTGTACACTAAAATAGTTAAGCATGGTAATGAATTATAAACCGGTGGAAAACTTTGGAAGTAATGAGGACGTATGGAAAACAAACGCATAAATAGTTGGCAACACGTATACAGACAGATAAAGTGTTTACTATAGAATCCTGAGTGCCAACTAAGTGTTGTGAGTGCTGGGGCTGAAAGATTAGCATTTTGCAGTCCTCACATGGAAGACTGAATCAGGCAAGCGTCACCCTCTGATGTAAAATCTTGGGGGAAATTTGTCAAGGAGCCTGTGTACAGGGCTGTGCCGTGTCTCCCAGAGATGGCTTATGAGTTGGGTGTAAGTTTTCTATTGTAGCTTGAACAGATCACCGCAAATTTAGTTCCTTAAAGTGACACATTTATCATCTTACAGTTCTGGGGATCAAAAATCTGAAACGAGTCTTTTTTTTTTTTTTTAAATGTTTGCTTATTTATTTTGAGAGAGAGCACATGTGCAAATTGGGGAGGGGCAGAGAGAGAGAGAGAGAGAGGGAGAGAGAGAGAATCCCAAGCAGACTCCAAGCCGCAGAGCTCAATGCGGGCCGGATGCCACGTACCGTGAGATCACGATCTGAGCCAAAATAAAGAGTCAGGTGCTTAATCGACTGAGCCACGCCAGCGCCCCTGAAACGAGTGGTAACAGGGCTTAAATCAAATCACCTCGTGGGCAAGGCTGGTTGCTTTTGGCAACTCTAGGGGGAGAATCCATTTTCTGCTTTTTCGAGCTTCTAGAGGCCACCTGCATGCTTTGGCTTCTGGTCCCTCCCTTCAGTTTTAAAGCTGGCAGTGTAGTAGCCTCTTCAGGTCTCTCTCCTGTTTTCACATTGTCCTTCTCTTCCTGCGTCCCTGTGGTAAGGCCCCCTTGGGATTACATCATCCTCCCAATACATTTCTGTTGTTTAAGCCAGCCAGCCTGTGGTACTTTGTTACATGGATCCCAGGAACCTAACACAGGTCCTCTTCAAAGTAACGAGATGGCACAGGAGGAGGGCTTCTTAGGTGTTTGTCAGCTGTTGCTGCCATAAGACTGCCTGCAAGCAAACTTCAAATTTCAATAGCTTCTAGCAGCAGTGAGCATTGATTTCTCTCTGGCCCACCCGTGGGTTAGCTGGGGCTCAGCTGACCCAGGCTGGGCTCTGCCGGGCTTTGCTCTAAGCCGTGTGTTCCGCCGGGGCCTGCCCGCCATGGTTTTTACCCTCCTCGGACCACTAGTTACCTGAGACATGTTCTCATGGTGAAAGACAGGAGGGCAAGCACGATGGTGCGGGCACGTGTCTAGCCTCTGTTTCCTGTCTGTCGCTGTCCGGTTGGTCCATGCACATCTTGTAGCCAAGCCCAAGGCTGGGAGGCAAGGCAGTGCACTCCAGCAGCACGAAGCCAGAATGGCAATTCAGCCTCCCACGTTTGACCTCAGAATTGAATGTGAAACCAAAGGGATGCTTAATGCCCCTGCTCAGAACGCGTGGTGTTTAAGGAAATAGGAAAATGCCTTTTTCAGAGACGGCAGCACAGATCGTCCACCGTGACTGACAAATACGTGAAGACTGAATCTTAAAAGCCTATATTGCGCTTTGAATGAAGCAGTCAACTGATGACCTCTTATTAGCGAAGAGATGGTAACATCCTGAAGGAAATAGGCAAAACACGAACAGGTGCCTCACAAGGTCAAATAGTACTGTGAACTGTAAACATCTACTACGTTGGTAGGAGATGCCAAAGTCTGTGGCTTCCTGGAAGGAACACCATTCAGGAAACTTAGGAAAGGTGCCATTTGGCAAACATTTTCTTGATAATTGGGGAGCCTGAGACACAAGACTGAATTGTTTGTTGCACACGGAAGTCAAGGCAGCATGGTTCCTTCTGTCCACTCTTTGCTTTTAGCAGTAGTATCAAGACTGGCTTGAGGAACCATTATCAATTTCCAGACACAAAAGTCAATAGTGCTAATACATATTTAGTGATGTTACAGTTTACTCATCACATTCGCGACAAGGAATGCCGACTCCTGCAAATACTGTTTAGTCGTGAGATGCAGAATGTGAACGTGCAGAGCACAGGCTTGGCCCAGACCGCTGGCTTCGCGTTCTGCCTCTGCTGCCTCCTGCCTCTGGGATGATGGCCCTCTTCTGGGCCTCGGTAAAACAGGAACAATAACGGCAAGTCTGTCTTAGCCCATTCTAGCTTCTAGAACGGGATACCGTACGCTGGGTGGCTTGTAAACAGAAGTTTGTCTCCCACAGTACCAAAGGCTGGGAAGCCCACGGTCAAGGTGCTTGGCAGATTCAGTGTCTGGTGATAGCCATCTTCCTGGTTCATAGATGGCCCACTTCTCTCTGTGTCCATTCAGTGGGAGGGTCAAGGAGCTCTCTGTGATCTCTTGTAAGAGTACTAATCCTGTTCATGAGGGCTGCCCTCTATGACCTAGTCACCTTCCACGTGCCCCTTCTCCTAATATTGTAGCATTGGGGGTTAGGATTTCTTTTATGTACATATATATGTATGTATGTATGTGTGTGTACATATATATTATATATATATGTATATATGTCTGTGTGTGTGTGTATGAAAATAGAAAACATACATATTTTCATGTGAAAGCTAGAAGGAGAGAGCCTGGGGCAGGGGATAGAGAGAGAGGAGGACAGAGGACCCAAAGCAGGCTCTGTGCTGACAGCAGACAGCCTGACACTCACAAACCGCTGGATCTCACTAACTGCAAGATCGTGACCTGAGCCGAAGTTGGACGCTTAACTGACTGAGCCACCCAGGCCCCCCTGGGGGGTTAGGATTTCAGTATATGAATTTGAAAGGACACAAGCTTTCAATCCATAGCAACTTCCCTCTGGATCATTGTGAGGTTTGGATTGGTGCCTGGCACAGAATTCGGGCTCAAATGTTAGCTTATATTATCTACCGGCAACAATCAAGTTTTAAAAATGAGTGATGCAAAATCAGAATGTATACCACTGCAGCCAAACTGTCAAGTATTTTGGGCCACTGCTGCCTTTAAAAGAAACCACATGGTGGAATGTTAAGGAATACTAAGTGCCATGCCTTCGCCAGTCTTTGTATTTGCCAAGAACAGTTACTTAGATTTGGTTCTACTTAATTTTTAAAAACCCACGATAATTCTCCCAAATGCTCATTTTTCTCTCTGTCTAATTTCTCCACACATCTTCAAGGTAACTGGCCTTATTAAATGATAATTAAATGGGGGCAGTACAAAGGTTAGACATTTTTGATATGTCCCGGAAGGACTTATGTAAGGCAGATTTGGGTGATGTTCTATTTGTGTGTTCAAATTGGGTAAGGTTAGATATTTAGGTTATTATATAAAGTTTTGGAGAGTAGGGCCCATGCCCTAAAGATCTTCGCATCCCCAGAGGTTAGCAGACACACAGGACCCAGTAAAGAGAATGGAAATATAAATGATCTGAGAAGATTCTATGGAGTGTAAATCATCAAAAGGTTACCATATCTGGTAGCTTGGGTGTGAAAGACCCAGTAGCGTACAAAAGACTTAGCAAGTGACTCAGCTTAACAGTAAGAGGAGTGACTAATTTATGTTTCAACTTGATACATATGAAGAAATTAACAACCCCCAGAAAGGAAATGACCAGCTTTCTCTTTCATGGAACAAATGTATTTAACCCAGCCGAAATCCACAGGCCATCAAAATTTGGAGGACTAATGTCAGCATCCTCATGAAAGAATCAGAATGCTACAACAACGTTGCTGGGAAGAAAGCAATGGAGAGTTTGGAAAATACATTACTGGGGGTTTCTGTTATGCGCCAAAGAGCTTCTTTAAAAACATCATCCCTAAAACAATGCTGCCTTTGAAGGGCTAACAGACAAGCTCATCAGAAGTGAGAAAGCTATTGGCAACATTTATCAGAGGATACCTGCAAGTCTCCCTTAACTGTCTGTTATCACCCACTGCTTGGTTTCTGGCCTTTAAATTTACAGTTCTTTTAGAAACGGGCACCTCAGCACCTCGAAGTAGACTCACTTAAAAACAAACAAACACCTCTTCCAGTATATTCTCACGTGGTTGCTTCTTCAGGCTTCAACTTTATTAGATGTTGCCAAATTGCTTTCCAAGGTGGAAATTTAGATCAAGTACCAATTTACACATTTGTGACAGGACATCAGAGTTGGAGTTGCTCCATTTCCAACATCTGATATTGTTAGATTTAAAAAGTTTTGCTGGTCTGGAGGTGTGAAACGGTAATGGTTTAAACTTTCATTTACCTGATTATTAATGAGGTTGAGCACATTTTTATGTTAATTGGCTAGCCAGTGTTCCTCTTTGGAAAAAATGCCTGTCTTCTGTCCATGTGGCCTTTGGGCTTTTATTTTCTTATTGATCTATTGTGTTTGCATGTTGAGGATAATAATCCTGTGTTGCTTATTTTTCAACGTTTATTTATTTTTGAGAGAGAGAGAGAGGCAGAGAGCATGAGCAGGAGAGGGGCAGAGAGAGAGGGACACACAGAATGCGAAGCAGGTTCCAGGCTCTGGGCTGTCAGCACAGAGCCTGACATGGGGCTCAAACTCATGAGCTATGAGATCATGACCTGAGCCAAAGTCAGATGCTTAACTAACTGAGCCACCCAGGTGCCCCAATTCTGTGTTGCTTATATTGCTAGGAGTATCAACTCCGAGCCTACCCTTCAGAATCTTTCTAAGTTACACCTTTTTAAAAAAAATTACATTTTGTAATCATCAGAAGACTAGCTTTGGCCATGCTCTATCTTTTCATTTATTCATGGTGTTTTTTTGATTCACATGAGGTTTTTTATTTTTTAAATCATTTTTAAGTGTATTTATTTGTTTGTTTATTTTCAGAGAGAGAGAGGAGAGGGACAGAGAAAGGAAGAATCCCAAGCAGGCTCTGCACTATCAGTGCAGAGCTGGCTTGATCTCACAAATGGTGAGATTAAGACCTATTTGTCAGTCTATTTCCCTTATGGCTTGTGTTTATTGGTCTTGTTTTAGAAACTTTTCCCTACCCTGATCATACACACACACACACACACACAACCTGCCATGTTTTGAACTTTTGCTTTTTATAATTAATTCTTTCACTTACCTGGCATCTTTTTCTTTCCCTTTTTTTTTTTTTTTGGTAGGAGCGAGGAAAGGTGTTTTAGGGTTTGTTTTGTTTTTGGTATGCTATGAGTTGTGAGGGTATTTTGTTCCATTGTGATTAACTTGTCCCAATACCCTTGATTAAGTTGTCCATTCGTTCACCAATGATTTGAAATGCCTTGTTGTCCTGCATTAGGTTATTCATTTATTCATGGGCCCGTTTCTGAGTCCAACAGCTTTTTTTGGATTTTGAGAAAGTGATATTTGATGGGGCTGTGGCAAAAATGTACTTTAAAAAAGATATACAGATGGCCACAGAATGCCAATGGATTGTATTTTATTCTAGAATATTACAGAAAGGAAAAGGTGTTGATCACAAACTGGATGAAATTATTTGTTCTGATGGCCCACTATATAATTTATGTATTTTTAATTTTTGTTAAATTTGTTTTTATTTTCTGAGAGAGCAAGCACAAGCAAGGGAGAGGGACCGATGAAGAGAGAGGGAGAGAATCTTGAACGGGCTCCACATCTAGTGCAGAGCCCGACATGGGGCTCGATCTGACAACTGCGAGATCATGACCTGTGCCGAAATTAAGAGTCGGGTGCTTAACCGACTGAGCCACCCAGGTGTCCCAGTTTATTTTTAAACATTAAATTTAGAGTTGCTAAATTTAATGAGCCTGAGCCTGAGCCTTTCTGTCAGCAGAAAGCCTGCTTGTGATTCTCTTTTTCCCTCTCTCTTGTCCCCTCCCCCATGCTCGCTCTCTCTCTCTCTCTCTCTCTCTCTCTCTCAATAAATAAACGTTTGAAAAACACATGAAATTTAAACATTTAAATTAATAGCTAAGTTGTGTGGGATCAGTTATCATAGGCTATACAACTGCATTATAACAAATTACTGAAGATGCTGTGCATAAGATATTTTTTTCAAATGTGTTAGCTATATCTAAGTTTATAAAGTTTGTGGACAAAGCAGTTTAGCATGTGAAATCGACCAAAAAAAGAGAGCTGTTATCTTGGGAATAATTCAAATGCTAGTAAATGTGTTAAGCCAGGGACCACATACCACCCTAAGAAAGAAACATTAGTTAGTTTTTCAAAGACCACAAAATTGTGCTTAGCTAAGCAATGAAATCCATGTGGTTATCTGTCTTTCTTCATACTTTATAACTCATCTATTCCCCGAAGTGGTAAGAGGCAGCTCACAGTGTTAAAACACATTTAACACAAGAGAGCTGAATAGAAGAACGTCAGCTGCCATATTGTATTGCTCCCCTATTCCAAACGCATGCAGAACGATTCCCTTCTAAGTATTTCCTGGAACTGATGTCTTTAATTTCATCTCTGGAAAAGAACCTTGTATTAAGTGCAGTGTTGTATAATTACTCAAAGCATAGCCAAACCTAGTCTCCTGGAGATTATAAAAGGTAATTGAAATGAAGTGTATCTTAGAACAGATTTCACGAGGGCACGCCTTGTCAGTCTCATCTTTGTTCTGGGAGTTCTCTGTCATACTCTAGCCAGTGGGATTTGAATGGAATCATCCAGGATCTTAGAGCTACACTTTCTCACTCTTAGATTCTAAACCTTGTAGTGGTAGCACA
Organism: Proteles cristata cristata; assembly: GCA_017311185.1. NCBI lineage: Eukaryota > Metazoa > Chordata > Mammalia > Carnivora > Hyaenidae > Proteles > Proteles cristata. The sequence goes on along the minus strand of JAESUZ010000482.1, from coordinate 101,737 downwards.
CTGACTTAATTCGCTTCCGCGGGGAACTGATTCTGACATTCTTTATGCTCGAATAACTCAACACCATAAAGTTTGTGAGGCCCAAAAGGTAATCATTTGTTTGTGCAATAACACTGAGGGTACTAACATGTGTCAGGCTCTGGTGGGGATACTGAACATATATCAAGGTGACTAAGGCCCTTAGACACATCCCCCAGTCTACCTGAGGAGACGAACTCACGGACATAAAATAGCGTGCTGCTGTCTCCTGATCCTGCATGGTGTGCCCCATGGACATTTGAAGCAATGTGGCTAACAATCTAAAATAGCCATAAAGGAACAGAGGAAGTCGGGGGGCGGGGAGGGGCTGTTTTTCAGTCCTCGAACGGAAACTCTGATGGTTAGGTGGAAGATACGGTGAAAGGATAGCTGTGTATTTTCCAGGCTCCTTTTCTTTTTCTTTTTTTATTCATCCTCATTTCAGATAGAAATGTTTAAGGGAAACCGGGGAAGGACTGCCAGGAACATAGCAATTTGGTTTTCCAAGATCATTATATTTAGTACTTTAATGTCTAGCTTTTGAGGTGGGGGTGAGGGGTGCTGAATTTAAGAAAAAGTAAACAGTTCTTAATTATACCATCCTATGAGACTTGCTATGCTCACTTCAAACAAAAATAATCCGGCCTTTTCCACATTACAGAAACCTCAGTGATTAAACAGGATCGATGGTCTGAGTGGTTATGATTGGGGGTTATTACAGTTAAATAATGCTAAGCCTTTAAGATGAGCAGTAAACTCCAAATGGAATTCATGGCTAATAATATCAGTGAGGCAGTCGATTGTTTAACGCAGTATTTATCACCTCCTTAGGAAGACAAATGATCTTCCCTGTTTGGATAATGTATTACATTGTTTTTGAAACTCATACATCACCTGATGAATTTTATATAATAATAACACACAAAAAAAACGTTCCTGGAGTTGGACATGTTGAACAACATTGCTCCTTCAACAAATGAACTTGCACAAATTACTTTATTTAAGAACGCCTCACAGGTCTTTTCCTTTTTGCTTTAGCTGTCAAGTCCCTCAGTTGCAGTAGGTAGCTCATTCCCAACGCCTGGCATCTAGATTTCTCTAAAAAACGAAACGAAACAAAACAAAACCTCTTGTAGGGTCACTTGAGTGGCTCAAGGAGGTTAAGCGTCCTTCTCTTGATTTCGGCTCAGGTCATGATCTCATAGTTCATGGGAATGAGCCCCACATCTGGCCCTGTGCTGATAGTGCAGAGCCTGCTTGGGATTCTCTCTCTGCTTCTCTCTGCCCCTCCCCTGCTCACTGTCTCTCTCTCAAAGTAAATAAGTACACTTAAAGAACATATTCTTGCAGGTTAAATCTATTTGGGTCGGTTGGACGTGAAAGGGTGTCAATTGTAAGCTGCATGATAAAGGCTACGGTTTTGCCCGAGAACTGGGCGAGAGCAGCCTTGCCCTGGGTCCTGGTTTCAACAGGCCTGTCACCAAGGCTGTCCTCATGGCTGTGCCCCTCACCACTGGGTGAGCTGCCTGCAGTGGCAAGAGTTGTGCCCGCGGCCCCTTCTAGAACATAGTTTGTATCTCCGAGACTTGAAATTTCCTGCCCAAACGACTCAGAGTACACTGCCAGGGCCCACGGAGGGGTCTCTTTCTCAGTTTTCATCCTGTCTTCCTGATGGAGGACTCTGCCTGGGCTCTGGCGGAGGGGTAAGGTGCTGCTGCTGCTGCTGCTGCTGCTGCTGCTGGGGGTGTGAGCAGAGACAAGGGGCTGGGCTGAGGGCCCTGGTGTGCCAGCGTGTTTTCGTATTGAACTTCGCAGGGTCTGAGAAGTCTGAATTGGAACCTGGTCTTCCAAGTGGATAAGTGGAATATTTACAAGTTAGGAGAGAATGTGTTAATGGTTTGTAGCCTGATTTACAGCTTTCAATGGTGTGTGGATGGACCTGTATTTGCACCCTGACCTCAGATCCTGCGGTGTAGGAATGAGCCTGGGAAACTGCATAAAATTTTTTTAAAAATATGGACAGTGAGTACTCATAAAGCTATGTTTGGAAGAATAATGGCAAATAGTATATTGTGTCCAACAAGCCCTTTTGAGAGCCAAAAGCTTTCAAATGCTTTATGCAGCTGAAAATAAGGGTGCCTGGATGGCTCTGTTGGGTAAGCATCTGACTCTTGATTTCAGCTCAGGTCATGATCCCCGGGTGGTGGGATTGAGCCCTGCATAGGTCTCTGTGCTGAGCATGGAGACTGCTTAAAATTCTGTCTGTCTCTGTCTCTGTCTCTGTCTCTGTCTCCCTCCCTCCCTCCCTCCCCCTCTCCCTTGCTCGCATGCACGCAGGCTCTCTCTCTAAAACAAACAAGTAAATAGAAACTGGAAATAATCAGTTGAAATTTGAAAATCTCATCTTAGTTCCCTTCCTCCATTTGCAGAAGATGGCCTATGTAATGGGCATCCATCCTTTTTTTCTTTCTCCCCACTTGAGTATTCATTTGGCAGAAAGTTCTAGAGAAAAGGAATAGGTCTTCCTTTGATAAAAAGCAGGTTCAGTGCACTCAGAGAACACTTGACATTAAGGAATACGATGGTGAGTTATTATGGCAGAGGAGGCATGAGCAAGAAATGATTTACCTCTTGTCCTTGATGATGTCTAGTAACTTCAGAGAAGAGGTCCATTATCACTACCCTCTATTCCTTTTTCTTCCTCCCAGCTGCAAAATGACATTCTGGGCCCAGCCTTCTCAGGCTAGCTTTTCAGTCATCTCTTTGACGTTCCAGTTGCATCCACCTTGCAATGGTGGATTCTGTAGAAGTGCCTTCTGTAGAAGGTCCCAGGGGTGTAATGATGTCTCGATCGTGAGGCAGCCCTCAAATGGCTCAAAGACAGGAGGAAGAAACAGACAGCTGTATGTTCACACTTGGCTCTCTTTACAGCCAATAAGAACAAAAGCAACTAGGATTGGAGGATGACCAGGGTCTGCGGTGAAGAGCAAGAGAAAGAACCAGAGAAGAGGGGACACTGTTGTGGTTTTCATTTGTGTTTCCTGAAGGACTAATGAAGTTGAGCTGCTTTTCCAATGTTTATCGGTCACTTGGATAACCTCTTTTTGAAGCATCGCTTCAAAATCTTTGGTTCACTTTTTCTCCTGGGTGATCTGTCTTTTCTTTAAAAAAATTTTTTTAAAAATGTTTATGTATTTTTGAGACAGAGAGAGACAGAGCGCAAGCAGGGGAGGGGCAGAGAGAGAGGGAGACACAGACTCTGAAACAGACTCCAGGCTCTGAGCTGTCAGCACAGAGCCCGACGCGGGGCTCGAACCCACGCTGTGAGATCAGGATCCGAGCTGAAGTCGGATGCTTAATAGACTGAGCCACCCAGGCGCTCCTGATCTGTCTTTTCTTACTGCTTTGTGCACATTCTGTATCTATTCCAGATATGAAAGACAGGCACCACTTTGATATGCTTTCCAAGCAAAGAGAAAACCATCACAATGCCTTTGGCAGAGTTAATCTGTGCATCTCGTGTTGGGGAAGAGTAGGAGTTGGTGTGACTTTAAGATCACGGATGAGGAAGGGAGCCAGGCTGATGTTCTGCTGGTAAGCAACTGGATGGTTTTGCTGATTCTTAAAATACTGAAATAATCTATGCCTCTTGGAAACGAGGTGCTGCCTGGAGCCCTCACTGCCTTTCCCTTCTTCTCTTCCTTTCGTCTGTCCTCCTCTGTGCTCCCCTTCCCTTTTCTCTCCCTTCTTTCCCATCCCATTCTTTCTTCCTCCTTCCTCCTTCCCTCCTCCAGTAGACCTTCACTGAGTACTTCCCATCAGCATAGACAGCCCTGAATAAGAATGAAAAGCAAACAAAGACCAGGAAGCATCCGCAGGTATATCTAGGTGTGACAAAACACAGGAACTATTAAAAGGCACAATAATAATGATGCCTAACATTTCTTCAGGCACCATTTGACGAACCTCATCTTATGATGAGGCTGGAAGACGAAGATTATTGTTCTCCCCTTTTGTCAGATGACAAAACTGAGAACCTGAGAGATTATGCAATTTTCTCAAGGTAGCAGTGAATGCTAGGAATAGAGCCCGGGAAGTTCGGTCATGGATGCCATGCACTTAGCCACTGTCGCCACTGTGCCGTGCTGCCTGGGAGCACGGAGAGCCGCATCAACCTGAATGGCACTGCTGACAGTTCGAGAAGGACAGGGAACGGAACTGTAGCTGTCCGTGGTCAGTCAGGAAAGCAGAAACCCTCCACCTATCTTAAAGAGGGTGTATTTACATTTTTAAAAAAATATTTCTTTCTGAGAAAGAGAGAGCAAGCAGGGGAGGGGCACAGAGAGAGGGAGACACAGAAACCAAAGCAGGCTCCAGGCTCGGAGCCGTCAGCACAGAGCTTGACACAGGACTTGAACTCATGAACTGGGAGATCATGACCTGAGCTGAAGTCAGATGCTCAACCGACTGAGCCACCCAGGCGCCCCTTAAGGAGGGTGTATTTAATGCAGAGAATTGGTCCTAAAGGTATCGGATCCAATTCCCATTGGCAGAAGGAACAAAGAGGGGTCCGTGGCGCTCAGAGTTCTCTAACTTCAGAAAGCTGCTGTTGCTACCCAAGGAGGAAAGGCGTGGACCCCGAGTCTGCAGAAACACTCACCCCTGAGGCTGCTGCTGACTGGGACTCCGGGAGCCACAGTCCTGCTGAAGCTTCTGGAGGGTGTGGGCATCAGCGGCCACATGCCTCTACTGCCGTGGCCTCTGCCCCTGATGTTGCAGCAGACTTTTACCTGCCCCCTGCCCGCGAAGGCCTTCCGCTGACAGAATCCAGCACTCCGATGGTAAGGGCGCCTGGAAAACGTCGTCTGTGGCCTTGACATTGAACATGCTAGACGGTCAGAATGAAGCTGAGAGCTAAAGTGTATGCTCCCTACGTGCTCAGTATTGCCCAAGGAGATGTGGGTAGAGGGGATAAAAAAAAAAAAAAAGCTTATCTCGTTGAATCCAAGATGCAGTCGATTGTTAAGATGTACTCCCATACTACAGAACATTAAGAGAGAAAAAATGCTGTCTAAATATGAGGTACAGTCTACTTTTAGAGAGATTAAAGCTTGAACAAAAAGTCCCTCCTGAAAGTGATGCGATATGGTACACAACCGCCCTCTGCTTGCCTGTAGTCTAATAGGGGTGGATCCGTATAGAGATCATCGTCATACAATCCAAGTGATAGGACAGGTCACCCAGGACCTTGATAAGAAGAGGGGTGTAGGATGCTTTCCAAAGTAGTCTGAACTGAGTCTTAAAAGATGAATCTGAGTTTCTAAGGAAATGGCTTCCCAGGCAAAAGAGTCTTTTGTCTAGGAGCCCAAAGGCTGGATGACGTTTGGTGTGCCTGGGAACTTGAAGAGGTTTAGAATGACTGGTGTGTGAGGTGTCAACGGAAGGGCCAGCCAAAATGAGCCTGGAAGATTGCGAGGGTTCGGTCACGCTGGACCTCCATGTGACGCGTTTGGACATTTTCTCACAGGGTGAGAGCGGCTGCGGAAGGGCTGTAAAGGACATCGTAAGTCCATTTGAAAGTTGACTCAGGGTTGCAGTTCGGTAGGCTCCTGCTGGTGTGGCTGTAGCTGCTGTTAAGTATGGAAAGACCTTGCTGGGCATTGGCGGGGCATGGCTCCAGGCCCTCCTGGCAGCCTCATCTACCCCAGCCCCTGCCCGGGGACCCTGCAGACCCAGCAGCTAGGAGGTAGTGCCTACTGGGGGCATTCAGCTAAGCTACTCCGTGGTTCTGTTGCCTCGACATCCATTTTGCTTGGCCAAGCAGCCTGTGGGGAACTTAAAGCGACCCTCACGTGTCACACAAGGCCACGCCCTGGATGACAGCCCGCAGGTTCACAGGCACGTGTAAGTTCCTGATCGGATTTCCCCAGCAGCCCCTATGATCAAGGAACGGTGTCCCTGGGCTCTCAGGGTGCCCCTCAGATGGGACCTCTGCGAGGCTTACCACAACCCTGCCCTTTTTAGTTTGAAGCGACCAATGTGGCCTTAGCCTGGGAACCGCAAAGCATTCTTCTACCTGCAGGGCCTAATGAAGCCACGTGCTCAGGTCCTGCCTCTTTGTCTGTGTGCTCTGCCTGGAGCTCCCCACGCCGTGCGCGTAGGCGTGCTGGGCACGCCCTCCAGGACCTGCAGGTAAGACATGTCTCCATTTCAGTTTCTCCTGCAGTCTTTGGTTGATCTGGCGCCCTGTATTCTACTTAACAAATGTTATTTTAACAACGTCAGAATAGTCCGGGTCGTTAATTATTTAAGTATCGTTAGCTATTTTGAATGTCATTCCTGGGTTCACGCGGTAAGTTTAATGTTTCATTTTGTTAGTCCTTCAGTTTGCTTTACTGAAAGATTCAATATTTTTCTGAGCTGGAGGTTCTCAAAATGTGGTCCTAAGACCAACAGCATTAGCATCATCTGGGAGCTTGTTAGAACTACACATTTCAAGGGCGCCTGGGTGGCTCAGTCGGTTAAGTGGCCAACTCTTGATTTTAGCTTGGGCCATGATCTCATGGTTTGTGAGTTCAAGCCCCACACTGGGCTCTGCGCTGACAGCATGGAGCCTGTTTGGGATTCTCTCCCCCCCCGTTCCTGCCCTCCTCTCAAAATAAAGAAACTAAAAAAAAAAAAAAAGAAAAATACACATTTCACACCATCTGAGAGCTACTGAGTCCCACACTTAGGGACAGAGCCCAGTCATCTGTGTTTAAACCAGCCTTCCAGGAGATTCTTGCCTTCATTAAACATCTGAGTAAGCCATCCTTGAACAGTTGGCTGTAATTACTCAAACGTATACAAACCTCTATATCCTAGGAGTCTAACCAAGGGGTCGGGGCGGATCTGATCACCTTGAGGAGGTAGTATGGAAACACTAGCTGGATGAACAGTTCTTACATTTCAGTGGAATGCTGTGCAGTACAATGTTTTGGGAAAGGTCTGAAGGGTTTTGGAGCTGTGTTACTCATGTTTTCAATTTTCTATATTTTACGATTCTTTGACATCTCTGGGCCTTGTGCACCCAGGGAGGGCCTCCCAGGGTTAGCTAATTTCCTAGAGCTAGCAAATGACTTGCCTTGTAGCATGCCTTTGAAATACAAACCACCTGGAGCATCTGGATCGCTCAGTCCTGTGAGGGTGAGACTTCTGGTTTCGGTTGAGGTCATTATCTTTCAGGGTTCGAGCCCCTCATCAGGCTCCACATTGGCAGTGCAGAGACTGCTTGGGAGTCTCTCTCTGCCCCTCCCCCACTTAAGAACAACAAAGAGCGAGGAAAAAAAAAAGAAATGCAAACCAACCAATTCTGCATCCATCCCCTCACCTGCCTCCTTTTCTCAGGCTCCTGCAGTCCAGGACAGCCTCCACCTGGAACCTAAATCACCCCCGGGTCAGGTGCTGGACAGGTAGAGGCCACTCCTATAGACCACCGCCTGCTGACGTTATTCAGATTCTCCCTTCCTAAGCCTGCCTCCACTGCTTTCCCTGCCTGCCCGTTTCTTTTCTTGAGAACCACAAAAAAACGCTTTTGCGCATACTCTCCCCTTGCCCGTTCTGCCGCCTGACCAACCCCGGTGTTTCCCCGTGTGGCCCGGTGTGACATGGCATGCCCCTTCCTCTCAAAAACTGTGAGTAATAAGGCCTTCTTTTGAAGCCTTTCTCTGTGTCTGTCTTCTTACTATACCTGTTTAAAACAAATCCTGGGTACATTTCCAAACAAGAGTTCGACAGATTTGAGTTCCCACTGGGCTCTGACATTTGCCCACCATGCGACCTTGAGAATATCATCTAGCCTCTGACAGCTTCCCTGTCCTTAACTGTGAAACACAGAAGAGTCCTATACCGTAGGACTACCGTAAGGACTGAGGAGAATACACGTGAAGTGAGTGGGCCTTGAGGAAGCTGTATGGCCAAGGATGTGAGAAAATCAAGAAATAAAACGCCCCCAGGGGCGCCCGGGTGGCTCAGTCGGTTAAGCGTCCGACTTCAGCTCAGGTCATGATCTCACGGTTCGTGGCTTCGAGTCGCGCGTTGGGCTCTGTGCTGACCGCTCAGAGCCTGGAGCCCGCTTCGGATTCTGTGTCTCCCTCTCTCTGCCTCTCCCCCGCTCATGCTCTGTCTCTCAAAAATGAAGAAACATTAAAAAAAAGTGTTATAAGAAAAAGAGAAAAAGAATTGAACAGTACAATACGTGGCTAGGAAGCCTTTCAAATTTATATATCTGTCCTAGTGTTCATTTATGAGCATCAGCAAATCAGGAGATATTTTGTGCATTGCTGTTCTTGTTGCCCAACTGAGAAAAGGCTTTCCCCATATTTAAGGATGGCTGCTGTTCCTGTTAAGGAAATAAGAGCTGACAAGAAGTCTTTTCAACAAGAGAATTAGAGGAGGCATAGTTTATCGCTTTTGCTAGGTCTCAAGAGTCATTTTGACATGCTATACCTACCTTCACTAATTACTTGAGGTAGATAAGGAAATTTATCAAGGAACAGGGCAGAGAGAACAGAGGTTGGAATTTGAAACCTCTCAAGCCTTAAGAAAAATATCTGCTGTGTGACCATGGGCAAATCACTTAATAGCTCTGATCTTCAGTTTCTTCATCTGTAAAAAGAGACAGAACACCTAGCTAAGAAAGATGTTGAAAAAGATCAGATATAATGTAAGTAATGAGTCTCACTAGTGGAAGGCCTGGGACTTGAGCCCTTCCTAGTCTGAAGGACCTGCCAGCAAGTAACAAAGCTCTGCCACAGCCTTCAGCTCTTGAGTTTTCAGCGTTTAGCTCTTCTTTCTCTTTCTTCCCTCCGTCTCCCCCTCCTCCTTCCAGGGGATGGATGAATACATTTTTCAGGTTTTGAATCATTTCCTTCTTTCTTACTGAAATTGTAGCTCACATGGGATTTTACTGCCTGAAACACAAAACCCCTCACAGTCAAGTAACGAGCAGATGTGCTCGTTTAGCGTGAAGACTCAGCTTCAGTTGTCATCCCGACCACTGAGGCTGGGCATAGGTTGCAGGATTCACTTATTTCTGGAGAAATGATCTTACCTGTGAGTCCTACAGGGAGAGAGGTACATGCCCAGGCAAGTCCCTTGTCGGGGTGGAATCTGGCCTGTCTGGAAGCCTTTCTTTTTTTCCCCTCAAGCCGTCCATTCTTGCAGGGCCCCCTGGAAGTCTTCCCAACAAATCTGTCATTCAGGGATTTCTATTTCTCTGGACACTTGTTGGCCTTTAGTGTTCTGTAACTAAGTTGCCAAGGGTTTTGCATATTTTTGTGACTGAGCCCAGTTTGCCAGTCTGCACTCTCTGGCAGGGCTTCTTTGTCTTCCCTCACAGGGCCTTGTATGGGGCCAGGCACCTGAGAAATACTCAAGAAATTTCTACTGATTCCATCGACCGATTCTAGGTAAAGCTCAAGAGTCCTGGATGTTCTTTTTAAAATGTGTGTGTGTGTGTGTGTGTGTGTGTGTGTGTGTGTGTGTGTGTTTAAATATTCATGTGTTTATTTATTTATTTTAGAGCGAGAACTTGTGTGAGCAGGGGAGAGGGGCAGGGGGAGAGAGAGAGAATCTTAAGCAGGCACCACGCTCAGCACAGGGCTGGAATCCGTGACCCTGGGATCATGACCTGAGCCCAAATCAGGAGTCAGACGTTTAACTGATGGAGTCACCCAGTTCTCCCAAATCCTGAAGGTTTTTAATGGAAACAACTGACTTGGTGGACCCATATTGTTAAGCAGACTTCCCTGCAGAGTGACTTTTCAGTTAACTAATTTTCATGGCTCTTGAGAAATTGTAAAAATTTTTTGACATCCTCCTTTTTTATTCCAGAATAACACTTTACCCCAAAACACACTAAGTAGCATGCCATAGTTTTAATACAATTTCAGACAAAGACACATTGACCAATTTCCCTTATTGGTCAGCTTGTTTCCAGAGAACATCAAGTGGAATAGTTTTGAGAAGCCATCCAGTGTGGGTGAAATACTGCTTTGTGTATGTGTGCCATGGAGGCGAGGTGAGGAGGCCATATCTTGTGTCGCTCTTGAGTCCAGGGTTTCTGTAAAGGGCCGGAGAGTAAATGAGCTTCATGGGACGGATCTGTGTCGCAGAACTACTCAACTCTGACCTTGTAGCATGAAACCATCGTAGACAGTATGTAAACGAATGGGGGTGACTTTATTTCCATAGAGCTTTATTTACAAAAATAGGCAGTGGGCTAGATTTGGCCCATGTGCCCTAGTTTGCAAACCCTTGCTTTTGTCTCTTGTAAGCACTCATTATATTTCTCTGTACTTTGAACTGCATTATTTTGCCCTGAGCTTTTTCTGAGCTATAACTCTTTTCTTTCTTCTTTAAGATTTCTAAAAGTAATTTCTATATCCAATGCGGGGCTTGAACCTACCACCCTGAGACCAAGAGTTGCATGCTCCACTGACTGAGCCAGCCAGGCACCTCTTCTGTGCTACAAATGTATTTTTCACTGCAGTTTGAGTGAAAGATAATCAACATCTCCCAAAAGGTTGAAAAATTAATGCAGAAAATGGCACAGAATGAGGACTGCAGCTTCTAATGAATGAGTCAACTGGCATCATTTCGCCTGCCAGTCTTCACCGACTCGCAGGTCTTCCTTATTCCTTTGGTGAGTAAAATAAAACTTCATTTCTCGCATGACCGGAACAAAGTGTATTTATTTTCAACACCTCAAAAGTTATTACTTTTATAGACTTGTTTTCATTGTTGAATTAATATGTTTTCTTTCTACGTTTGTATATCTTAGTTTGGGATGGAATGCATCGTAGTTTTCCTATCACAATTAAGAAAAGTCTTTTTTGGTTTAATGGCTTTTCACTTTGCAATTGAGAGTTCAGGAATGATTTCATGTGATTTAAGTGATGGATAGACCTAGATCAGGGTGAGTTCCAATTGCCCTCACCTCTGTGGAAATCACCATTCAAAGGTGGGTGAAGGGTCCTCAAGCCGCCCAGCAGCAGCCACCGCTGCATGCTAGTCTGGACCCGGAGGGTGTGAGGAGACTTAGAGAAGAAAGGAAAGCGGGAAGAACTGGGTCCTGGTGTCACGTTTGTGTGTATGTCCCCTCCCACGTGCACAGGGACCTCTGTCAAGCAGACCATGTATGACAGTGATCCTCTCTCGCCACCTTTCCCTTTCCTGAGTTTGCTGTGCTACTTGAGGCTGGTCCTTGGGTCTCTGTTCTCATTTGCAAACCTGAGATAAAAGAGATCTTTGCTGTCAAGCACATAAGGTTACCGTAAGGGTAAAATGGGATACCAAAGTGCTACACCTTTGTGACGTATCGTTATCATTTGAGCATTTAGAAGGAATTAGGAGCCTGAGGGACCCCCCCAGACACTAGCGTCTGAGCTTCCTGAAGTTGCTTTGTAAGTGTGAGTGCCTGTACCTAACTTGCCTGATTTTCATTGTTCTTATTTCTCCCTTCACTGATAGGGGCCGGGAACCGTCGGTGCTGGGGCTGTAGCGCTGAAGTTGATGGACGTGATTCCTGACTTCATGGAGCTCACAGTCTAAGAAGTACTATCGAGTCAAGTCCAAAAACTCTTCTGAGAATCCCATCCTAGGAGCCAAAGGCCTGCCAAGATGTGTTATGGTGTAACAGCAACAGAATAACATCAACAGCTAATGAGCACATTAATATCTACAATGTACTGTGACGTCATACTTTGGACAAAGGTTTATGCGTTATTGGCTTTGGGACAACATCAAATAAGCAGAAAGTAAGGTAGGATGTGTTTTGGAATAAAGGTTGGAAGAATCCCATGCTAAAGATGTAAGGCCTGACCAAGACCAGCCGGATAGGACCACGGACATGTGGCCATGTTACAGTGGGCTCAGCAGCGTCTGCTAGCTCTGGTGTGACACACGAGACCGTGGGCACAAGTTTTGCATGAGAACTGCACTCTACTGGTTTTCAGACGAATCCTCCACCCCCGCCCCCACTGTCCTATGTCCTACAGCAAAACAAAAGCAGATAAGTAGTAATGGTGTTAAGAATTAATGATATTTGTACCATTGGATAAAAAATCGATATCATTTCAATAGCATTAGGATCTCAGTTACCCTTTCCCATGAATGAAGCAGATTGTCATAATTGAAATTATTAGCATAATTAAAGAAATCAAAGACCTAGTCATTAACTCCATCTTTCCAGAGAAATGAATTGGCTTTGATTTTACCCTGCAGAGTCTGCTGAAATGGGCATTTTATATAAACACAGAACTACTAACCGACGGCTCCCTCGGTGGGACTGGAGGACAAAATACCTGTGGGCACTTTCCATCAAAACCTGCAGGGAAGAAAAAAAATCTTTTACTGTCTCTTCCGTGGTTGCTAATAAGTTGAATTTGATCACTTACCCATCTTCTGTACAATTCTTAGCACCACAGAGAGGAAATGCTTTTTCCTTTTCCTCAAAAAAAGTTCCAGTCCAAACCATCAGCCTCTGTAGGTTGTCTTAATTGCTACTTTGCACCGCACTGGACTGGGACTCTGATTTTTGGCACATGTCGTCATACACAAAGTTCCTAAAATAAAATGCTCCAGGATATCCCAGGAACTCTGAGAGGGCTTTAAAAGGGGGCTTGCACACAGAAACAGTTATCTTTGATGGAGACAATTCAGGCGAGCAGAATGATTATTGCAAAAGAATCACGTGATTCATTGAGACCTTAAAGCGGGTCCGGAGAATCCTGGCCACCTAACTTATCATGGTTTGGGAGAGTTTGATGAGAATCCAGTTTTGATAAAGACAATTGTTTTTTTCCTCCCTAAGTGACTATACATTTAAATAGCTAAAACATCTGTTCAGCAGCATAGTAAAACATGTACACTCAGGACGCCTGAGAGAAGAGCCTGCCAAACAATCGGTTGAGAGGGACTTTGCTGGGGGGAGAGCACCAAGATAAAGCAACCACTGTTTGTTTTGTCTGGTCAGGGGAAAAGCCAAGGCAACCAATATTTTGGGTTTCTTTATTTCATTTGTGAAGAAATATTTGAGAAAGGGTGGCGAGGGAAGATTTCCTGACGGGATTTTTTTAAAGCTGTCTATTAGTAGAAGAGCAAGAGAACCTTGGATGTCAACGCCTCAGAGACTCTTGAGACCAGCCACCAAACCACAAAAAGTGACTTTCTCTTCACGTGGCCTCTACCCCCCTCCTGATGGAGGCAGAAATGGGGAGCAGCACGGAGCCTGGAAAAACAACCAACAGAGGTACTCAAATCGCCCTGGTTGTGTTCATTGGTGGCACCCTGGTGCTGGGCACGATCCTCTTTCTAGGTAAGTGGGGCGGCAAGGCCAGAGAACAGGGCGAGTGCTGTTAAGCTTCCTTGTGCTTCATTCTAGCAAACCTCTCAGGATGCAGGTGGGGGCGGGGGGGGTGCTGCTTGCACGTGTTAGTAGGTGGTGTGTCTTTAGCCTCTATTAAATATGCAAACGGGAAAGGAGCCTTTTCTTTAGAACGCGGAATGAATCAAAACACCCAAGCACGAGACGTATAGTCCATAATGCAAAGTGGGTATAAAGTGGCTTCCGGTGGCTGGAGGATCCGGCTGTACTGGGCAAACGTTTTCTTTATGCATTACATTTTACATGTAGCAAAGTGAGTGTTGTGATTTCACAGTCAGATACTTCCATTTATTTTGTGAGGAAAGATGTTACGCTGTGATCAAAACCACGCTGGCATATTTTGCTCATTTGATTTTTGTTAATATTTGCCCGAATGAATCATGAAATTTAACTAAAAAAATACAAAGCAGTCTTTCAACATGCACCTTCATGATATTTTTCAGTGCCTTTCTAATCTTGTGACTCTGGTGGGATGAAGTGTTTCTAGTAGATTTAAAAATTAATATGAAGGAAAACAGAGGTTTTCCTTCCAGCATTTGAAGAGTATTGGGATTCAATTATTTTAATGACTCTTGGTGAGAATGGTGTACCCAGAGAGCATATATGATGAAAAAGCACACTCCTATGAGTAAGAATGAAACGTCTTGGAAAGGGGACACGGATGTTATAAAATTGTAGGCATTTGAATCCTTGATTATCACCCTTTGTATTTTCTTCATGCAGCCCATATTATTTCATTGGCTTGAAAGGTATACAGGAGAAGGCCCTGTATTTAGGAGAGTTTAGGCGCAGTCTGAAATACAGCAAGCCTGGAAACATGCTTTGGCGTGTACGGGTTGTAGGAGGCCATGTTTGTTTTGGCAAGGGAAATGAGTGATTAAAGGTGAAAAGAGTTAGGCTTGTGCGGTTGAAAACTCTGCTAAAACCAGCCAACCATCTTTCCATGTTTTCTGTGGCGGAAGATTTAGGAAATTAGAGAGGTTTATTGCTTTCTCGTACAGCTAACCTCCTACTCCTGCAACTGAACTTGTGGCTCTCAAACACTTTTCTGAGATTTCTCGGCACTTGGGGTTTAGACATGTGTCCTGCCCCGAAATTCAAACAGGAGGAAAAATGATACAGGCATGCCAAGGGACTACATAGTATGTGGGAAGTGGGTACAACGTTAGACTATTTGTGTTTTGCAAGCACTCCTACACTCAAAAATCCCAATGATGATTGTTTATTGAAAACTATGTCCTCTTTTTAACAACGTTACTGTTGCCTGAAGCATTTTGAAATCCCACCATTATGCTTACGTTCGGAGGCGGTTACACAGTAGTTGCAATATTCTCAATGGCAGCAAATCTTTGTTTTTTGCAAGGAGATGAGTGTTTGGAAATAGCTCTAAAGGTTTTAGAGCACAGTAAAATTCATGAAGCCAGGCAATGCTATTGTGGGTAAGGAGGCCTGCATAAAGCAGGAAAAAATAACTTTGCAGTGTGCCCGATAACCTGGCTCTTACTGCAGATTTCTAAGAGCAGCTTAAATGATGTTAGAGAATAAAGGTGTGGCCTCTTTACACCCTCACTACTCAGTGCAGTCCGTGGACCGGCAGCATCAGCACCCCTCGGGAGCCTGAGCTTCACCCCAAGACCTACTAATTCAGAATCTGCATTTTCATAAGATCCCCAGGTGATTCATTTGCAAATTAAAGTTTGAGAAGCATTGCTTTAGCTGACCATGTCCATCTGGATGTGTACATCTGGAGATATCTGCTTTAAGATAAACGCACATTCTTTAGTAGCTTTTTGTCAAACGTCTCTGCATTGTTTCAGGCTTCCTTCCACCAGACCCTTCTTTACTGCCTAGTCTCCCAGGCTCGGCCAGCCACCTCCACCCTGCCCCTAGTCAAGTCCTCGTCTGAAAATCTCTAGGGACCTGCAAGGCAGTGCTCTGTGTGACAGTATTCTGCTTAAGTCCTCTTCTCCTCAAGGCTCTTGCTGGTTGATACTCTTCTGTCCAAATTCAGGCACATGCCTGCAATTTAGAGCATCCCTCTTTGTATTTTAGGTTCTGGGCTAATCTCTTGCCTAAATCTTAGTCCTTCCACGGTAAGAGCGACTGCCACTGGCCTTGGGGTGCTCTCAGAGAAGCTACAGCACTAGCATTTACAACAACAGGTATAACCATATGCCAATAATCAGTTTATTTTAAAGTGTCTTTTCTTTTCCTCCTTCCTCACCTCTTCCTCCCCACAGTCTCTTTCTCAAATGTAATGGTGGGCAAACGTTTTCTGGAAAGGGCCAGATAGTAAAGGTTTCAGCTTTCTGGGCCATACAGTCTCTGTTGCTGCTACTCGACCCTATCGTGGCAAGAAAGCAACCACAGACAAATATGTACACAAATGGGCATGGCTGTATTCTGATACAATTTGATTTCTGAACATTGAAATGTGAATTTCAGATAATTTAATGAAATATGATTCTTGTGATTTTTTCCCCCAACCATTAAAACACGTAAAAATCATTTTTAGCTCACAGGCTGTACAGAAACTGGCAGAAGACTGGACTTGGCCCACGGGCCATAGTTTGCTGAGCCCTGGCTTTATGGTCCTTCTCATGTTGCTGAGCTGTGGATGACTCCACTGCGTTCTGAGGTCATTTCCACTGGTTATAGAAAAATCTGAAATGAGAAACCAAACTGTTCTTAGGTTTTTTTTTTTAAAAATCATCTAACCCGTAAAAAGTAACATTTTCATTTTTTATATTAAAAATGTTTTCCCTGTTGTCCTGATGTCACTCACCCACACCTTCGCATTATCTGGGCTTATTGATCCTTATTTATTTGCAGGATCTCAACCCCGCATGGATATAATGCTCTTCCTCGAGGGGTGAGGTCTGTCTGCATCTCAATTAATTTAATTTAAACCTCCCTTTTATTCATATTCAGATAAAGATATCTAGTTCTGCTTCCCTAGAGGGTTTGGGTCAGGAATTCTTTCCCATGAAAGCAGTAACTCTTTAAGTACATCGTTTCATTAGCTTTTTAAAAAAAATTAGATAAGGCTAGTTTCAAGGTGGTACCATCCATAATCATAACAATATTACTTATAATGAAGCTTATTTTCACATTATAAAAAATAACATAGGCTCATCAAAGAACATTTGGTAAATATACAGAAGTAGACTCAGGGAAACTGCCCCCCGTGGTCCCATCACACAGTCATAAGGAAATCTTCCATACTAATGCTTATGCTGCACATTTATATTTTTATCTAACTTTTCTTGGCTCTTTAAAGAAATCAAAGCACACCACTATGCTAAGATACTTCTTACAAATGGGCCCGAGGTGTTCCATAGGCAGTTTTCTTGTATCTGTAACCTGTCATCAGTAAAAAGGCTGCTTGGAGGATGGCAGCAGAGAAAAGAAGAAAGAAAAAGCAGTCTCCTCTTACAATGTGGGATAATAAATAATACAAATCGTCACACTGACAAGAGAGGTACCCGTCTTCCATTTCTAGCAGAAATATCGGTACCGCCATGCTTTCTGATCCTTCTTCTCAGCGGACAGTGCCACAAAAGGCCTTGGCTCCCCTTCACCCCACCACCATCCATCTCCCCATGGCCACATCTCCAAATGATTCCTTATTTCTGCTCACAGAGTACAGCAATAATGAACCCCCCTAAACTAGCCTTGGCTACCAAGAATATTTTGAAATCTAAACTCACATCTGCTAATGCCCAGGTGCTGCCTGGAGTTTACAAACGGGGCACCCTTTTGTGCTTTGCAGAAATCCATTTAGATCATATTGCCAGCCAGATGGGTGAAATTAAGCTATTGGTGAAAAGCTAATTCCATCTCGCGTGGTTTTTGTTTTGTTTTGTTCTGGTGAAAGTAGTTCGACGCTTGGTCCACAAGCTGCATCTGTCGGGTAGCTAGGCTGAGCTAGAGGCTGAATGATACACAGTGTTACTCCTTCACATATCTATGGACGGTTTACATAAAATTCAGAACTTGAAATGCCGTACATGCTAATTTTCTCCTTCCACTCTGGATTTGCTCCCAATGATTCAGTTTGTAAGTTTCAGTCCCCCCCCCCCCACCCCGCATCTCTAAAACGAAAATGTAGTTGTAACCAAAAAGAGTGAAATCATGTGACTTAAGTCACAGATAATTGGAGATGGAAGAGACTTTAGAGATGAGCTAGTCTAGTGGCTCTGAAACTTGAGCATGCATCACAATCACCTGGTGGGCTTGCAAAACTGCGACGGCTGGACCCCGCCTCCACAGTTTCTGATTCAGGTCCGTGGTGGGGCTCAGTAATTTATTTGCCTTTCTAAAAAACTGCCAGGGGCTGTGGATGCCTGGACACACCTCTCTGAGAAGCACTGGTCTAACTGTACCCACTCATCTTCTAGTCTAGAGAACCGAATTTCAGAGCAGCCAAGAGGCTCACCAAGGTTACTTAGCTTGTGACCAGTCTAGCCCTGAGATAATGAGCCAAGTGGATTTTTGAATTCCGTGTCAATGCTGAGAAGGATGAACTGACATCACATGTCTAGCATATGTGCCTTTTAGGGGGTTACCTGAAGGTGGTCTGCTACAAGCCAGTCATTTCTTTATTTTGGTCTGTTTTTTCAGTGAGTCAAGGTTTCTTAAGTCTCCAAGCTAAACAGGACTACTGCCTGAAGCCAGAATGCATCGAAGCTGGTAAGTCAGTTCTCCATCCTGTGTCAAGATATAATTATGGTACCTTGGGGAGAGGAAGAGAAAACAGGTGGTATTTTTAGTATTCTGTTTGCTTGAGGTTTACCAAGTACGAAATGCAATTTTGATGAAATTTTAAGTTTACTTTCAAGTCTCAGTGTGAAGTTGTGGAGCGTAGGTTTCCTGTTTTCTTTTTCTTTGTGACAAAACAGCTGTGCAGTATTCCAAGTTATTACATGAAATCGGGAAGGGGTTTATAAGGCCAGATGGCCTTTCTTAACATCTGAACAGAGAGACCATCAGCATTCCTACGGCCTCAGCTCGATATCCATCCCTATTTACCATAAGGTCTCTGAATAATTTGATCAGTGGGCCTGACCTGTCTGCATCTGAGCAGGGATCCTCTGTGAATCTGTGCTTCCACAGTCACCTGAAATCACTTCAGGTCCTGGCAAGTCAAGCTTATCTTGCAGTAACTGGGCCATGTGCCAGTGGGTACTGCACAGTGAACATGAAGGTTTAAAGTTGCCTCGGTTTTGCCCCAGCCATGATCTTCCCTCTCTAGAGAATAGGGTTAGCGTCTCGATTTGCAGGACCCAGATTCCAGTCTCCCACCCCCCACCGCATTCCTTCAGTGGCAGGAACACTGGTTTATTTTCCAAGGGGTACGTCATAAGGAGGAATTAAGCACATAGCCCTTCCACTTCCTCTTGGTCTTAAGAGATTAATGAAATAATTTGCCAAATATTGATCGCAAGTCAGGCCCTTAGGGGGCGGTGAAGCTGAATGACCAGGTAGGGGAAGAAAGATCATCAATAAACACAAGATGATCGATGTGCAAGAAAAATATCGACTGGGGTAATGTTATGCAGAAAATTAAAATATTACAGTAGAACACCGTGATAGCAAATGACAGGATGGCTAAATTGACAAGTCTGAGAAAAGAATGCTGAAGTGACCCTGAGCGATGAGAAGGGACATGCTGTGGGAAGACTGAGGAAAGGGCTTTCTAGGTATGGGGAGCAGCGGGGGCAAAGCTCCTGGACTGGAAGAGCTTCCTGGGTAAAGGGGCAGCGGGCAAGTGATGAGGGTCAGTGGGGAGCCCAGGTGCCGGTGATTGGGGGCTTTTCCTAAGTGAACTCAAAAGCCTCCAGAAGGTTTCGAGAAAGAGACATGATCCTACTAGCATTTAATGTTAAAAATTTTTTTTTTTTAATTTCAGAGAGGAGAGAGAGAGAGATAAAAGAGAGAGCAAGTGAGCAAGCATGAGCAGGGGAGGGCCAGAGAGAGAGGGAGATGCAGGATCTGAAACAGGCTCGAGGCTCTGAGCTGTCAGCACCAAGCCCGATGCGGGGGCTCGAACCCACCAACCGTGAGATCATGACCTGAGCCAAAGTCGAACGCTTAACCGCTTAACCGACTGAGCCACCCGGGTGCCCCTTACTAGCATTCAAAAAGGTCTCAGCGGAGTTTTTCTAGGTAGAGAGGAGACCATAGGGAGCAAGATGGAAGAAGAGCTTTTAAATTCAGGGGCCTTCTACAAAGGTAATGGATTCGACAATTAGGTTATTTTTTTTTTGTTGTTCCATTCTTGATAGATCAATACATATTTTTTAACCAGGCATTGCGGTAAGAGACTTACAGGTGCCACGTCATCATATCTTAAGAACCCGGTGATGTCAGTGTTATCACCAGGCCCAACTACACATGACGATTTGGAGGCTTCTAGAAGCTAAATAACTTGCCCAGGGTCACCTCCTGAATGAGCAGGGCTGGCTTCAAGTTGTCTGTTTGCTCCCCATCATTGCTTTGGTGCCACGAGGCCGTGCCACGTGACTCTTTGGCCTTGAGTCCTGTCTTGCTCTTTTTTTTTCGTGATACTATAGACCTACTAGTGTCTGGTGAGCAACCGTTTCAGCTTCCTGATCTCATGCCGGGAACGGTGAGAACGATTTGGGAAATCGCACGCCGTTTCCTGTTTCTGGCTTGAGCAGCTGACCTAGAGTTTCCCAGTGGAGAGAAGATGACGTAGAGTAGAGCGGGGCACCAGGTGGGGCCGCCAGAAGTCAGACTGTAGACTTCACGTCATCTTGGCCTTCTGCTGTGGTAGGGTCCTTGCAGATGTGTGACAATGAAAACTTCGAACTAAACTTTTCGTTTTGAGTTTAGGCCATCTTTTGGTACGGACAGCCATTTAACGTATGCATTTTGTCTCTATGACACATCATAATAACACAAGAGTAAAACTTACAGAATGGCATTTGATAATGTTACCTCCTGCCAGCTAGTGTGTTTTCCCTTGCTGCTCTGTTTTTAATTTTCACGTTGGCATGTGGCTTTCTAATATTGAAAAAAAAGTATTGATTTTTCTCTTCTGTGACGAAAGACTCACCAAGGATACACCCTCTTCGGTGTAACATGAGCTTCACTGTGCTTAGGGGCCTGCATAACAGCTGAATAAATGTGGCCCGAGGAAGGTCTCCAATGAGAAGAGGGAAGGTTTGGGGCCCAGGTGTGTGGGCAGGGCGGGCTGCTGCGTGCATGGGAGGCACCTGCGTGCGTCTGTGAGGGGGCCACGTGGTGGGTGCGCGCGTGCTAGTGACGGGCACGTGCATGCGGGGGGAGGGGGCGTACGTGGGCAAGGGAGAGGTGCTGCGTGCGTGGGCGGCACCTGCGTGCGTGTGTGAGGGGGGGCCACGTGGTGGGTGCGCGTGCTGGGGAGGGGCGCGTGCGTGCGGGGGGTGGCGTGCGTGTTGGGCGCGTGCGTACGTGGGCGGCGGAGCGGTGCTGCGTGCGTGGGCGGTGCGTGCGTAGGTGAGGGAGGGGCTGCGTGCGTGGGTGGTGCGTGCGTGCGGCTGCGTGGGTGCGTTGGGGCGGTGTCACGTGTGTGATCGCTGCACGGTGGAAGACAGGAGTGATTGATTCGCTTCTGGAGCTTTTCTGAACAGGTGCCATCCTTTTCTGAGATGTCTGCTCTCTTTAGTTTTCTTTTCCTCCTTTTCTCCCTGTTCTCTTCTCCTAGTCCCACTTTCAAAATAAGAGGTGGAGAAAGGTTACAAGTGAAGGGCATACTAATCATGGATAAGGGCAGACAGGCTGACTTGAGTTTGAAGCACGGCCTGGCCGTGTAAAAGGCACATGATCTTGAGCGAATTACGTAACCATCCGAAGCCGCTTGTTCACCGTCACTGAAACGGGAATACTGGTTTTTAGTTAGAATGCTAGTCACGAGACTAGAAGAAAATATTGGTGGCAGTTGTAGTAGTAGTCCAGGTCTACAGTGCATGATTCTTAACCCCAGCCAGACCCAGAGGGCATTTTCACTGTCAGTTCTTAGGATGGCACAACTACATCTTAGTTCATGTGAGGCTGTTGTTGATGTTGTTCTCACTTTGGAAAGTATGCACGTATTTCTTGTGGAATTATTAATGTGCTTGCTTCAGGATTGCCACTCCACGCATGCCGGAGGTACTATATAATCTGTGGTATATGCACTGTATTCGTTTTGTAAAATCTGAAAATCTGTGATCGCTGAAAAATACCCCCCCTCAAGAGTTTCAGATAAGTGGGGAATTGCAATAGCAAAAATTTGTATGTTTGGTTGCCAGCTTTAGCTACATACATGCATTCAGGATGCTCAGTTACATTTGAATTGCAGATAGACTACAACTGCTTTTTTTTTTTTTATATTTGTCCCTGCAATATTTGGTACATACTTAAAGTGTAAAAGCAGTCATTGATCTGAAGTTCAAATTTCACTAGGCATTCTGTATTTTATCTGGAAACCGTATTTATTTGGCTGTATGCCTGACATTGCTCTAAACATTTAATGTGTCTTTACTCGTTTAATTCTCATGAAGATCTTGTGGCAGTCATCCCTTTTTACAGACGGGGAAACTGAGAGGTTAAGTAACCTGCCCAAGGTTACATAGCCATTTTAAAAAATGTTTGTTTTTTGAGAGCGAGAGAGAGAGAGAGACCACATGTGGGGGAGGGGTGGGGAGAGAGGGAGGGAGAATCCCAAGCAGGCTCCACATTTATCACGGAGCCCGATGTAGGTCCTGATCCCATGAACTGTGAGGTTACAACCTGAGGAGAAATGAAGAGTCAGATGCTTAACCACCTGAGCCACGCAGGCTTCCCATGTTACATAGCTTGTGCATGATCTTTCTGGCTTTTAAACCCATGTGGCCTGGCTCCAGATGCTGCTGTACTGAAAAGGGCCGTTGCTGGCACAGAGGAAGTGCTCAGTATTAAGGATTTCATTATTACCACTACCGCCGCCTTCTTTCTTAAGCCCTGATTAGACTTGAAAACTCAGGCCAGTATATGGGATGTGGTGCCTAGGAAGAGACCCCCTAGCCATTTGCCTCGAATGCAGTGACTGGAGAGAACACATAGCCTGGCCTTTCACAGGTTTCTTTGATCCTCATGTTTCTTTTATTAACACGAGACTGCTTGAGTTTTCTCCGTGGAACTGAGCAGGGGGAAAGGAGTTGTGGTGTCTTGACAGCAGTGGTCCCTTGCAGCTTGAAGTCTCAGTTGTCCTGCAGAAAGCGCAGCCCTGTGCCCAGCTGTAAATTGTGAATGATGGATTGGCAGGTTGAAACTGGAGTTCTCCCACCCAGCGGGCTGACTTCCAAATTCTGTGTGAGCGATGTACTCCCCCACTTTATGTCAGGCCTGAGGTCGGAGCTGATCCTGCGGTTTTTGTCGGTACCTGCACGAATACTGAGGAGACGGGAGAGGGTACATTTGTGACTGGGGGCAGAGGGAGGTTTGGGAAGGCGTCCGGAAAGCAGGGTGCTTATGTGAATAAAAATGTGTGTGAAGGTTCTTGTGTGTGACTGTAAATACTGTGTGGCACTGAAACGTGTATAATCAGTGTCCCTGCGGTGTCACGTAGCAGATTTATTCTGAGGCTGCACAGCCAGAATCATTACACATGCAAACCGAAATAAAGATCTTGTATGTTCTAGCTTATTTGCGTATTAATATTAATGACAAAGTAGTAGCAGTAAGTAAAAATGTAATTGGAGACCACCGAATTCTGGAAGATGAAAATATGAAACCAACTTTAAATTTATCAAACTTGTAAACCAGGTTTTTGCTTTAACTTTTTTGGGGGGGAGGGGTAAAGTGCTGGGGATTTTGAAGTCCTGTAGAATCTAGGATATTAGTATTTCATTCCTCTATCGAGGACAAAAAGCTGTTGAAAATTTTCATAGCAAGTCTAGGCCAGAGAAATATCTAGCCTTACCCTGGAGGGCACGTGTAACCAAACTGATAATTACCATATATAAATTTAGGCAGATTATACTTTTTTTAAAAATAGCTTATTGTCAAGTTGGTTTCCATATAACACCCAGTGCTCATCCCCACAAGTGCCCTCCTCCATGCCCATCACCCCCCTCCCCCCCATACCCATCAGCCCTCAGTTTGTTCTCAGCATTCAAGAGTCTCTCATGGTTTGCTTTCTTTGGCAATTTTCGTATTTAGCTGACAACTCATTGGGTTTTCATTACTTCAAATAAATATATTCTGCCGTTAATTAAAGTATGAAAATTACCCAGAATGTCATCTTTCCAATGTCATTGAAATACTGGCCACCTTTTTTTTTTTTTTTTTTTTAAATCTGTGCTTATCTTTGTGTTAGAGTGATAGCCAGCAGTTCTATGACAAAAGAGAGTTGGAGTTCAGTATTAGGAATTTTGGAACCTTCTCATTTTTCGGTGAAAGATTTTTTTAAATTTCATGGATACATATTTAAGTATGCACACACTTCCTGTCTATTGACTATGTTTCATATGTAATTGTGTGTGGGCTCATGAAAAAGGAAGAAATGGTAGGTCAGTCTCTTGTGCCTTTCTGTTAACTTACACAAATACTCAGTCCTGCCCTGAGGCATGGGCAAGGGGCTCCTCATTTACAATGCCCCACTTTGCCTTCCTCTGGCCATGTGCCTCCCCTAATCGAGGGGCCAAGTCAGCAGTTATAACCGTTCACAACCCAGAATTCCTTGCTAAATGGCCCTGAGCCTCCCTGCAGGGCCCATGGGGATCTGTTCCAGGGGTTCATGCCTCCGAGAACTACATAGTATGTCTAGAGGCTCAAGAATGCATACCTGGTTTTCCAGGTCTTTGTGAAGCTATATCGTAAATATATCTGTTAGATATTTAGATATGACCCGTGGGCCTCTGTTTCACTTAGCCTTCACTGAGGAGCAAACTACCCCCAAATCTTAGAGGCCTGAAACATGAGCGATTTAATATTTCTTGTGAGTCCGTGGGTTCATTGGGGGTTTCTCTGCTGCTGTTGCCTAGGCTTGTTCATACAGCTGCATTCAGCTGGAGGGTCATCTGGCCTGGAAGGTTCATGATGGCATCAGTCTGTTGATTTGGCTAGTTTCTGTGTGGCCTCACCTCCTCCAGGAGGCTTCTTCAAAGGGCTGCCTTAGGGCTCCATTCAAAGAGAATTAACGTGGAAGGTACAAGGCTCTTTTAAGGCCTAGCTTTGAAACTCAAAAACCGTTCTCTGCAATATTCTGGTGGTCACAGTAAGTCACAAGGCCAGCCTGGATTCCTGACAGGGAAATAGATCATACCACTTGATGGGACGAGTGACAACATTATCTTGCAAAAAGATGAGAGGGATGCAAGGAAATGGTGCACACATCTTTGCAGACAGTATACCATAGGCTCTATTTGTATTCCTGTCCCTTGTCCCATCGATGTTAGGGGCAGTGCTGCAAAAATCATACATACCACCAAGCTTTTACCCACTCGGTCTGATTACAGTAATTTCATATTGTGAAGTTGATTTGGGGAGTTATTTGAGAGGAAAAGTAAAAGCCAAGGTTTGGAAACTGGTTCATGTGAAATTGCTGTTTAATTTGGAAGAGAATAGTACATCGTGTTCAGTGCTTGTCATTAATCCAATGATTTTCTTTTTAAATAGCTGCTGCCATCTTGAGTAAGGTAAATCTCTCTGTGGACCCTTGTGATAATTTCTTCCAGTTTGCTTGTGATGGCTGGATAAAGAATAATCCAATTCCTGAAGATATGCCAAGCTATGGGGTTTACCCTTGGCTGAGACATAACGTTGACCTCAAGTTGAAGGGTAAGTTCCTACTGGGGTTTGGTGATGTACTTTATAGAGATCAGTACTTGACAAGAAAAACACAGTTTTGGATTTGAAGCATGCCTGCTTACTTGGTAACTAAATTCATCTCCAAGGTTTTTAAAAACAGAATATTGAAAGGAAAATTGTGGGATTTCTTTCTCCCAGACCTCAAACACAAGCCTTAGCATAGGCTTCGTTAGATTCACATTTGGTAAGAGTAAGTTCTGTGGAAGGGTAAATAGCATTTCATTGAGATTGGGAGCCAAGGAATGGTTAATGAAAGTTATTTTATATCAGTATGCTTATTTGTCTGTTGTGTTCAGAGCAGACTGCATCCGTTGCTCATTCGTGTCCTGTACTTTCGTGGCTACAAAATGTACTTAACACCTCATTGTCTTTTGAGAACTCTGGATGACCTTGTGTTTGCCATATTGTTCCCATTAACTTCTGAGTTGGCTCTGGGGGGACTTTCTTTTCTCCCATGGCCTCTGTAGCAACAACAGGTTCACACACACATACTCACATATGCGTACAGACGCGTACATATGTGTGAGTGCATACAGACACTTTAGAAATTAGAGAAATCTTTTACTAGAGGTACTTCTGTTCATATTAGACCTATTTTTTACGCTGAGCTATTGGAGAAAGGCACTTCGGGATGGAAGTAGGGGGATTTCAAGGCTGGGTAAGGTAATCGTTATGAGAAGACAAAAATCCGTGTGTTCTTTTTCTTTTCTCGATAACTGAGTTATGCCACGTAAGACCTAGAATTTCTGAGACGTTAGAAGAATCATCATGTTTCTTTCTACTCCATCTCCATTTCCTCAAGAGTTTAAGTACATGGAAAGAAAATGTATTAACTTACATATACATTTTAACGAGTAACTATTGGCACGATAATTAGAGACCTCTTGTCAGTAAGTAGTAAGGAGAAACGTGCTTAAGTTTTACAACTAAGTATAAATCATATACACTTAAATTTTTTAGGAGAGCTTAAACTTTTTATACGCTAGAATGAAAGAGAATTTTCAAGAGTTTCAGTTATCTCCTAAACCGACAGGTGAGGTTCCCCTAATATATAGAACGGTAGGTAATGTCAGTTATCCCCTAGCCCAACAAGTGAGTTTCCCATAGTATAGAACGGTAAATAAGGCCTTGAGAAATGAATTGACTACTACTTACATCCCTGTATGATACTAACTCACATTGGTCCTTCACCGATACCATTCTTGCCTTTTTCTTGTTTCCCTTCTTTGGCTTTTCCTCCTGGACGGGGAGATGTGTGCACAGGTGTGCACAGTACTATCTTGCACACAGAAATATCACTGAAGGATAAGAAAAAGACAAGATTTGCAGTAGATGAGCCTTACACATTAGTTAGAGCCAGAAGATTTCTATCTTCAGGGCATGAAGCAGTTAAAATCATTTAAAGCACTTCCTGGGGATGTCTTAATATAAAAATAAAAATCAGTACCGATGTGCTTTTTTAGGAGGATACTGCATAGGAGACCCGTGAGCATTCATAGAAGTAAGATTGAACTGTTGAGAGCTGCACAGGGGGTTTTTGTTTGCTTGCTTCTTTTAAAACTGAAGAATTTCACTTCTAAGTTCTGCTGGGAAAAGAAAAAGGAACAGAAATTAAAAAGCAGAGTGTAAGAAAGTTGCTCATACATCCACCCCTAGAAATAATAGCTAATGAAGGAATTGGGTATACATCTTTCCAGGTTTTTTCTTTTCCACTTGTGGGTATATGTGCAAAACCTCATGTACATACCCACTGTTTAAGAACTTAGCTATTAAGTGAAATAAGTCAGAGACAGACAGATATCATAGGATTTTACTCCTATGTGGAACTTGAGAAACTTAGAAGACCATGGGGGCAGGGAAGGGGAAAAAATGGTTTCAAACAGAGAGGGAGGGAGGCAAACCATAAGAGACTCTTATGTATAGAGAACAAACAGGGTTGATGGTGGGGGGGGGCAAGCAGGGAAGACGGGAAAATGGGGGATGGGCATTGAGGAGGGCGCTTGTTGGGATGAGCACTGGGTGTTGTATGCAAGCAGGGAATCACAGAAATCTACCCCCGAAACGAAGAGCACGCTGTATACACTGTATGTTAGCCACGTTGACAAATTAGATTTAAAAATAAATGAAAAAACTGAAAAAAAAAACTTAACTAACATCATGAATACTGCTGTGTCACGTGCGTTAACACTATAGTAAACATGTAACACTATAATAACAATTCCGTTTCTAGAATACACATGGATATTTCTGTTGAAAGACTATTCACAGTTTAATTTTTGATGCATACAGCCAAATTGCCCTGAAAAAGTTATTTCTAGGTCTTTATATATTTTCTTGATGCTTTAAATGGTAACTCTTTTCCATCCACTGTTTTTTTCTTTCTGTTTGTTTTGTTTTTGCGGTATGAAGTAGAAGTCCGCAAACTATGGCATGTGGACCAAATCCAGTCCACTGCCTATTTTTATAACTAAAATCTCATTGGGAGACAGCACATCCATTCACTTATGTGTTGTCAGTGGCTGTTTGGGCACTGTAGCCGCAGAATTGAATAGTTGCTACAGAGACCGTATGACCGTATGACCTGCGGCCCTAACATATTTACTCTCTGACCCTTAGGGAAAAAGTTTGATAACTCCTGATGCCTGGTGTAAAGCTTTGATATATCCATACGAGATCTCATGAGAATTGTACTAATTAATAGCTTTTTGGTGGCTTCTTTGGAATTTTTTAGATACAGAATCATGACATTAAGAAGTAATTGTATTTTTTGTCTCTCCCATTCCTTTTATTGTCCTGACTAGAGCCTCCAGGACAGTGTTGAAGAATAGCAGTGATAATGGGTATAGTGTTCTTATCTCTAGTTAGGTGGGTAATGCCCCCAGTATTCCCCCCCCATTATATTTTTCTTCGTTTTTAATAGATATTTTTTATTGTGCCCTGTTACTCTTCGTTTGCAAGAAGGCATTGCTCAAGACACATGTGTCTTTACTATTTATGGAGAGACTCCAGTGGAGTATTTCTTTAACCTCTCTAGATTTTCTTCTGCTGAATTAACCTTAGAATCTTAGGATAAATACTGCCTATGAATGGTGTATTAGTTTTCTTTTAAGACATTGCTGAAGTTGAATAAGCTGCTATTTCTTTTCATATGCTCGTGTCTATATTTACGCTTCAGATTGGTCTGCGAGTTTTGTGTGCTAGATTTTTCACATTCTCTTATCGAGATCGTGCCGGCCTTGTGAAACAAGATGGGAGGCTTCCCGTATATTTCTCTGCTCTGGGAAAGACCTACCCAAATAAATCCCAACTTACTTTGTGACAAAAGTACTGTAAAGGATGACTCAAAAATTGATCATTGGGGGGCCGCCTGGGTGGCTCAGTCGGTTAAGGGTCCGACTTCGGCTCAGGTCACGATCTCACGGTTTGTGGGTTCGAGCCCCGCGTCAGGCTCTGTGCTGACAGCTAGCTCAGAGCCTGGAGCCTGCTTCAGAGAATGTGTCTCCCTCTCTCTCTGACCCTCCCCTGCTCATGCTGTCTCTCTCTCTCTCTCAGGAATAAATAAAAACATTCAAAAACTTAAAAAAAACTTGATCATTGGGGCTTTTGCTTTAAGTGCCAAGAAGGAGAGCAAATAGTCAAGTAGGGTCTCTTTAAGAATTAGTGTCCTCTTCTACCAGATGTATGTGTTTGATATGTAAAATACGTATTAGTTCTTTACACTTTTTAATTTTGAGGTAATTCAAACTTAGACAAAAATTGAAAGAATGGCACAAGAACTTCCATCTACCGTTTATGCAGATTCCCTGATAGCTACCATTTTGCTGCATTTGCTTTATTATTATTCTTTCACTCTGTCAATGTGTATATTATCTGTTTGTCTCTAACTGTCCATTGATACATACTAGTGAGACTGTCTAGAAATACAGATAGGTTTATAGATACTTTTCTGAATTTGCAAGTATGTTAGAGATGATTGGATGTTACTAAAATGTATAAATGGAGCTTTTCAAATGTCCGATGTGCTGACAAGTCTTACTTTTTTAAACCCCTGATCTTTAAATTCTGCCTGTGTCTCTTTATGTACTGTATGTATCTACGTACCTCACAGTCTGTCTACCCATCCATCCAACCGTCCAGGTAATGCAAGCTCATCGTAAACCAACTATAAGTGAATAACAAGAAGAAACAGATAACATGGGATTTTATTTATATGTGGAATCTAAACACCAAATGAACAAACCCCCAAAGCAGACTCTTATATACTGAGAATAAACGGGTGGTCGCCAGAGGGGAGGGGGATGAGGGGAAAGGCAGAATGGATGAAAGATACAAGCTTCCAGTTGTAACATAAGTTACAGAGTTGAAAAGTACAGCGTAGGGAATATAGTCAATAATATTGTAATAACATCCTGTGGTGACTACACTTACCGTGATGAGCATCCATTAATGTATAGAATTGTTGAGTCACTATGTCGTGCACCTGAAACTAAGGTAACGTTGTATACCAATTATATTTCAGTAATAAAAACAAAAATAAATGTAAGTGAAAAAGAAGAACCTATCTAAAATCCCACCACCACTGATAACTTTTGAAACACAAATAGACATATACAGTTATATATGTTTGTCAAAAGGGATCGTAGATTTTGTTTTTATAGTTTCCTTTTATTTGACGTAGTAGCTTCTTTCCAGTTCATAAAACTAGATCGTCGCCATGACTGCTTTATATGGATATACTGCCACTGAGTCAGTCAATTCCTTTGTTGCCATTTAGATTATTTCCAGATTTTTGTCCTCACCGTAAGCCACTCGGCATGAGCATTGAAGCTGCGGGGCTGGATTTGAGTCCTAGTTCCTTTTCATTTCTCCTGTGTGTCACCTGTGGCCAACTACTTATTTCACCTAGCTCAGGTTTCTTACCTTTCAAATGGAGATGAGCGAAGCTATGTCACCGGGTTTGTGAGGATTAGAGGAGGTGACGCGCATCAATTACACTTTATCCCAGTCTAGTTCCTGGCATATAGCAGGCCCTCAGTAAATATTTGCCCTCTGTGCTTCCATTTTGTCTCACAGCTAGTTCTAAGGCTCACGAAGTAGTGTCTACCAAATGCTTTATGTTTTATTCTGATCTTATCATTGGTAAATATCATGTGCTTTCAAAAATATTGAATACTGTCTAGATATTTTTCCTCACCCTTGATAAAAAGAGAGAACATCCAAAAATAAAACCCAATACCACCAATCAAAATAATACCATTTTCTCATGGCTGATAGAGAACACACAGTTGGGGCTGTCCAATTTGTGAAATAAAATGGATTTGACAGACCTGGCTGATGAAAAATTGCCCTCTATGGAAGTCAGCAACCTGGCTTTATGAATTTTTTTCTTTAAATGGCATATAAGACTCAGATTTCTACTTGGAAGACAAAATTATTTCTTATTCTCTCCAAGAAGCAGGATTTTTTTTTTAAGAAAAGGCTGAATATAGTCATGTGTTTGAATGTCTCAAAATTTCCTTCCTACAAAACCTCCCAAATTTGTCTTCATGTGACCATGAAGATGACACAGCATGTGTTGCTTATGGACGAGCAGATGAAAATTTTGCAAATGAGCACTTATGAAACATGAGGCAATAAGTGAGATAGAACACTTTTGTCAAACAGAAGACAGATGACTCAAGGTAGGGCCAGCTCATCTCTGTTATGGAAGAGCAATCTTTGCCAATATTTTGTAAAGAAATGCAGTATATTATTATGTTCCAGCAAGACAGCACCAGCAGAACAATAAGATGAAATAGGGTCTATGCATTAATGAGCAGAGAAAGATGACTGTGATTCATAGATGGGTTATTTATTTGTAAATATCTGCTGGCTGAGATTCAAATGGTTCTCATAATTAAATACCCCCCCCAATACTGTTTTTGCTGTACTGATCCTAGCCAAATCCTCTCCTACAGATAACAGAAAGCTGAAAACTTCAACACATGTAAAGTCATTTGATAGTTAGGAAGTACAGATAATTGAAGACGGTGTATTGTGCCATTTTCCTCACACCATGAACATAGTGTGATGTACCAGACTGAGCTTTGATATTAGGTTCTTTGAAACAAATGATGTCAGACTAGCAAAAAAACAAAACAAAACGGGGCGGGGGGGATATGATGGGGAAGTGCTAGGGAGCAGCCAGCCATTACGGTGGGATGCTTATTGCTGGTGAAACTCAGCCCTAGTAAATCTTAGTGAATCTGCTTAATAGATAGGGTGTGTGTGGGGGGGTGCCCGCTCAGAGGAGATTCCTGTTTTTGCGACCATGCTGGCTCTTCTTCCTGTGGCCACACAAGAATCAGCAAAGTGCCAGATGATACCTATGTTATCATAAGTGCTGCGACACACAGGGGTGCTCCGTGAAGATTTGGGCCTGTATCGAAGACATTCAGAATGTGAAATGAAATGATTTTACTTGAAACATTTTTTGGTTGTTGTTGTTGTTGGTATTTTTCTTAATCTCAGTACACCATTTGAGCTTGGGGAGCGGTGGGGGTGTGTAGAGTGTGAGGAAGGAGAAAGAAGTCACATTTAAAAAGTTCAGCAGTTTCCTGCTAATAAGGACTCACTTCACATATCCAAATGCGTTTTTTCCTGAAGCCTCTCTGAAAAATGTATACGTAGCTCTAGAATATGTGTTCCTAAATAGCTGAAGGAAGTGCAGAGGCCATGCGAACGGCCATCAAGTATAAAAGCTTTTTGTTCCAGTAGTTGACAGCATTTTAGGCTTTCTACCCCTAGTGCGTGTCCTTGTCTTTTTGACTGTTTTCTGCTCCAAGCACTCACTCTTAAGATCTGATCTTTTCCCTTGTGGCTTTCGTGTAGCTATTCTGTCATAGTGGTTAATATTACACATGAGTTGGGAGCACATGGCAAGAACCAGATCTGTTCATTACATTCATCCTGAGTTTTATGCTCTTTAATTTGAGGGAAGTAGATTGAAATGCCCAGCATTTTGACTGTATTGATGGACCTGTGAACTCCAGACTGTTGACTGGGTATATTTACTTTTTTCTCGGCACCAGTTGCCTTCAGTCACAAGTAACAGAACCGCCATCTCCGACTGGCTTAAAAAAAATTTCTGGTTCATGTAACCAAAATGTCTAGTGATAATGTGGATTTCAGGTAAGAGTTGCTCCAGCAGCTGCACCATGTCATTAAGGGTCATATTTCTTTTTTTTCTCTACTTTGATATTCACTGTCTGACAATTCCTTCTTTATTTTTTAATGATTTTTTTTTTTTTACTTTTAGGGAGTGTGAGCAGGGGAGAGGGGCAGAGGGGGAGAGAGTTAATCTTAAGCAGACTCCACGCTAAGCATGGAACCCAGTGCAGTTCTTGTTCCCATGACCCTGAGATCATGACCTGAGCCAAAATCAAGAGTCAAATGCTCAACTGATTTAGCCACCTAGGTACCTCTGTCTTCTGATTCTAAGTCTGTTTGGTTATAAGATCTTTGCCAGTAGCAACAAGAATTTACACTTCCTCATTCATATCCAGCAACAGCCATGTGTTAGACATAGGACGATACAGAAGTGCAGGCCTTACTTAAAGGCCCCCAAGACTACCCTTGTGGAAGTTGAAAATCTGCACAACACAAAATGTTTCAATAGGTACTATGATCAAAAGTCTAGAGCCGCACCGTTCGATATGGTAGCCACTAGCCACATGTGGCTTTTGAATATTTGAAGTATGGCTAGCTGGAATTGAAATGGGGTGTAAACATAAAATACACAGCAAATTTCAAAGACTTCATTTAAAAAATATGTAAAATATCTCACCAAGAAATTGATAACTTATTTCCTCAATTACATACTGAAATGATATTTTAAGATCTATTTGGTTAAAATACATTGTTAAATGACCTTACTTGTTTCATTTTTCTTATTTTTAAATACACAAGGAAATTAGTGACATATAGGGCTCAGATAATGTCTTCTTTTTTTTAATTTTAGAGAGAGAGGGAGAGAGAGAGAGTGAGAGAGAGAGCATGTGCGAGCGAGAGGGGCACCCGGGGTGGGGGCGTGGGGGAGAGAGAGAGAGAGAGAGAGAATCGCAAGCAGGCTCCATGCTCAGTGCAGAGCCTGACACGGGGCTTGATCCCACAACCCTGGGATCATGACCTGAGCCAAAATCAGGAGTCAGACACTCAACGGACTGAGCCACCCAGGCACCTGGCTCAGATTATGTTTTTATCAGTGCTGCTCCAGAGCCCTGACTAGGCTATGGGATAGGTGAGCTCTCTGGAATAAATTCAAGTCGATGTCAGTGATTGAGCTCAGCAATAGAGAAAGGTCAGAGAAGACCTTTACTAAAAATAGTTCTCTACTCCCATCTCTAGTCCCCTTCTGTCCTGTTACCCTGTTAGTGTTCTCTGTGGCACTTATAACCATTTGAATTACCTGTTTGTGTACTTGTTTGCTTATTTTTCTTAACTAGGGTGCCATTTTGGGCGCCACTGTGACCCAGCACCCAGCACGGTGCCTGGCACACAGTTGATCTTTACTAATACTTGTTAACGAGTGGAGAGAAAGACTGTGCCCTCTGTGAGTGGCTGGCTGATTCAGTGGAGAGGGGTGGCTTTCTTTTCGTTTCGTCCCCTCCATCTGTGCCTGAGGCTTTGCATGCTGTTCCAGAAGATCTGGCATGAGATCCAGACAAAACTTACCCCTGGTGGAGGGGAAGGGTAATTGTCAGTTGCTCTTCATTTGTGTTTGAGGCCTCAGGAAGGCAGGACAGGAGAATGGACCGTGAGACAGGCGAGAGCTCTTCCTGGGGCTCCCAGACTCCCTGGTAGTGTGATCATGTGTAAGTTACAGTAA
This sequence comes from Proteles cristata cristata, assembly GCA_017311185.1. Taxonomy (NCBI): domain Eukaryota; kingdom Metazoa; phylum Chordata; class Mammalia; order Carnivora; family Hyaenidae; genus Proteles; species Proteles cristata. Next base: position 67,589 of record JAESUZ010000482.1, on the reverse strand, counting down.
AGAAAAGGAAAACTCCCAGGATGTCATTTACGGTTGGGCTCTGAAAAGCAGTTGGGATTCTGCCATTTCCTGGCTCCCTGACTGCTGGCAAATTCCTCTGAGGCTTAGTTTCTTATCTGGTGATCCTATTGCATTAATTCAATGAGGTGCATCAAAAGTATTGCACACAGAATTCAATAAATAACATCTATTATTGTTAATTTCATGAAGATTAAATTACCATTTTGCAAGTACTTGGTGCTTAGTAGGTGCTTGAGAAGTGTTAGATTCCTAGCCAAATAAAAATTACAGTTTTAGTAAGAAAACTGTACCAGCATCATTAAAATAGGATGATGTAATTTTTTTCTGGAAGTCTCAACATGCCCGTAAACAAGGCAGTTGATCATAAAAGAAAAAGCCTTGAGGTGGAAACAGTAGGTTAGGACATTTGTGTGTACGTATTCCCAGCTTTTATCGCCAGACCTTGGTCGTGACCTCAAACCTGGAAGGTCCCGACAATCTATTTGGTTGGACAACACATTGATTAGGGGAATCGGACGTATAAATCCCACCTGCAGGAAAAGAAAGAGGAAAGGGTTGAAAATGAAGAAAAGTGTCATCTTAGGCTGTTCTAGATCCTCTTCAGATGTCACGTTTTGTTGTCGTTGACACCAGTTTGCCTTTCTTCTCTCTTTTCTTTCCCTCCTTCCTAGGGATTCTTTTTTTTTTTTTTTTTAATGTTTATTTATTTTTGAGATACAGAGAGAGGTGGGAGAGGGGCAGAGAGAGAAGGAGACACAGAATCCGAAGCAGGCTCCAAGCTGAAAGCTGTCAGCACAGAGTCCGATGCGGGGCTTGAACCCCAGAACTCCGAGATCATGACCTGAGCCACCGAGGCGCCCCTTCCTTAGGGGATTCTTCCTGACAGAAGGCTGTTGATAGAATTCCAGGAACTTGAAGGGGAAAAAATACAACTTTATTTTCACTAACCTCTGGTAAAGAACTTTACCGTTTTCTTTACTTGTGAACTGTGTGTTATTGGCTGTGATACTGTTCCCAATGGAAGTCTTTTTCTGTCTTAATATAGATGTTGCAAGTATCTTGAAATATAATTTTTCTGTATCACCACTTCACAATCATAGCGGTTCTTAGACCCAATGCTAGATCTTATTATTAAATGAGTCAATGAAGTAGCTCATATATTATGATGTCAAACAGTAAATCAACTGTTTTGTTAACTGTGTTTCAGAATAACTGGTTTCTTTTGTAAACCTGCGTTTCTTATGTGCTCAGAAACATTACTTTGAGAATGGTCCTTAGGTTTTAAGAGCCTGCCCAGGAGATGTATGGTACAAAAATGATGAAGAACTCCTGTCTGGGTAAAGGTTTCTGGGGCAGGCCTCAAGAAGGTTGAGTTCCACTGAACTCCAGCCTCTTGATGCCTCCTACTTCTAGGTGTTTAAAGCAGAGTTGGCTGTTAGGTGACCCCATGGGTCCACTCATACATAAATCCCTGAACAGTCTACTGTCTTGAATCCCCAGGTGATGAGGACAGTACCGACAGGTCATATATGTTTATAAGGATGTGAGATGAAGCCAGAAATTTGTGTCCGTGCCATACCTTGAGCTGATTACAATTTGGGCTTTATGCAATTACCTGCGCCACAGAATAAATATAGTTGAAATTAGGAAGAGCTGTCACATGCCTATTATGAAAGTGGAGAGTTAAAGATCAGTGCCCAGCTAGAGATGGTACAGCTTTTGGTGTGGTATAGTTAAAAATACTTAAAATCAATGCAGATGATTAAAGATAATGATACATAGAGTCTTCATTCACAAGTACACAATATGTATTGTATGAACGATCTTGCTTGCTAGCTGATCTTGAAGATGCTTGCTCTTGGTTGAACTGGGAAAGGTAGATGTAGAGGGGGACTTGAGATCGGGAGATGCTGTGAATGAAGTTCCAAGGAAAAGACCGGATCCACATAACTGGGCTTTGTTGGGAGGACGGCACGAACATGTCTCGGGGAGAGGTGACAGGAGTGAGCCGGGCCGGCGAAGATGTCGCAATTCATTTGTGAGATTTTTGACTTGCAGCGGGAAATGCTAAGGTTTGTGAGAAGTGGAGCTACAGCTTAGAAATGCTGTGCCTGCAAGTATCGACTGGACAAAGGCGCGGGGAAGCAGCTGAGGGTGTGTTGTGTAAATATTAATTTACACGTTATGAAGTTTCCTGCTAGGTGGCTTGAATGTTGTAGGAAGAAAGAAACCTTTTGTTTGAGAAGATTGTTGACTAAATTTAGATTCTTTCGACTAAATAGAAGTTCTTTGGCCTGACTGATGACACAGGATGTGTGGATATGTGCATTGTGAGAAAGGGCTTGTGCACCTGCCGTGACACTTCTGAGCTTGCCCACACCGAGGCCCCGTTTTGCATGGTTGGTGTGTGTAAATGTATTGTACTTAGCAGTTGTTCAGAAGGGTTGCATATTTTTGAAAAACCGCTTCCTGAAAGACGATGACTGTTTGGAAAGGGTAGGAAAATCCTAGCTGTTTTGGTGGTAACAGTTCCAAGGTAGACCCACGTGAGCTGTGGTGAGAACGGTTCCTGAAGCTCTTCCAAGTCCCCACGTGTTCTTGCTCTTGGTTGCCACAAGCTGGAATGGTAGTGGAGCTGAGAATATGGGATTTTGTAGGAACTTCCAAGGCTCATCCAGATTTCATAGCAGAGGCAGATGACTCATATCCTGGGCCTTGAAACCTGCATCTTAAAGAAATGGGTCAGACACTTACCTTTACTATACCCCTAATAGGTCAGTGGGAAAACTTAGGCACCAGAAAAATTAAAAAGTCGCTTGCATACAAAAGTACATGGCCAAACGGAGTGGAAAATTTCACTCTTGGATCTCCAGTCTCCCTGATGAGGTGGCTTCCATCGTATTCTCCCCTTCAATTCTGAGACTATTTCAACTGCAGCTTGACGGTATGGATGAGTCGAGCATCTTTCAGATGTGGCAGAATCCTCATTTCTCTCCCAGTGTACTACTAATGGGCAAGATTTCTATGCACGGCTATGAAGTGAGCCTTTAATGATTAAAAAAAAAAAATCATAGGAATACATCACACTGAGAAGGGCCTAGCAGGCCAGGCACTTTATAGAGACGACTTGGTTTAATAATACCCTTAGTTGAACTCTCTAAACTGAACTGCCACCAGGTCTGTAAGACGGGAGATTTATCTGCATTTTGCAAAAGAGGAAACAGAGGCACGGAGCAGAACCATTAACTAGCCCAAGGTCACATAGTCGCTGAGCAGTAGAACTGGGATTAGAATTCAGATGGTTTGACTCTTAGCGGCCGGTAAACACCTCGAAAACTAAGAAGGTGGTATTGTCCCGTTTTACAGTTGTGAAAGTTGAGGCTTGGAGAGGTTAAGTTATTCACTCATATTCACATATAAAGTCAATATTGTCCAAAAGAAACGTAATATGAGTCATAAATCCAAGTCACATGTAATTTTACATGTTTTAAATGTTATTTATTTTTGAAAGAAAGAGAGCAAGCAAGGAAGGAGCAAAGAGAGAGAGAGAAGGAGAGAGAGAATCCCAAGTAGGCTCTGCACTGTCAGAAGAGCCTGAAACTTGGGGCTTGATGTAACGAACGGTGAGGTCATGACCTGAGCCCACATAAAGAATCGGGCGCTGAACCAATTTTACGTTTTGTAAACAGCTGCCTTAAAAAAGAAAAAAGGAAACAGGTGAAATTACATGATTCTGTCTAAACCCATAGAGCCAAAGAATTGTCATTTCATGTAATCAGTATAAAAACTTATTCACAAGAAATGTGACATTTGTTTGTTCCTAAGTCTTTGGACTTTGGTATGCTTCTCACACTTGAAGCACGTTTCCACATGGACCAGCCACATTTCAAGTGCTCAGTACCAGCTTCTGTTCTGGACAGGGCCATTCTGGAATAGTGCTTCTCGTTGATGGCTGTACACCAAGATCACGAGGGAGCCTAAAAACATAGATGCCTGCGTCCCATCCTTAGAGGTTTTGATGTAATTGGTCTGGGGTGCAGCCTGGCCTTCTGGATTTTTTTAAGTTTGTTTATTTTAAGAGAGAGAGGGAGAGAGAGAATCCAAAGCAGACTCCGTGCTGTCCGCACAGAGCCCAAGGTGGGGCTCAGGCTCATGAACTGTGAGATCATGACCTGAGCTGAAATCAAGTCTCAGTCGCTCAACTGGCTGAGCCACGCAGGTGCCCCTGGCCTTCTGAATTTTTAACCACTCCTCCCCACCAGGTGATTTTATTATGGAACCAAGTTTGAGAACCTTCTCAAGGGTGATAACCAAATCAACTGAGTCAAAAACTGTAGGCACTGTCTATTGGAGAAAGTTCTGCGAGTTTTCTGAACTGAGACCCATTCAAAACTACTGCTCTGGCAGTATGCTTTGCTAGTTGACATTAAAGAATGCCAGGCAATGCCCTAATTTATTAATTTCTCTCAATTTACATTTCTCAACCTTTTGTACAAGTCCCAGAAAAATGTAAGAGAAGAAAAGGGATTTCTTTTTCCCCTTGGTTGGGTACACAACAGTGCAAATAAATTAAGACCTAAAGTTCCATTATTTTAATTGAAGTCAGACATGTCGGTGTCATTCTGGAACCTCTGAACTGCGGAGAAGAGGAAGTTAGGGTTTTCAAGCTGCAGGTCATTGCCGGAAGGAAACATGTCTGGTGGGGAACATGTGGGAAGTGCTGGGTGAGGAAAGCAGGCAATTGTGGCTCCCGCTGAGGTCTGAAGGCTGCACAGCCCACGGTGTGGCAGGACGCGTATGGAAGTGCTCTTGCCAGAGGCCTCGTGCCCGCCCGGCCCATCCTGAGATGTGCGTGCGACACCCAGTATTCAGGAATTGCAATGCCTCAACTCACCCAGGGCTTCACTTGTCCTTCAAGTGCGTTTGGAGTCATTTGGAAAAATTTTTTATATTGCCCTCTTTTATGTAAATCCAAACAGTCTTAAATTTCTGGACACATTTATTATTTTTCACAGTAAAACATGCTGGGTCTGGGACACCTGGGTGGCATTTGACTCTTGATTTTGGCTCGGGTCATGATCTCATTTTTCGTGAGTTGGAGCCCCACATCAGACTCCGCTGACAGTGCAGCGCCTGCTTGGGATTCTCTCTTCCCTCTCTTTCTGCCACTCCCTGTTCTCACTCTCTCTCAAAAATACATAAGCATTTAAAGAGAAAAAAAATTGCTGAGTATTGTGTAGTGGTAACACTATAGTTACATGCAGTTTTGTTACATTTGTTTGGCTTAAAATTAAGCAAGAGAACACACAAACCCTACTGAGTCTTACATAGCCTTCACTAAATTAATACTGTATTTCAGTGAATGGAAAATACAGTCAACTCTAAGATGCACCATTACTTCACGTATACCAACAGAGACTAAGCCATTACACGATGCCTTCTTTTCACCTCAACTTTTTCCTTATTGAAAGAGTTCTTTTGGACATTAATTTTTATCATATTACTCTTTTGCATTAATTGAAGAGGAAAATGCAGGCGGAAGAGATTGGTTAGAGTAGTCCTCAAACTTCTTCACAGTCCTTTTGATTTCGAGCCATCAGTGCTTTGTTTTCTCACAAAACGTCTTCTTTCCGTTCATAGCAGCAGTGATTGAGCATTTCTTGAACAAATACTCCACAGTTGTCTCAGGTATTTTCCTCCAAGATTGCCTATTTGGATATGCAGTAGGTTTTCATTTCATGCCCAAATCATATTGAAATCTTTCTGAAGACATTTTAAGTGACAAGTTAATGGCCATGCAACCCAACTCATTTGAAGTACCTACCATAAGAGCTCCTGGATCAGGTTCCCACACGGGCAGGCAATGGCAGCTGCATCAGGACTGGGCTTAGCTGGCAGCTGTAAGACGGATTCCCATTTCAGAGATGTTAAGATGTAACAAAAAAATGTGCTTCTGAGAACTGATGAAATATGGCATATCAATTATATATCTGATAATCCAGGCTCCCGGACTGCTTGTCATGTCCGCCTTGTTTATGTACTTTAAACAATACTCAGTGAGGAACGCCTGGGTGACTTAGTCAGTCAGGCATCTGACTTTGGTTTAGGTCATGATCTCCTGGTTCATGGGTTTGAGCCCCACATCTGGGTCTGTGCTGATAGCTCAGAGCCTGGAGCCCGCTTTGGATTCTGTCTCCCTCGTTCTCTGCCCCGACCCTGCTTCTGTTCTCTCTCGCTCACTCACTCTCTCGCTCGCTCGCTCACTCTCTCTTGCTGTCTTGTTCTCTCTGTCTCAAAAATAGACACTAAAAAAGATGAAAAACCAGTAAACAATGCTCGGTGACACTGGCATGCTCTTCCCTCCTCTGCATTCCTCAGTTTTCATGCACAATGGTGTGTAAGCAAGCTCCCTCACTTCTTTCTTCCCCTCTCGTGTTCAGCTACAAAGCTGGACTTTAACGCTGTTTTTCGCGGCCTTTAATGTGTACGTAAACCACCTGGGAATCTTGTTAAAAAGTGAAGATTATGATTCTGTAGGTCTGAGAAGGGACCCAAAAGTCTGCATTTCTGAGAAGTTCTCAGGTGATGCCCACACTGCTGGTCTAGGGACGACGTGTTGGGTAGCCAGGCTTTGCTGCACTAAGGACACAGCATGTGACTGGAGAAATTCAGTACATCTCCAGAGTGCATGGGTGGTTTTGCTTTTCCTCCGTTCATACTACCATCTTGATGAAAACCTGTATAGTACAAATGTCATTATGTTGGGTAAATACAAAGATATGCTGTGCATACAGGGTGTTTGTATGTACTGTTTTATGATTCAGGGAAGGAGATTTCTTCCCCTTAGTTTGTTTTCTGAAAGATATGTTCAGTTTGTTTTCCCTTGCCTTCCTCCTCAGAAAACTTGACTTTATTAGGAAATCTGCATGTAGTTACAGATTAATAACCTAACCATTAATACCACATTAGTTCATTGTGATTAATAGCATCTCTGTGAATGCTTAATGAGTTAGTAATGATGGACTATTTGCTTTCAACTGTCAAGAGAACATTCCATGTAAAAAGGCACTATCCAAAACAGGAAAATTAATTATAGGCTGGTTGGAGAATAGCGTGTCACAAATAAGAAATGTTTGTTTGGAAAGGCTCACTGGTGTTCACATTTATACAGTGAGAGGTATTTTTATTTTATTTTTCTTTATTTTTTTTTTTTACAAATAGTTTATTGTCAAATTAGTTTGCACATAACACTCAGTGCTCATCCCCACAAGCGTCCTCCTCCATGCCCATCCCCCCCTCCCCCCCACATCCGTCGGTCCTCAGTTTTTGTCAGCATTCCAGAGTCTCTCATGATTTGCCTCTCTCCCTTTCCCCCACCATTTCCCCCCTTCTTCTCCCCCTTGTTCCTCTGTCAAGTTCCTCCTAATCCTCCTATATGTGTAAACATATGATATTTGTCCTTCTCTGCCTGACTTATTTCGCTCAGCATTACACCCAGTGAGAGGTATTTTTAAAACCTGTATGGACCTTTTAATTTAGAAAATGCGAAGGGGATTTGATTTTCATCAGTAGTTTAGATGGGTGTGGGAACTGATATGTCTGAGAGAAACCCACACGAATATGTACCAGTATACTGACAAGTTTGCTTCCTACGGTGGTCATTGAGATGAAGCCCCACATGGAACCACTTCTACTACCTGCTGTCTATTCTGAATTCATAAGTTCACTTCCCCAAGGCCCAAGCATTTCTTGTTACTAATTTTATCCCGTTAGCCTGTCATTTGTTTTCTCTCTGGTTCCTCACTCTAATTTGGTGCTGTTGGCCATCATTGTTTATTTTTGTCTTTGCCCTACATCCGAGGAAGCGAAGGTCGGGGAAATTATGTGACTCGCCCAAACCAATCCAGCCATATAATTTGTCCCCCACAGATTATGGGTCTAACATTTCAAATGTCTCCAATTTTAACCCAGGCGGAAAGAGCTGCATGAGCAGAGGCTTTGTCCAGCTGGTACCTTTGAGGAAACCCAAGAAGCCCAGTGTGATTGGAGCTCAGAGTTGGAAGGGAAAAATGGACAAAAGCTAGGACTGAAGAGAAAGGAGGGGCCGGAGCATGCGGGCCTCCTAGGCTTTCCCCTCTGTCATCGGACACTGGGAGGCCATTTGTAAATGACACGTTGAGGGGCGTGATGGGTTTTGCCAGAGCGTACTGGCTGCGTGCGGAGAATGACTTGAAGGAGGGAGTGGGTGTACGGAGATGAGTTCAGAAGGCCCCATCGTGCTGTCCTGTTTTCTAGCTTGGGATCCAGATGAAGGTAGAGCTGTCTTCCTTGTTACAGAAGACTCCAAGCATTACTGGGTATTATTTTCTCTGTATTCTCTTCAGGTCAGCATGAAGGGGTCTTTGTCTCTTCTCTGTAGCCCCTGGTTTCTTTGAACTTGGAAATGAATGTACCTTGCCAAGCACCTTGGGTCCCCCGGTAGAATCTGCTGCGGAAGCCACAGCAGCAGCCGGTGGGCATGGAAGTTGTCTGTCTTCCTACCAGCCCTTCTGCCCCTTTGTCTGGTGCCGAAGGTGCTGTTGTTTCCCCTCTTTGGGACAGAGCAGGGAGGAGAGCCCCGTTCCTAAGCCCTCCCTATTAGAAACCCCATCTAAGGAGGACAGCTCTTCTGGACCACACGCTGTAGTTTGGACAGCCAGGAATAGAGCCTCTGCTACTCTCACCTCCTCATGGAAGGTGGGAGTGAAGACGGCTTGGTTCGGAAGTGGCTTTTGAAACCGATGCTTACAGTGTTTTGCTGCCACTTTCACAGATGAGGGAGGAGTTGTGAAGTCTGGAGCTCAGATTTTTTTGGGATTTAAGGGATGCAGTGTTTCTCCCACTCTTCCTTGCTGTAGGGTGTGGTATAAGCGAGCGTTGAAAATAGATGTCCTGTATTTTATTCACTTTGGAAGTTGTTCTGGCATTGTGTTGTTTTTTTTTTTTTTCTTTTTTCTTTTTCTCTTGAACTAGTGAATCAACCCTCACCTCAAACTGCCCTGTTGCATTTCATCTTTGAGGAAGGAACCTTTAAAGCTAGACTCTACAGAACCGAGAAACTAACTTGAACCTAAATGGGCCAGTATGAGGAGAGCATCTCTGGAACGGAACAGAGTAGTGCTTGTTGACGCTTAATTAAGATGGAGCTATGGAGTGAGGGAATCAGTAGTGACCTTGCGTGGGATGGGGAATGGAGGAGGGCATGTGGGCTGTGATGTTTTCTGGTATCACAGACCTCAAGAAGGACTGGTGATAATTGTCAACTATACCTCAGTAAAGTTGGGGTAAGTAAAGGAGGTCTGGCGAGTGCTCTTGGTTCTCAAGGCGTGTTCCCTCAACCTGTAACATGGGCATAACCTGGGAACTTGTTAGAAATGCAAATTTTGGGGCCCTACCCCAGACCTACTAAATTAGACAGTCTGGGGGCGGACCCAGCACTCAGTGTTTTAATAAACCCTTCCAATGATTCTGCTGCAGGTTCATGTTTGGACACTACTGGTTTAGACTAGGGCATAATGTGAAGTCATGCCTTAGGGACCAACTAATTTTGTCCTGCCCTAACCTTACCATGCCTCCCACCCCTGGGTTGCTGCCTTAGGAGTGTGTCTCCTTGGTCACAAATATGGTCATAGGGCAAAGTGGGTAGATGGCTCAGCACAGAGTCAATCCACCACTGCAGAAACATGTCTTGATGTAACCAGGGAAGGCCTTTCTTCCAGGTAAGGTCGAGAGATCTGTCCAGGTCCGTGAGGGCATTGCTGCCTCTGGATTACACACTTGGGGGCCTTGTTCTCACACACAAAAGTAACTTGTGGAGTTTTACTTGGTACCTGATGGTTGAGGGATTAGAGACCTAAGCCCAAATCAAAACTCTAACCTTTACTGCCTGAGTTTCCTTGGACATGTTCTTAAGGTGTTTTTTTGAGCAGAATGGGATCAGCGATACATGCTTCTGAGGGTTGGTGGGAAGTAAATTGAGGTCATGTACAGCACACTTAGCACAGAGCAGGTGCTTAATAAATGAATGCTGTCACCACTGGGTCCTTGGATATCACAGGACTCCTCGGGAAGGACCCATGCAGGGGGTATAGAACCATACGTGGCCTTTCCCTTGTGATATTAAGATGGTAGAAACAGGTAGGACAGAATACATAATTTGGGTTTTTACTATAGGAGAAAAAAACCTGATGATGGATTTTAGTGACTTTAAATTCACACAGGCCTTAGTTTGAATTGTCTGCTAAGGTACAAATGATCTAAATAGGAAAGCTATTTTTTGAGTTAAAATATCATATTGGCAGATGCATTTTAATTCTGTGCTGTCAAAGACTAGTGTTAAAATTTAGTTTAAATCATTTTGAAGTGTAGCCCTGATAAGTGTAATCCTCATAAATTCACTTATAAGTGAACATAATAAAAGAGTACCTTCTATTAGACTTTTGTAATGTCTGAATTGATTTTGTTATGGGCAGAGAGGTCTTTTGTATTAAATGGGGGGGGGGGTATTTTTATGTTGTTTGGTAAGCCCTGATTTAGATTGATGAGTTAGAGGGTTTTAGTGCCCCTAAAATAATCCCTGACTTTTCTTAAGCTGATGCCAGCCAGCAATGATCATTCAGAAGATGCTCATAAAAAAGGAATAGAGGAAAGGATTCTGACAGATCCTCTGCCTATATTTGGATGGGAGTTTCCCAGAAGAATGAGAAATATCCGTTCTTACTGCCTTTTCAGTGTGTCAGAAAGACTCAGGTAATGCCATGCTTGACTGACTGTGGGCGGAGGAACTGCCAAGTTGAGTGTCACCCCATTTGTGTGCAAACATGAGGGTTATGGGAGCCACAGACCATGACTTCGTTAACTTGAATTTTATTTTTTAGTGCGAATAACAACGGGCTTTGCAAGCCAATTTAGAATCTCCAGGTCCACCTGCGTTAGAGCTGAATACCCACACAGTGTGGGTTAGAAAAATGAAATTTCTCTGTACGGTAAATAAACCGCAGAGCCTGGAAACCACATTGAAGTCTGTAGCCTGGAAAATCAGCAAGGACTAAAAATAGTAAAAATAGCAACATTCAACCATGGACCATCCCAAGGTGGTTTTTAAGTACCACCAAACAAGAAACCAGGTCATGATATGATAGATGTAAAAACACATATTTATTTCTAGAGAACGTTCTGTTTCTTACCTAGGTGTGGAAGGGCACACCTTTCCTTAAATGTGAGGTTGGCCTTCCAGAGTTTTGGTTTTTCCTTTTGTTTCCTTTAACTAGAATTAAGAGGACACTCCCCTTGATTTCTAAGGGAGAAATGTTGGCATAATTGATCATGAGACTGAGAATTCATCTAGAAAGCATGTAACATGAAGGTTTGAGAATGCAGTTACTGTTTGCTTTAAGCAGATCAGGCAGACAGCTTTGGTGCCTTAGCAAGTTGCTAGTGGATCCCCTTTAGAACAAGCACATAGAAGGGTTGCAGTGTTGGGAGAACACAAAGGAGCGTGTTTTGACAGAGCTCCAGTGTTCTTGAGCTACCTCATCCAGATGGCATCAGCTCAGCACTGAAGTTCTTGGTAGGTATTTGTTCATAAGCCTAAAACTTTGTGCTTGTGAAAAATTTGAAAACGGTATTAGATGAAAGGTCCTAACTATTGCAGAAACCTCAAATGCCTGGCCTGGGCTGCATGTGACTGGTTTGAGCTCTTGACTTGCCAAGTTTTCAGGAGTCTTGTCCTTCCTGGAGAATTCTCTTTTACCATTCCAGAGCCCTCAATAAAGACCTTGTCTGAGCAGAAGTGAGTTGAGTGAGTAGGACTGGTCATCCTGTGTCAGCTTGTCATCTTAAAGAAAGTGAATGCCAACCAAGTGTTTGCCCCCAGATGAAAGACCAGGGAAGTGGAAGGGCATGATTAAGCTGAGACCATTGGTCTGATGAGACTTAGGCATCCTAAAAACTGGTGGTCATGAAAACCGATGAATGAAGTCTTGGATTGTATTGCATGATACACTGGGATGTGAGAAAAGATTATGAATGTACGTGTACTTAGGACATTGTTGATTATACCCATCAATAACAAATGCAGTCCAACTTCTCACGGTTCATTTTCTGTGGGATGAACAACTCCCAGGCTTAACTTTTTCAGTAACTCAGCTCTGCAAATGTGGACTGAGAACCAACCATGCCAAGCAGTAGGCCCTGAGTGCTCCAGGAATAATGTGGCCCAGCCCCTGCCCCACAGAGACTCTTCAGTTTCATGGAGAATAGCAATTGTCAATGCTCATTTTATGTACCAAAGTTACTTTGTATGTGACAATACTTGGGGCCAAATACCAAAAATAGCTTCCTCATTAAAATCCTCCCTTTAGTTGTCCCCTATGAAGCCAGGCTTGTATTCTCAAGGCATGGCTGTTCACACTGTGGGCAGGAACTAATGCTACATGGACTGTAGATCTAAAGATGAAACAACAAGTGTTCTTCAAAAAAAAAAAAATAGAGTATCTTCATGACCTTGGGGCAGGCAAAGGTTTCTTAAGTGAGACACAGAATATACTAACCATAGACAGAAAAAATAAGGAACTTGGACTGTATTAAAAGATTTTTTGTTCCTTACATGATGGCATTAAGAAAATGAAGCTGATTGGAGCACTTGGGTGGCTCAGTTGGTTGAGTGGCCAACTCTAGATTTCAGCTCCGGTCATGTTCCCAGAGTCCTAGGGTCGAGCCTTGTGTCGGGCTCTGCACTGAGTGTGGAGGCTGCTTGGAATTCTGTCTCTCTCCCCCTGCCCCCTCCTCTATTCACACTCTCTCTCTTAAAAAAATTTTTTTTTTTAATAGAAAAAACCCCGAAGCTGATTGGGAGATTTTGCAATACAAATATTTAACGAAGGACTTGGTGTAGAATATATGAAGAAATTCTAGAAATCAGTAAGAGAATGATAGATTACCCAATAAAAGTAGGGGACAGAGACTTGAGTAAGCACTTCCCTAAAGAGGGTATTTGTTGTCTTGATCAGAAGTAGTGACTGGAAGGGAGCACAAGGGGCTTCTGGGGCACTGGTTGTTACATTGGTTACAAGGGTGTGTTTACTTTGTGAAAGTCCTTCAAATTATGATCAGTGTAGTTTTCTGTGTGTATGTAATCATTTCATTGGAAATGTATATATCAAAAAATGCCTTGTTGTTGAAGAGGAATGTGAGCAAAATATTTTCATAGGTTAATGCTGACTGCAGAATATCCGTCATCGTGGAGCATCGCCTCTACTGTGGAAGCAAAGTAAGCATTGAACGAGGTGGCTAGGGCTGCTACAGTTTGTGCAACAATTCTGCACACAGAATGGCAGTGTCTTGTGTTAGCCTGTGGCCTTTGGCTATCAATATCCTGAGAAGGGAAGAGGAAAACGCATTTATGGAAAAGCACAAGAAACCAGCTTGCTTACAGTTTTGTAAATGGCTGACTCAGACTATAATCCGGCTTAAGCGATCATTGATTGATCACTTAGGTGATATCGCAAGATTGATATCGGGAGTTTCTCTGCATTGAAATGTTTGATCGTCCCTGCAATCCTGGGAGGTAGGCACTATTATCTTTCAGATTTACAGTTGGAGAGACTGCAGCTTAGGTTAAATTACTTGCCCGGTTCCAGTTAGAAAGAAGCAGCAACTGCAACCACCAAAGTGGTTTCTTTGGTGTGCTTTGAAAGCCCACCCACTTGACATGTCTATTTTGGCTTTTTTTGAAAAAGCAATTTTACTTGATGAAGGTTAATGAGAAGAAAAAATATGTAATATGTGTTACGTTCAAATTTGATGATCAGAGCACTTTGAAAACAACTTGAAAGTCTGAGGTTTGTTGTGCTGTAGGGTTTTATGAACTGGAGTTTCCAGTTTCTGTCCTAACATGGTTAGGAATACACGCAAGGGGGTGAGGATAGAAAAATCATTTGAGAAACGACACCAGTTATGATGGGAATGCCCTTGTATGGGTGACCCAGGAGCCCTTCTCACTGCTTTAGGGGCATTTTAATAACCTGAGTAAGTGCCTTTGATAGGCAGGCTTTGTTTTCTGCTCATTAATTACTCTCCAGGCTAGACTTTATTCCTCTTACTGTTAATTCAAATATAAAGATACATAAAATGAATGCTGCCAACTGATTGCCACCACTGCCTGCATATCCATGCTTTCCTGCCTGCTTGGGCATGAGGAGGAGAGGAGAAGGGAAGTTGTGTGACAGGTAACCTGTGATAGCTACATTTGTTTTATTTTATTTTTTATCATTATTAAAAAATTTGTTTTTGCTTTAGTTTTTTAAATTTACATCCAAGTTAGTTAGCATGTGGTGCAACAATGATTTCAGGAGTACATTCCTTCATGCCCCATTTAGCCCATCCCCCCTCCCACGACCCCTCCAGTGACCCTCTGTTCTCCATATTTAAGAGTCTCTTATGTTTTTGTCCCCCTCCTTATTTTTATTTTACTTTTGTTTCCCTTCCCTTATGTTTATCTGTTTTGTATCTTAAAGTCCTCATATGAGTGAAGTCACATGATACTTGTGTCACGTACAGGCATACCTCACTTTATTACAGTTCCTTTGTTGGGTTGGGCAGAACTTGCATTTTTTAAAAACATTGCAAGGTTGCCACAAACTTTCACTGAGCAAGTCTATTTGGTGCCATTTTTTCCAACAGCATTTGCTTACTTTGAGTCTGTGTCACACATTGAAATATTTCAAACCTATTCATTACTCTTAGATTTGTTATGGTGATCTGTGATCACTGAGCTTTGATGTTACTGTTGTAATTGTTCGGGGGCATCACAAACCATAGAAGATGTCAAACTTATTGATAAGTGTTGTGTGCGTTCTGGCTGCTTCACCAACTGGCCGTTGGCCCATCTTGCTCTCCTCAGGCCTCCTTGTTCGTAGACACAGCAATATTGAAATCAGGCCAGTTAATAACCCTACAGTGTCCTGTGAGTGTTCAAGTGAAAGGAAGAGTCCTATGTCTGTCACTTCCAATAAAAAGTTAGAAGTGATGAACCTTAGTGAGGAAGGTATGTTGAAAACTAGGCCTATTGCACACAACAGCCAAGTTGTGAATGCAAAGGAAATGTTCCTTAAGGAAATGAAAAGTGCTCCTTCGGTGAACACACAAATGATCAGAAGGCCAAACAGCCTTATTACTGATATGGAGAAAGTTTGAATGGTCTGGATGGAAAATCAAACCAGCCTCAATATACATACCCTTAAGTCAAAGCCTAATGCAGAGTGAGGACCTAACTCCCTTCAATTCTATGAAGACTGAGAGAGATGAGCAAGCCGCTGGAGAAAAGTTGGAAACTAGCAGAGGTTGGTTCATGAGGTTTGAGAAAAGAACCTGTTTCCATAAAAAAGGTGAAGCAGTGTTATCCAGATATCCAAGTTAACCAGGAGATCTAGCTAAGGTAATTCATGAAGATGACTACAGTAAACACATTTTCAGTGTAGATGGAATAGCCTTATTTGGAAGAAGATGCCATCTAGGACTTGCATAGCTAGAGAGGAGAAGTCAGTGCCTGGCTTCAAAGCTTCAAAGGACAGGCCGACTCTCTTGTTAGGGGCTAATGCAGCTGGTGACTTGAAGTGGAAGCTCATTTACCATTCTGAAAGTTCTAAGGCCCTTAAGGAGTATGTTAAATCTACTCTGCCCATGCTCTCTAAATAGAACAGCAAAGCCCAGATGACAGCACATCTGTGCACACCATAGTTTAGTGAGTATTTTAAACCCACTGTTGAGACCTACAGCTCAGAAAAAAATATGACTGTTCATTGACCGTGCACCTGGTCATCCAAGAGCTCTGATGGAGATGCACTGTGGGATGATGTTGTTGTCATGTCTGCTAACACAGCATCCACTCTGCAGTCCATGGATCAAGGAGTCATTGTGTCTTTTGAAGTGTTATCATTTAAGAAATACGTTTCATGAGGCTGTAGCTGCTGTAGATGGTGATTCCTGTGATGAATCTGGGAACAGTAAATAGAAATCCTCCTGGAAAGGGTTCACCATTCTAGATGACTTTAAGAACATTCAGGATTCGTGGGAGGAGGTCAAAATGCCACCATTTGCAGCAGTCTGAAAGAAGCTGATTCCAACCCTCATGGGTGACTTTGAGGGTTTCAAGATTTCAGGGGAGGAAGTAATTTCTAATGTGGCAAAAATAGCAAGAAAAGTGGAAGCGAAAGTGGAGCCTGAGGGTGTGACTGAATTGCTGCCATCTCATGATTAAATTCGAATAGATGGGGAATTCTTTCTTACGGATGAGCAGAGAAAGTGATTTCTTGAGATGGAATCCACTCCTGGCAAAGACCCTGTGAAGATCGTTGAAATAAATACCAAGGATTTAGAATATTACATTAACTTAGTTGATGAGCAGCGAGAGGGTTTGAGAGGACTGACTCTAATTTTGGAAGTTCTGCTCTGGATAAAATGCCATCAAACAGCATCGCATGCTGCAGAGAAATCATTCCTGAAAGGAAGTGTCAATCTATGTGGCATGCTTCATTGTTGTCTCATTTTAAGAAATTACCACAGCTACCCTGGCCTTCAGCAACCACCAGCCTGATTTGTCAGGAGCCCTCAACATGGAGGCAAGGTCCTCCACCAGCAAAACATTGTAACTTGTTGAAAGCTCACATGGTGGTTAGCATTTTGTAGCAAAAAGTATTGTTTTTAATTAAGGCATTACGTTTTTTAAAAAAGACAGAATGCTTTTGTGGAGGTGCCTGGGTGGCTCGGTTGAGTGTCTGACTCTTGATTTTGGCTTGGGTCATGATCCCAGACTCATGCGATTGAGCCCCACATTGGCTCCGTGCTGAGTGTGGAGCCTACTTAAGATTGTCTCTCCCCCCCCGCCCCCCCGCCGTCTTCTACCCCCTTCTCTCTCCCTGCCTCTGTCCCCTGCTGACATTCTCTCTCTCTCCCAAACAAACAAACAAACAAACAAACAAAACATAGTGCTATTGCACACTTAATAGACTATAGTGTAAACATAACTTTTGTATGCTCTGGGAAGCCAAAAATTTAATCTGACTTGCTTTATTGCAGTATTCACTTTATTGCAATAGTCTGCGACCAAATCCACAATGTCTCTGGGATATGTCTGAATAAATTACTGATATTTGTGCACAGTTAGGGTTTTGGGATTGCCCTACTTAGCATTGCATGTCCTCTTTTTCCCTTCTTGTGATACACAGACTGCCTTGGGTGCACATTCAGGCATATGTTTAATGCTTTGAATTCTTTTGCTCCCGTGGCTTGTTTTTGGTCCTTCGGGCATTCTTGTTTGCAATCTGTGGAGTGTTTGTAGCATCGGAATAACATCGTGTCCCTAAATGGAATTTGGGTTAGTTACTTTCAAATGTGTCTCCCCAACAGTCCAATGACTGTGGAAGTAATACAGTGGAGAGGCACATGATCTGATTTGAATAGAAATATATGTGGATATGGTTTTAGAGCTTTCTGTTTATTAAAAAAACAACCTCCCTTCTTTTTCCTTGGGGCTAGTTATCCTGATTTTATTGCTATGATAACACACAAGAAAGAAACACGACACAAGTTGAAATAATTGAAAACGGCCACATCCAAGTCAGTTTATTTTATTCGAATCCATGTAGTTATATGGACTTGTTCGATGTACAGGTGCTAATAAAAAACTGGACATGAGCTCTGGATTGCATTTTTTCCCCCAGAAAGGTAGAACTCTTTTTGTTTTAACTGTTTATTTATCTTTGAGGGAGAGCATGGGCACAGGTGGTGGAGGTGGGGAGAGAGAGAGAGAGCGAGACACAGAATCTGAAGCAGTCTCTGGGCTCTGAGCTGTCGCAACAGAGCCTTATGTGGGGCTCGATCTCACAAACTGTGAGATCATGACCTGAGCCAAAGTCGGACACTCACCTGCCTGAGCCACCCAGGTGCCCCCAGAAAGGTAGAACTTCTAGTTTAGAAGTAAAGATTCCTCTTCAGGGAATATGTAGTAATTTATTAATTTGATTAGCACTCTACATTGTGTCTTGAAGCTATTCAGAGTGCTGTGGGAGCATCTGTTGTGTCATCATTTGGAGGCTGCTAGGTTGTTTCAGAAATAAACTCCAAATGCCTTGACAACGGCAGTTTGATGCTTGATGTAGGCAGTAACATGGTGCTGCATGGGGATTCTTCATTTTGGCTTCATGTAGGAAAATTAATACTCTAAAGTGCATCCAAGGTGTGTTTTGGGGGAGAGGGTAGTTTTCATTGAGTCTTGGCTTCCCTCCTCTATTTAATAGTGACAGCTGTCATTTTTCACCTTCAAAAAATAGCATCACTTATTTTATAAATAGCAAATCATTTTCTCGGTGGGCTCAGGTCTGTGCTGGCAACCATTTTATACACATGACCTAATTTAAATGGCCAGACTTTGCATGTATAAATGGACAAGTTTTCAGGCAATTTGGGTAGGCCTTCCAATCTTGCCTCTCTGTTTCCTGTCTAAACAACTTCTTCCATGTCCACAGCATGTTTATGCAACATTGAATAACACTTCTAATGGGAAATTTCTTCCAGGTGACCTCCCTGAGAGGCTGGGCTGTGAAGAAATCTTAAGAAACCCGACCCTGATGAAATTGCCTCCTTTGAGGATGTTACCCTTACCCGGTGTAGAAGGAAGGAACAGAATTCAGTTATTTTTGGTTCTTGAATAAATGAATTGTTTCTTTTTGTGGAGGTGGCAGAAAACATTAACCCCTGCAGCAGGTCCAGTCTCAGTTAGAAAGTGCACTTTTGGTGTCTGTGAATTAGGCGAACCATGGAAAAAACAGTGTTAAATTTTATTTTTTATTTGCACCGCAAGCAACTTGGACTCGGTTCTGCCATCTGTATATCTTTTATAGATGTGTCTTTTGCAGGGCTGTCTGCCTTTACATTTAATTTTTTGGAGGCTGGGACTGTGGTTATCAGATGACCCCTAACTCGGCACCATGTGTGGGTGGATACTAATGAACTCTTTCTTAACCTTCCTAGCACTTTTGGAGAAATCTATCAGTAGAAGGCGGGACACCGAAGCCATTCAGAAAGCCAAGATCCTTTATTCATCTTGCATGAATGAGAGTGAGTAAGAAAGACAATAAATAAAATATTTACCACCCTGTTCTTCAAAGATCCTATTAATGTTTAAAGATCTTATTTAAGGGCAAAGAACTACTAAGAATTAGATTAATGTTTCAAAGTCGTGTTTGAGGAAAGGAACAATTCTCAGGGACTGGATTTTGAGTATCCCAGTCTTAATGTTCCGTTGCTGGCTTTATGGGGAAAATAGGAAAAGAATTTTATTTCTATGGCTTGGATTCTTTAGGTATCAAGTATGCCATGAGAAACTTGTGTTGGGTCAGAAGGGCAAACCCCACTTTATATGGTGTAGAAATAAGAATCCAGGGGCCGGGTCTGGTCTGTGAAGGAGCCTGGGAGAAGAGGGCATTTGGGAGTATTGCTATATCCCATAGAGCCTTACTGGGGCCCAAGAAAATCCAGATTCCCAGGGGGGCCGGGCTCCTTCTGCTTTTCCATCAGCCTGATAAGCATCTCAGGTGGGTGTGTTAGGCCTGTCTTGGCATCTTGGGTCTGAGTGGACTTAAGGTGAGCGTTGCCATTTTATCTGGTGTGCTTTCTCAAGACCACTGCAGGAAGAAGCCAGGGCCTGTGGGAAGCGTTTTAGCTTGTTTAGGATTTGAGATATTTGATGAGCTAGAAGAGGGTGCTAAAAGATGACGAGGGAGTCTTGAAGCATTAATGCGTGTGTACTGGGGAGGGGTTGGTTTTACCAAGCAGTTTCCTTTACTTTGGGTGGTTCCTTAGTTTTCCAGAACATTCTCAGCCTAATAGTATCACTCATTGGGCTGTAGTGAGTCCGTCTTTTATTGTCAGGAATCCCAGCAGGTTCTCTAGTCTGCTTTCCTGGCAAGAACTTCCAGCTTAAACCGTCACACTCAAGTGTGAACCATAGGTAGTCCTGTCTCTGTGGCCAGGCTCGATCTACCACACCTCCCGCAAACAGGTGAAATGCCAAGTCGGGACCTTATGGGAATTTTCTCTTGAGAAGATACACTTGCCTTTTATTTGGTGATCCTGTTTGCAATTCTAACTCTTCTTTCATATGTGCTCCCTTTCAGAAGCGATCGAAAGAGCAGATGCCAAACCATTGCTCCACATCCTGCGGCATTCACCTTTCCGCTGGCCTGTGCTCGAGTCTAATATTGGTCCTGAGGGGGTGTGGTCCGAGAGAAAGTTCAGTCTTTTGCATACCCTTGCAACATTTCGTGGCCAGTACAGCAATTCTGTGTTCATCCGACTGTATGTGTCCCCTGATGACAAGGCATCCAGTGACCATATCTTGAAGGTATAGTGAGCATTTGTTCATCCTGTTTGTTCAGTTCATGGTTAGCTTTTTGGGGTGTCTTCCTAGGGAAAGAGACTCCTAGCACCTTAGTGAAATTCTCAGATAGCAATTCCGTTAACTATTAGGATCTGTGTATGATAGTCCCCTTCCTCCCCGATTTGCAGAGTGTAAACCAGGAACGAAGCAGTTTTGTCTGCCTTTCAGGAAACTTGTGAGTGAGTTTCAAGTCCTCTCTGATCTGGCCCTCAAATATCTACTCTGAGCATGTGTGGGGCCCCTAAATTCCAGTGTGGAGCAAGCTGCAAAGACTCGGGGAACTCTGCTCCTCCCCTCCCCTCTCATTACCCTGACAACGGAGAGCACATGCCATGAGTCTTTGTTCGTCTTTCCCTAACACAGTTCTTGCAGGCACGTCTAAAATTGCATTGTCAAGTTCAGCCTGACTCTCCCTTCTTTCATTTCAAAAGAAAGAAAAGCTTGTTCTGTTCTAAGTATTTGGTTGTGTTTTCTGTTGGGAGAGGAAGCATCCCTTCCATGAAGGAGTGGGCCATGCAGATCTACCTTGAGGTAGACTATCACATTGGTGAAATTGGGAGTGTCCGAAAACTACCAACAGAGAAAGACTCCTCAGGCAAGGATTCAAAGAACATTTCTTAAATTCTTTTGTGTTTTGACCCTGCTATATTTTTTGTTTCCACAGCTACTTTGACTAATAATGAAAATTTTATTGAATCCCTGATTATTTTCCTTCCAGTTCTGTCCGTTGTCAAACCAGAAAAATATTGGTGATATAATGATGATCAAACTTTAGAAGTATTAAATCTTTAGAGTGTGTTCCCTTCTTTGGTTGAAAGTCAACTTGTAAAAATCCACACTCCAGTTTTTTTTATACCAAGGGGCTGGCTTTTTTTTTTTTCCTGTGAAAGATCAGATAGTAAGTATGTTAGGCTCTGTGGGTCATATGGTCTCTGTCTCACCTACTCAGTTCTGCTGTTGTATCTGGGAAAGCGGCCATAGACAGTATATACATGAATGGGTGTGGTTGTGGGACAGGCTGGCTGGCAGGCTCTGGTCTGCCCAGCTATAGTTTAGACAATGGAAGTCTCAATAAATCTCTAGTCACTGGCAGAATTCCCATCTACTCGGGAGGAAATTCTTAGTTCCAGGGACAGCTGTACTTCCGTGCTGGGTGAAGGAACAGGACCATGGCACCGAGACACATGCTGATGCTGTCCGGATGCGACGTGCTAGGCAGGGTGCAAGGCACAGTGAGGTTACACAGCGGTCCAGGTGACCTCTGTATTCGGATAGATTCCTTACTTTAAAAACCAACCAACCAGGTCTCAGGGCTGTTTTTCTTCATTCCAGAACTATTATGATATCCTTTCAGACACCTTAGGTGGTATTTTGAAGTTAGATGGAGACTTTCAAACTGAAGTGTATATGCACTCTGTTGGGTGATAGAAGATCTTGATTCACACAGCTAAATGTAGTTACAAATGGTAAGCATTATTCCCCAGTTTCTGGACCTAGTCTAAGAATGTATTTCCTTAAGCATTGTATTGTGGAAAATAATACAAAAATAAAAAGTATACCAAAATCCCATGTACTCGTGAACCCAGCTTCAACAACTGGCAACTTTTGGCTGTTCTTGTTTTGTGGAGGAGGCTGGAGTATTTTATAGCAAATCCAAAATTAATGTCATTGCACTGGTGGATCAGTGTTTATCGAATGGAAAGACTCTTATCACAAACAAAGTAATCACACTTCCATAATTAACATCTAACAATTCGTTAATTTTCAGTTTTCCTGATTGTCTCAAACATTTCCTTTAAACAAATTAAACAGGTGGTCTTTGATTCAGGTTACAAATAGGAATCTCATGTGAATTTGGTTGATATGTCTATGTTCATCTACAACAATGTAGATCTGACCGATTTCAGGGTAAACTAAGAGTTGATGAGGGAAAATCCTTGTGTATAGGAGAATCACAGCTTAAGAAATGCAGGAGAAAGAATAGAATTAGAAAGTTACTGTTTTAAAACATTTCTAATGAGAAATAAAGGATCAAGGCAGCTATCATCAATAGCTGAGTGGAACCATTAGGCCAGTGGTTGATGGGGGAATTCACGATAGATCACACTGACACCAAATGAACTCAAACATCAATGGTCGCCTTGCTAAAAGTGGGGCAACCAGATTCTGTGTGCCTTCCAGTACCAGGCAGTGGGAAGAATACACTGTCACCCATGATGTCTTGCCAAAAGAAAAGAAAAAAAAATGAAGTTGGATCTAATCAAGCCTCTAGTTTTAATATCAGCTTACAGGAAACATGGGGAATAGAAGAACGTGGCAACCAATTTTTAACAGCCTGCCTTGCATACTTAATATTCAATGAAATGGATCCTGGAAACTCTGGACTGTCAGTGAATAGACTGGTCTCCAGATATGAGGAGGCACTCATGGCCTTACTACTGCTCTCCTTTGCCAAGATGGCAACAGTTCCAAACTGAGGCGTTTGATCATGGCTTGGTATTTGAATGCAGGTGTACGTTTGCTTTAGTTATGTCCCTGTTTGTACTATTTGTGTGAATAGTCACACACTTGAATTAACAAAACAGAGCTCCAGTCTTTGTAATTGTGACACAGTTAAAAGAAGTTCGAGCTGTGTCTTGATAGGGTAGGAGAAGGTTTCTTCTGAGATTTGCATAAAACCCAATGAAGCTGACAACAAAAATTACTGTATTGGTAGCAGCTAGTGTTGTAGACTTTTATTAGAAATGATTAAAAGTATAAGAATTTTGATTAAATATTTGGAGCCTCTGGAGCACTTTTTTTTCAAGTTTATTTGAGAGAAAAAGAGACAGTGTGAGTGGGGGAGGGGCAGAGAGCACGGGAGAGAAGATCCAAAGCAGTCCCTGTGCTGCCAGTGCAGAGCCCAGGGCGGGGCTTGAACTCCTGAAACTGTGAGATCATGACCTGAGCAGAAACCTAGGGTTGGATGCTTAACTGACTGAGCCAGTGAGGTGCCCCGTAAAGTTTGTTTATTTTTGAGAGAGAGAGGCGCAAACAGGGGAAGGGCAGAGAGAGAGGGAGAGAGAGAATCCCAAGCAGGCTCCACACCATCAGTGCAGACTCCAATGTGGGGCTCAAACCCACGAACATGAGATCATCACGTGAGCCACAGTCCCATGCTTAATCAGCTGAGCCGCCCAGGTACATCGCCGCCTCCTCCTCCTCCACCCCCTCCCCCTGGAGCATCTTGTACGTTTTGTGGAACATAGTTTGAAAACCACTAAGGTAGTGGAAAAAGGTGTAAGCTTTGTGGTTAGAGAGATTGAGGTTCATGATTTGGCTTTGTGATTTCCTCAGTGAATATCTCTGTGCAAACTGCTTCACCTGTCTGAGTCTCATTTTCCCCATGTGTATTGACAGGTGAATTAGAATGTACTTTTCACTGTCACTGTGAGGTTTCAATGAGGTGAATTTGGTGACCGTTTCTAAGATAGGTGCTGATACACAGTAGCACATGACAAGAGGTACCCTTTTCTTAAAGCATGACGAGGCAAGTGGTCAGAACCATTTGAAGAACCACTTGGCTCTCTTCATTTTTGGTACCCAGTGTACCTCTCAGGTCTCAAGATCCCATGTGTGAGAAATAGGCAATTTGCGCTGGTCTTATCTCTGTCTGAGCCCCCATGCCACCTTGTAGTGGGAAACCGAACCCGTCTGTGCATTTCCCCAGCCTTCCGGTGGCCCCATTTCTTAGCCTTCTCTGGGGCCGGTAGAAGACCCTCTCCTCCTCAGTTACCTGGTTCTGAGAAGAAACCTGTCGTCTCAGCCCACATGGGCCCTTCCAGTGTGCTGCTCTGCTGCCAGAGCCCTGGGCCTCGCACTCTGCGATCCTGCCATTTTTTAGGGGCAGTGACTGCCCATTCTGTCCATGACAAGCTTGGACTTCTCTGGCTGCCTAGGAGATCTTTTTGCTCTGGGAGAAGTGTCTTGCCTCAGACTCTCCTCCTTGCATGTCCGTAGGGTTCTTTTGCCATCACGTACTATTTTTGTCAATGTTTTTAGCTTTTCTAATCCCATAAACCCATGGGGCTAAGAAGAAGGGCTCCTTTGGGGAAGGCACAGCACTGTGACAATACCTTTGGGTGAAGAAAAAGAGCACATTTCCAGTGGACAGAAGTATCCCCATGCCAAGGACAGGCAGCTGAGTGAGCGGGGGTTGCTCAAGTCCCCGAAGCGGTCCTCTGTAAAACTCCCCCGTGGCGAGAAGGCACAGGATTTGCCACGGGCTGAAATGGGAGAAAGGAAATACAGAAATATAGGCAACAACAGAAGTTAAAGCTCCCAGACATACCTTGTTACATGTGTGTGGGTTTATTTTATGTAAGGAGATAACAAGAGTGAGGATTTAAAGGACAATCAAGGACTTGAATACATACATATGCTTCTGAAGGAATGTTTGGAAGACCAGGGTTGTCTCAGTATTTGTTACTGAAACAGTGACTTGAAGTCCTCATTAGTCAGTGGCCTGCTTTTGTCTGGCTTTTTAGCAAAACCTATAAGGATGACAAGGAGAGACCCTCTTGGAAATGAAGGTTTTCTAATTGCTTTGCCTTTTCGCTTTCTAAATCATAATTTGTCAGATGTTTCTTTTTGTGTTACCGCTTTGTTTTCCTAAACTGAGGTTTGTTGCACTTGGAGGAAAAAAGTTCATCTTTCAGTTCAACATATCGGGTTTCCTAAACACATATTGTATTTTCTACGTGGGATAGCCAGATCATTTGTAAATGCAAGGATTAACAAACCTCCAGTAACACAGTGTCCTAATGTTGGTCTCTTGAGAAAGTCGTTTGCCTCAAGAGTTTGTATGCTTCTAAAGTGATTTAGTTGACAGACCTTATTCTGTTGGGTGTATTGAAAACGTTCTCTAGAAACCGTAAGAGTGTGAAGGTTTAAAAAAGGTCCAGTAACTTTACTTGAATCCTCTAAACTTTTACAATAAGCGGATTTAACTTCATTTAATCAGAAGGAAGCTTTGGCTTTCTTGTTATCATCTCCTGAGTTTCCTTTCCTATGTGACCGAAGCTCACAAGATTGCTCCCCCTTGTCCAGATCTAATTGAAAGCCAAAGCATCTTAATCATAATATTGCATTTCACGATCCTGGCTCCTTAAATTCTTGGAAGAAACGGTGGTAGATAGGGAATTTCAGTAGGATGAAGCCACACTGGTTACGACTTGGTTGTTTGGGGCCAATTAGACCAGAAGATTGAACACAGCAGTTTGAGGATTTTAGTCATACATGCAGACAAGATGGATGTTATGAATACCTCTTTTTCTTCCCCCTTGAAACAAGAGCGATGTTTTTCCTTGAATTTTTCTTTGTAGCACTCTTAACTTGGCCTTTGTAGAATTTGTTGCATATGAAGGAGATTTTGATGGAAAACTATGATCTTTTACAGATTTTATGGATTAAAGAAACTATTTGAGGTAGAAAAATGAAGAAGAATTAGAATAGATAGATGAAAACAGTGTATGGAATATAAACTAAGGATATGCGCCTATAGAATCCAGTTTTTATCCAGATGCTACTAATGTTCAATTTGTTATTTAGATTTTCCATCTTCTTAATTTGGCTTAAGTTTGTCCCATGTGAATGATATAAATTAGAAAATCTGTTGGGATTCATTTTACTTTAGTCTTTAGGTAGTTGCTGAAACTCCAGAAAGAACAGCCATAGACGTAGAGAAGGTTCTAAAACTTAAAAAATGTTCAGTTTAAATTTGCATACAATGAAATTAATTATCTGTGATGTACATGTCTATAAATTTTGACGAACAAACACATTAGAGTCATGTAACCACCACCATGGTCAGAAAACAGAACAGTTCCATCACCCCCAACAACATTTCCTCATGTTGTCCCTTTGTAGCTAATCATTTTCCCAATCCTTGTTTAAAAGAAATTTTATTGTTTGTTTGTTTGTTTGTTTATTTATTTATTTTTAATGTTTTATTTACTTTTTAGGAGAGAGAGAGAGACAGCGTGCGCAGGGGAGGGTCACAGAGAGAGGGAGTCACAGACTGAAACAGGCTCCAGGCTCTGAGCTGGCAGTCAGCACAGAGCCCGACGCGGGGCTCGAACCCACAAACCGCGAGATCATGACCTAAGCGAAAGTCGGATGCTTAACCGACTAGGCCACCCAGGCACCCCAGTTGTTTATTTTTGAGAGGGAGAGAGAGACAGAGTGTGAGTGGGGGGGGAGGAGAGAGGGAGACACAGAATCCAAAGCAGGCTCCAGGCTCTGAGCTGGCAGCGGGGTTCGAACTCACGAACTGTGAGATCATGACCTGAGCCGAAGTCGGACGCTTAACCGACTGAGCCACCCAGGCACCCCCATTTTCCCCATCCTTACACCCTGCTCTTTGTCCCTGTAGTTTTGCATTTTTCAGAATGTGATTAAAAGTTGCCTGTGTTGTTGTGTGTATCAGGAGTTCATTCCCTTTTATGGCTGAGTAGTGTTCTCTTGTGTTTCACCCTTTATCCATTCACCGGTTGAAGAACATTGGGTTGTTGACAGTTTTGGGCAATTATGAATAGAGTTCCACACAGGTATTTGTATGAGCACAAGTCTTTTTTTTAAATATTTTTTATTTATTTCTAGGAGAGAGAGAGAGGCAGTGTGAGCAGGGGAAGGTCAGAGAGAGAGGGAGTCACAGACTGAAACAGGCTCCAGGCTCTGAGCTGGCAGTCAGCACAGAGCCCGACGCGGGGCTGAACCCACGAACCGCGAGATCATGACCTAAGCGAAAGTCGGACGCTTAACCGACTAAGCCACCCAGGCGCCCCAAGTTTTTATTTCTCTTAGGTACAGACCTAGGAGTGGGATTGCGGGTTCACATAGAAGTGTCTGTTCAACTTCAAACGAAACTATCAAACTGGTTTCTAAAGTGGCTCTGCGTTTTGCATTCCCATTAGCGATGTGCGAGTGATCCAGGTTTTCCCCATCCTGGAAAGCTTTTATGTTAGCAGGTTGTTGGGAGGGTTGTTTTTGTTTTGCCATTCTAATGATGCACAGTGGTGTTTTCGTGTTTGTGACTTACATTTTCCTCATTATTAGTGATGTTTAGCATCTTCCTATGCACTTACTTTCCATCTTCATACCTTCGTTGGTGAATTGTCCATTCAGATCTTTTGCTTGCTTTTAAATTGGGTTTTCTTTCTTACTGTTGCATTTTGAGGTCTCCTTATATACGAGTCCTTTTTCATATGTGTGATTTTCAAATATTTTGTCTCTGACTATAGCTCATCTTTTTATTCTCCTGACAATGTCTTTCACAAAGCAAAAGTTTTTAATGTTGATGCAGTCCAACTTACTTTTTCTTCTGTGGATCGTGATTTTGGTTGTCATGTCGAGTAACTCGTTGTCTAATGCTAGGTCACAAAGATTGACCTCCATGGTATCTTCTAGAAGTTTTGTAGTTTTAGGTTTTACATTTAAGTCTGTGATTCCATTTTAATTTAGTTTTTATTTAAGACGTGAGGTATGGATCAAGGTTCTTTTCTTTCTTTGCAAATGGATGTCCAGTTGTCATAGCACATTCTTTTGAAAACACTGTCCTCTCCCCTTTGATTGCCTTTAAAGTGCTGAGAGTGTGTCATTCAAGAAATTATGCTCTGCTTTTCCATATTAACCCTGGTTATTTAGTTATCTGATTATTATTTGTATTTTTATCATCTATCCTACGCTTTCCAGAGAGAGTCCTTAATTTTGCAAAGATATCTCAAAACAAGATTATCATTTGATTCCTTGAAAAAAAATTGGGGGGCACCTGGGTAGCTCAGTCAGTTGAGCATCCGACTTCAGGTCATGATCTCGAGGTTCATAAGTTTGAGCCCCGTGTCGGGCTCTGTGCTGACAGCTCAGAGGCTGGAGCCTGTTTCCAGTTCTTTGGCTTCCCTCTCTCTCTCTCTGCCCCTCCCCCATCCATGCTCAGTCTCTCTCTCTCTGTCTCTCAAAAATATATACAAATTAAAAAAAAAAATCTGGGCACCTGGGAGGCTCAGTCAGTTAAGCGTCCATCCAACTCTTGATCTTGGCTCAGGTTATGGTCCCACTCTTGGTGGGATTGAGCCCCGCATTGGGCTCTGCACTGGCAGCGTGGAGCCTGCTTGAGATTTTCACTCTCCCTCTCTTTCTGCCCCTCCCCTGCTTGAGTGTACCCTCTTTCTCAAATAAACTTAAAAAATCAATGCAGTACAGTATTGTAGGGATATGGAGGTAGAAAATGTGGTTGATTGGCCCTTTCCAGATTGGCATTTTGTAAAATACAATTTTGTAAAATATCAGAAGTGTACTGGATCTGGTGACAGGAGACAATGATTCTTCTCTGAGCCCTGCCCAGCCCTGTTACGTTGGGAAAATCACATCATTTCTCTGGCTTTTGTTTATCCACAAGAAGGGGGAAACCAAAATCATTTCTAAAACCTATTTCAACTCCGAAATCTTAGGTGCTATTCAGTCTGGATCCAACCTCAGAAGGGTTAGAAACCATGAAGCAAAGGCAGGTCTCTGACATTTTATAAATTCTGTCATTGCTGAAGTACCTGTTTGCACATAGCTCTGAGTGCATTCAACAGTTTGTGTACTGGTAACTCACACTATGACTGGAATGCGGATCTCATGACTCTTGTTAAAAGGGTTTGTAAGAATTTACATTACAAGCAGAATGCCTTATCTTTTGTCTCAACAGCTGGACCAAGCAACTCTCTCCCTAGCTGTGAGGGAAGACTACCTCGATAATAGCACAGAAGCCAAGTCTGTAAGTCTTACTCCTATCCAACTCTGCACCTTGTCATACTGTTATTGGGTTCATAAGTTGTTCTAAAATCCCTGACTCTTTACTGGACATGAGCAATGTGACTATTGGATGACCATTTTCCCAGCGCAAAAAACCGAGGCCTTTTATTCAGGCAAACAAATGGCATTCCCGGTCTTCTGGAAGTCTGGGCATCAAGGCTCAATGTCCTGTTGATTGAGCTGGGGATACAGCACAGCTGAATCAAGTAACCAAGAAATGAGCGTGCAGCCCTTCCTCAGAACTGTAGAGAGCTCACTGTACTTTGCAGAAGTAAAGTGGTGGTGGTGGGGAGTGTTAACTGCGTTGACATAGTTAACCAGTGGTTCTCAAATTGTATGGCTTACGAATCATCTGGGAACCTCCTGTTAAATGTCGATTCTTGGGCTACAGCCCAGGAGAGTCCGATTTAGGAGACTTGAAGTGGGGCCCAAGAATCTGTTTTCTTAACAGGTGCCACAGCTTAATGCAAGGTTAATGAGAACCAGATGGGTTCAGTTCCAGTAGACTTCTTAGGTTGGCTTGGAGAACTAGTAGTTTCCTGGAGATTAGAGTAGAGCTGCTTCATTCCTGACACTTTGAATTCATTTTAGAAACTTGGTTGTACTTCCAAAGGACCCTCAGACCCAGGGGACCCTTGACTAGAGAGTTCTGGCTTCTGGGCCAGCCTAAGAATGTAGAAACTTAGACTGGGAAGTGTTGGCTCACAATGGAAGTCCCTGCACCTTTGCCGGTACTAAACCCTATATCTAGAAGGTTCTGAATGGAGGGCAGGAAGCTAGGTAAGATCTCAGGCAACTAACTTTCTGTGCAAGGACACTTATCAAAGAAGGTTGGCGTGTTTTTTGTTTTGTTTAAAATTTTTTTTAACATTTATTTATCTTTGAGAGAATGAGAGAGACAGAGCATGAGTAGGGGAGGGGAAGAGAGAGGGAGACACAGAATCGGAAGCAGGCTCCAGGCTCTGAGCTGTTTATTAGCACAGTGCCTGACGTGGGGCTCGAACCCATGAACTGTGAGACCGTGACCTGAGCTGCGGTCTGACGCTCAACCGACTGAGCCACCCAGGCACTTCAGTGTGGGTTTGTTTTTTGAGAGAGAGAGCACAAGGAGAGGAGAGGCAGAAAGAGAGGAAGAGAGAGAGAATCCCAAGCAGGCCCCACACTGCCTGTCGGTGCAGAGCGAGATAGGGGGCTTGAACTCAAATTGTGAGATCATGACCTGAGCCGAAACCAAGAGTCAGAGGCTTAAAACTCTCTGTTCCATCTGATCCCTCTATTCTGTCTTGAGTACCTTAGGTCAGATCCTTATTAACTCTGGATTTGACTACAACAAGTAGCCTTTCAACTGGTACCTCCTCCTGTTCATTTCATGGCCTCCTTAGCACCACTGGCCAAGTCCTCTTCTCAAAATTTGGCTCCCAGCATGCTTCTGCTCATGTGCTAGACTCTGAGTTCCTTAGAGGAAATTCAAGGTCTCCCTGTGACATGATCCCAAAGCACTTTTGTTGCCTCATCTACTTTTACTTTTCCCCCAACGAAGGCAGCTTGCTCAACTCACAGGAGGTCTCTTCACTGCTCCTGAACCTCTCTCCTTCAAGTGCTCTGTGCGGATTGATCCAGGCTGGAATTCTTCAGTTCTTGAATTTCCAAACACTTAGCGGCTTTGTTAAGGAACTTATTTTTGTCTCTCTGATGTTACAGTTAGTAATTACATGTGTATCTCCCTCACTGGATCACACATTGAGAACCCAGACTCCCGAATTATGTAATTTTTCATCTGTATCCCCCATAAGCACAGAATGCCTAGCAAGGCCTTTTATACATGTATTGATTGGCACAATAATTGCTTAAATTGAACTGGGAATTGCAAAACATTGTTTCTAATTAAGACTATTTGCAAAACTTGATTACTGATTAACAAATATTTGTTAAGGCCCTGCTATATGCAAGCACTGTATAGGTCTTGAGGTCGTAAGTGTATGTTAGGAAATCTTATTCTGTTCCACAACAGAACTATGAGATGATTTCTTATGTGGGGTTTTGAGTTCTGACAAATATATCCGAAAGGAGAGGTGACCCTCAACAAGATCCCACAGTTACACAGAGTAGGATCCCTCTCCAGTGACATACGAATAGCTTGAAAATGGGTTTATGAACATGCAGGGAGGAAACTCTATATCTGCTGTTTGCTAGGTTTCTCTGTGTCATCCCTTTCTTTTCTTCCTTCTTTTTTCCCTGAGTAGTGAGGAGAACTTTGTAAAATCCATACAAAACTGAAAAGACAGCTGTGCCATCACTGATCTTTTATTTCTTAATGTGAAGGTGGGTAAATTGAGCCAGGAGAGAGTAAATCACAGTTTCCACTAGTCTTCATGGATCAAGCCTCCTGCTTTTAGCAACAGTTCTTTCCCATTGTTTTATTAAAGCCTCACTTGCCTGGAAAGAGGAGTCTGACCTTTAACTTTCTATTCTGGGCTCATTTTGGAGATGATAATATCACTAGTTGCCAGAAAACTAGTTCTCTTGATCCTTGGTGGCTGGACATCTCTGTCTCTCATGGAAACAGTACCCAAGTAGCTTCTTTCTCCCAAAGGGATAGGTGGGTGGGTGGTATTGCCAAATGCCTGTCCCGTACTTTGAGTACAGAGTGAAAATGAAGAAAGAACATTTATTTCCACCTGATGTTTCTGTCCTTCTTTGTCCCTGAAACATACCTTCAAATGGGCTCTTGTCATGGTCACTTGCATGTTTATCTCTTGTAGTATCGGGATGCCCTTTACAAGTTCATGGTGGATACTGCTGTGCTTTTGGGAGCTAATAGTTCCCGAGCGGAGCATGACATGAAGTCAGTGCTTAGATTGGAAATTAAGATAGCCGAGGTAAGTCTTAATGTGAAATCTCTTTCTTTTTTCTCCCTTATTTAAAAAAAAAAGTATATTATGAGTGAAAAGAAATATAAAAATAGCATTCTATGACATTGTCCTTTGGGCCCGAGGTATAATTAATAGCATCCTGTCTGCGAAGTAACAGGAAGAAGAACCATGACAGAGAGAAGAGCTCTTCACTCCTTCTGTCTCCCTGCTTGAAGCCCAAGGTCCAGATGCCGCTCAGCTGTGGCTAAAGAGCAGCACCAGGGAGATCCTCTATGTTTTCCTAAAAAACTTGTGTGTGGTTCCTAGAGAAGAATAGTTAGTTAATAAATCTGTATTGATTTTGCTTGAGGGAAAGGTTATTTCTTAATGTTTTTTTAAAATTTATTTGTGAGAGAGAGAGAAAGAGAAAGAGAAAGAATAGGGGATGGGCAAAGAGAGAGGGAGACACAGAGTCCGAGGCAGGCTCCAGGCTCTGAGCCGTCAGCACAGAGACCGATGCGGGACTCGAACTCACGAACTGCAAGATTATGACCCGAGCCGAAGTCGGATGCTTAAGCGACTTTTAAGATCTAGTTTATTCTTTATATCATTCCCACTCAGGGTCAGTCTGACCTAAATTAGGGCTTTGGGAAGTCTGCCTACCCAAACTAGATACTTGATATATAATTTGATGTAGAAAGTATATAGGGCATGCTGCTAAGCATTTTTTAGCTGCTATTCTGGTCCTACCTTGTACCTAATCCTGTTTTTCATTCTTTTCTTGTCCCACTTAAATGTCATTGTGTCACATGCTATGTTCTGTATAAGTTACTTTAAGTTCTTTCAGGTTCAGGGTAGAAATCTAAGAACACACTTGAGGGGGAATAACGAGAAATCCTCAGTGGTTAGCTTTGTTCAGAGTATCACTTCTTTTATAGAAGAAGCAAAGTAAAAGCCCCTATACATTCTCAGGACCAGAGAGAGCACATGTGATATATGCTTGTGGGGATACCTTGTAGTGGACAAAAAATGATACTTTAATCAAGAAGATCTTGCATACGGATTGGTAGTCTTTTGTAACAGAAGTTGGTAAAGATACAGAGTTGTGTGTGAGTCCAGGTGTCGCTTGGTTTCGTGTTGGGCAAAGTGGTGGTGTGGTGTTGAGGTATAGAGTAGGAGTGATTGGTAAGGGTCGGGAGGAATTCGTTTCTCTCAGCTGCGGTGATGTACTTGTGTACCTCTGTCGAGACTCCTACTCGCAGAGCAAAAAGTTCATTCCCGTGTGTCACCTTTGAGAAGCGTGTGAAGATGGCTGCGGATGGTCTGGAGTCAGAGACTGGGCCCCTCAGTCATGTCTAGAGGCCATCTGGATTCCCTTCCCAGGCAAAGGGGAGATGCAGAGCTCTAATTTGGACTGAAGCTCCGATACAGGGGAGAAGGTCTTGCCCTGAGCCAGGGATTTGGACCAAAAAGGGAACTAAAAACAGCTGGGCTGAGGCAAGACTAGGAGTTGTCGAGAGGCTAAATGAAGTGACAAATCCATGGCGTGGGGGAAGTAGTTGGCAGAAAGCTGAAAACAGCTCTGAGGCCAAAGGGCTTCACTCTGGGGCTGTGAGCCCTAGTAGAGAGCGAGGAGAAACATTCTCTGAGGTAACGAGTCAGGTACAGCCAGGAAGCTGTTTATAAGATTCGTGAAGGCTCTCCCATGGAGGCTGAGGAGGAAGAAGCTGAGGGCACTGAAGCATTTAGAAAAGAGGGGGCGGATGTCTGTCCCTCAGCCCTGTGTGATTTTTGTCTTGAAAAATCTATGGTGCATAGGTTTTTGCCCAGCCAGTGACTCTCATCTCCCATCTTTTACACCCCTAGGTCATTCAAAATTAGTGGGACACACACAGTACTAGGGAAACTTCTGCATCTGGGGAGATAGGACAGCCTAGCCAAGCACAAAAAGTCCACATCAATCTAGCCATGCAAGTGGGCATTTAACCACTACCAGCTAGAGAGAAGTGTGCACAAAGGAAGGTCTTGTTGGTAGAGTAGCCCTTGTGTTAGGAGCCAAGTGTAGTTCAGCTACAAAGTTTTGACCGAGACAATGAATGTTGGGCAACGTTCTGAATCCTAGTTCAAACTATGGGAGTGGTGATGGTGGATGGCGGTGCTAGGGCAGGGGAGTCCTGCGTGAGGTGTGAGGTAGGAGGTGGCAAGTTTAATGCAAGGGAATCAGATGATGGAGGGCCTTATGGCAAAAGCAGAACCCGGTTTAGGGCTTTGGGGAGCTGCTTCCTGTCCATGGAAGTGATTGAGGTGGCCCTTGAGGAAGATAATCATTGCTGCTCTTCTTAGAGTCATCACAGCAGAGGCTAGAAGCTTAGATTTGGTATCGGCACAGTGGCCAAGAGCCTGAGTATTGGGAATAGAAAGAGTGTGAAGAGTCAGGGCTGGACATGTAGACTTGGAAATATGTAGTTGGGTGGTAACTGAACTTATCCCCCAAGCAGTGGTGACGGGGGTGTCTCAAGGCCAGAGAAAGCAGAGGGAAGAGGGGAGGGCAGGTAATGAGCTGTTGCCAGAATGATCACAGATGGCAGTGGTATCGTGATAGTCCAGTGTTCTTTCGTGAAAATATGTGTCTCAGTTGCTTAATCTCAGTTTGGCTGTGAAACCTAAGCCAGTAATAGATTTTTGTCCATTCACATTACTGGTGAGGAAAGGATTTGGGAAGTTATTTTTATAGTGAGGACAGTGTTTCACACTGAACAGGACAGGAAAATTTCTTTTTATTATCATAATCCTAATTTTGCCTAACGTGATGCCTTTTCCCTCTCTCTCCCAAGTTCAGCACTGCACCGAAATCTTGAAAACCTTTACGATTCTAGGCAGATGTTTTGGCACATGTAGAAAGTAGTCATGCATCAAGAAATGGTTCGTTTGAAAAAGTAACCAAAGTCTCTTCCCAACAGATCATGATTCCACATGAAAACCGAACCAGTGAGGCCATGTATAACAAAATGAACATTTCCCAGCTGAGTGCTATGATTCCTCAGGTTGGTGAAAGTGGTCTAGGAAATTTGATCTTAACTGGTCATTTTACAAGTGATTTTGCATCGTGTGTGTAAACTTTTACCTTGTGAAACCTACCAGTCTTACTGGTTATCATCCTATTTGTCACTCACCACATGGACTATCCTTTGTGCATCAGGATGCTTTCTTCTGTAGGGAGCAGACCACCTTTCCAGGAATGACTTAAAAACGTAAAGCCCATTTTCTTACATGACAAAAGTCTGGATACAGGTGGCTCTTGGTGTTGCTCTTGCTGTTTACCAGTGTTGTCAAAGACCAGAGTTCCTTCCTGCCACTCCACTCGCCTTAGCGTGCTGGCTTTTTTACTTCCTGTGTGGTGTCTCAGGGTTGCGAGGTGACTGCTGCAGCTCCACATATCACAGCTGGCATCACGGCAGGAGAAAGGGGAAGGGCCAGGATAGCCATGTGTGTCTCTTTCCCCAGGAAAAAACCAAAGCCTTCCCAGAATATTGCCAGATACCTTCCCTTTACTTCTTCAGTAAGACCGGGAATCTTGGCCATCCCTTGCCTACGAGGGGAGGGAGGCCGCAAGTGAGTAACTGCTTTTCCATTTCAATAGTGGACACAGGCAAGGGAGGAAAAAAAGGAAAAGATAGGAAATGACTTTTGGGGTAGCCAGTTAAAAACACCAAGTTAGTGGTGCTCTGAAGAGGGGACACTTGGTACTTCTTGCTGCCTATTTTTCCCTGTGTAAGAAAGGCTGCACCCAGAGGGGAGGCCAGTAACATGCGGGGCATCTGTGCGTGGACCCCGGTAAATGGGTGCCGGGAACAGGGGTGAGGGTAAGCATAAGCATGGAGTGTGTGCGAGAGGAGTGGGAGGCAGGAGACCGGGTCAGGGTAGAGAATGAAGGAGGGAGAGCTAAGGAGAGTGGGAGGGCGCTGGAGGGGCCGGGGCGTGAGTGTGCCTGTCACCAGGTGAGGGGGTGCTGTCTGTGGGCAGACGGTGCAGAACACGTGTGGAATCTATGATCCAGACAATAGGTCTGGGTGGCAGGGACCAGTCGTTTCTTTTGTAGATTTGAGCAGTTATCTCTCTCACTTTGGTCACAAATCCATTACAAGCAGTGGACTATGTTCAACCAACTAGATTTGCCTTTCTCCTTGTTTGCTGCCCAACAGATGCTCTCTCCCTCAGTGTTTTTTTCTCTCTCTTCAGTTTGACTGGCTGGGCTACATCAAGAAGGTCATCGATTCCAGACTCTACCCCGGTCTGAAAGACATTGGCCCCTCAGAGAATGTGGTTGTGCGTGTCCCGCAGTACTTTAAGGATTTGTTTAGGATATTGGGCTCTGAGAGGAAGAAGTAAGAACTTTCTTTTGCATTTTACTGTGACTTTTGTTTTTCTTTTTATATTATAAGGCCTTTCCTCACACACCTTTGGTATAACTATTGTTAAAGAAAGTTACATCAAAAGAGTCTTAGGGACAGTTGTGGTGCCCTTTGTGACAGATTGGCCAAAATGATCGTCTGGTGTAATTTACTTGCTGTGATCCAGCAAGTACACAATGTTTTTGTCCCTTATTTCTTGTCTTTCTCCATGTTTTCTTTCTGAAAGCCTAAATTGTTTCCTAGTTTTGGGAACTAGTTATATAACGATGTTATTTTCTGAGATTTCTATATGAATACCTTTTTTTTTTCCAGTTCACTCTTGGTCCTTTACTGCTTTTTTTTTTTTGGTTTCTATTTAGCCTGTAAGTCCCTTTGTTGCAATATTACGGAAGCCCCTGTGCTGACTAAGAGTACTCAGATCACTGTGGAAAAATTGCACTGATGAAACAACTTCAGGAACTGTCTGGTTTTCCTTATCTTAAAGCATGTTTTAGAATTTGTTGCTTTGCTATTTCAGCACTACAAAATAAGGAAATCCTAAAAATGCCCATGAAAGAATTGTACATCTTGATGAAGCCATTCAGATTTGACTACAGAAAATGAAGCACAGGAAGGTCAAGTCATTTTCAAAGGCAATTTACCAGGCTAGTTGCCAGGCCATGATTAAAATTATATTTTCTTACTTGGACTCAGACCAGGCTATCTTGCCGGAACTTGCGTTAACAAAGAAAAGACGCCTGCCCAAGTCCTAGAAATAAACTTCAGCATCCACCCCTACCTGTGGAAACACTTAAACACTTTGGAAGAGCTGCTTTTCCTTTTAAGATGATATTTTCTCATCATAAAAGCAATATATGTTCATTAAGGAAAGCATACAGAAAAGGGAGAGAAGAAATAATACATTTACTTAAAATCCTACCATTTAGAGATAAACAGTGATCCTATGAGAATTTTCTAAGTGAAAGTTGAATCTAGAGCTACGTAAGTGTATATGGAGTGTGGAGCCTGGCTATTCAAAGTGTGCTCCCTGGACGAGCAATGCTGGCAGCGTCACCTCGTCATCTCGGGTCCTTGGTGAAAATACTGACCCTGAGGCCTCTCCTGCACAGAGGCTGATGCAGTGGTTCTGAGGCGAGACCCCAGAACCTGGATTTCCACAAGAACCCCAGGAGAGTCCTTCAGTTAGGTTTTTTTTGGGGGGGGTGGAGTGTTACCATTGCAGGATTTTTTACCTCAATACCCAGGGTTCGTTGTCTGGCCGCTTCCAGAAAATGAAGAGGTGGACAGCAAAGAAAATAAGCAGCAGGTAGAAGTTTATTAAAACGGAAGAAGAGCCAAAGTAAGAATAGCACAAAAGCTCTCTTTCTAGAGAGGAGGGCCTTTGAAAGTGAATACCCCTGACTATGGGCACATGACTTTATTTTATAGGGTTTTGGTCCCTTCCTCCTGCCCCTTTTTTTCTTTGTTGGCCCGTTAACTGTAGGTGCTGAGTTGTTCATTTCTGTGGGAAACATGAGGAGGGAGTAGGGAGTGTTCATTACAATTTTAAGGAAAACTTTACATATGAGGGAGATTTTCTCATGGTCAGGCCTGAGGGAGTTTCTCTCATGGACAGACGTTCCCAGCACTCTTAAAATATGTGTATTTTTTTCTGTGTTCAGGGACCTCAAGTCCTAACCTTTCCCTCTCTACCTGTTTAACCCTATCTTTTCCTTGTCATATCACTACATTTGAAGACATACTTGTGTTAATCACCATTATGACTAATAGTTACCTTTGATCTTCTTTTCAGTGTTTTATTTGTTTTTGAGAGAGAGAGAGAGACAGAGCATGAGTGGGGGAAGAACAGAGAGGGAGGCACAGAATCTGAAGCAGGGTCCAGGCTTTGAGCTGTTAGCACAGAGCCCTACATAAGGCTCAAAGCCACAAACCGTGAGATCATGACCTGAGCCAAAGTCCGATGCTTAACCAACTGAGCCACCCAGGTGCCCCAATAGTTACCTTTGATCTTAGAAAGAAACCAGACTCTTTTTTTTTTAAATTAATTAATTAATTTATTTTTTTACAAATAGTTTATTATCAAATTAGTTTCCACATAACACCCAGTGCTCATCCCCACAAGTGCCCTCCTCCATGCCCACCCCTCCTCCCCCCCACATCCACCAGTCCTCAGTTTTTGTCAGCATTCAAGAGTCTCTCATGGTTTGCCTCTCTGCCTTTCCCCCACCATTTCCGCCCTTCTTCTCCCCTTGGTCCTCCGTCAAGTTCCTCCTAATCCTCCTATACGTGCACACATATGATATTTGTCTTTCTCTGCCTGACTTATCTCGCTCAGCATAACACCCTCAAGGTCCATCCATGTTGCTACACATGGCCAGATTTCATTGTGAAAGAAACCAGACTCTTGTTCCTACTTTATAGATGAAGAAGCTGAGGGAAAGTGACTTCCATACCTCGATGTGGATGTAGAACTGAGATTCTAACCTGGGCTACCTTCATTTCTGCATCCTGTCTCTTACGTACATGTCCCTGTATGGAAAAGAGTCTCTGTTCAGACATTTCACTGCTAGTTTTGGAGACAATTCCCCTGGCATTTCTAGGTTACAAAGCCATCCTGGGCTGCTGTTGGCTGGTCATCCCTTGACGGGTGCTTCCCTTGTACAGCATGCCCCCAGGCAGCCTCGTGGTGTGAAGGTTTTCTTTCCTACCGAGTGGCTGTGGGGGCAGTGGCACTCGCTCCCTGGCAGGTGGTGGCGCACGGCGCAAAACTAGAGCGATGACATCCCCCAGAGGTGGTGCCAGAGGCTATATTGGCTCTTGCAGTTCAGGAAGTAAGTGGCCGGGGCAGGACCATTTGGAGGCACAAGCTGGAGGCTGCCTGTGGTGAACAGGAGTTGGTGGTCACGGTGGAGAGAGGGTGAGGACGCTGTGATGTGCTGGGTCCTTCAAGTTATGCCCATCTCATCGTAACTCCGTGTTGAGTGATCTCATGTAAACGGTTTGAAATCAACTCTGGTGGGAATATTCACACCATGGAAATTGGGAAATTCTACCCATCAAGTGTTTTGGAAACCCAGTTGTGAAACATTTACTAGCATGTCATTGGTTGAGAGGTGGTGCAATTGTCCCTCCCTTTCTGTTCTTCCCTCAGCTCTCCCCGACTCCAGGCTTGCAGCTGCCTCAGACGATCAACCATCTGATTTGGTCTGGGGGGCAAAGTGGGAGGGGGGGGCGCTGAGGAAGGATGGGTTTAGAGAGATTTTGCTTGGCGTCTTCTTCCCGGCAAGACCTGGTCTAGAGATCATCTGCATCAGTGTTTTTTTTTGTTTTGTTTTGTTGTTTTTTGGTTTTGTGTTTCAAGCAGGCTGGCCTAAAGCAAACCCTTGGAGATTTTGCCAAGCCTCTGTGATCTTTCCTGCCTTCAGTATTAGTTTAATATAAAGCAAGCACAGTGTACGGTGAGATGATTCTTGTTGGACATAGGCTTGTAGAGGCTTACCTGGAAAATGTACTCTCATGTAGACCTCTTACAGGGATCGGTGCTGCCGAGGGTGACCTAGGGCCTTGTTGCTCAAAGTATGACTCTGGAAACCACTATAGGCCTGGACTGAGAGCTTGTTAGAAATGCAGAAATCAGGCTCCGCTTCAGACCTACTGCAATTTAGTAAGATCCCCAGGGGATTCATGTACACATTAAAGTTTAAGAAGCACTGATCTGGGATTTAGAAAGTCCTTAAATTTAGCTGTGTGCGCGGAAAGATGAGGAGATAGAGTTTTCCTAGACCAGTGGTTCTCAAGCCTGACAAGCATTGGCACTTCCTGAAGGGCTTGTTAAAATAGACTGCTGGGTCCCATCCCATAGCTCCGATTGATTAGATCTGAGGTGAGGCCAAGGCTTTTCTATCAAATTCTCAGGTGATGCTGTAGCTGCTGGTCCAGGGACACACTTTGGAACCATTGCCTTAAGTGTACCTTTGAGCAGCCTCTAGGATTTAGGAAGATCTCTTTGGCTTTGAGAAACTTTGAGAAGAACCCGTTTGGCCTACCTCAGGTAGTTTGACTTAGAGGACCATATACAAGCTCTGGAATCTGAGGAGCAAATGTTAGTTCTGGATTTGCCACGTAATTGCTAGTCCCATGAACTCGGATCTTTGTTTTCTTCGTTTGATAATGAGGGTAATGATAAGTAACCCATAGCATTGTCATGAGGATCACAAAAGGTACTTAAATCTCTTCAATGCAAGCAAATAGAAGTTGTCACTAATTGACAAGGGGCAGCAAAAGCTTCTTTAGAAATCTTATCCCAGTCAGAGGCTTTGGGAAATGATTTCATATTGCGCTCTCAGTGGCGGGTTCTCTCCTGAGATATTTTGCTTTCCTCTGCTTTATTTATTGCCATTTGGGGAAATTACCATACTGCTGAAAATGCTTTTTGAAAAAAAAAGATATTATGTGTTATTTTCAAGGACTATTGCTGAATCTGATTTTTGTTTTGTTTTTTTGATATATGTGAGCATTAAGTGGCAGTGATTCAGTCATTATGGTCAGATCTGTTTCTGGCGTGGTAATATTAGCACGGCAAAGCTGCACTTCCCAGCACTCCGGCGGTATATTTATAACACACTGAAGCAGCTCATCAGCACCATTGTCTTGCTGTGCGAGCTTC
Organism: Proteles cristata cristata; assembly: GCA_017311185.1. Taxonomy (NCBI): domain Eukaryota; kingdom Metazoa; phylum Chordata; class Mammalia; order Carnivora; family Hyaenidae; genus Proteles; species Proteles cristata. Next base: position 26,327 of record JAESUZ010000482.1, on the reverse strand, counting down.
CCTGCATTCCATCTTCCAGCTCACGGAGGTCTCGTTATGGTGTCGTCTTAGTAATGCCTTGCCCATGAAGGCCTCACCTGCCATGCCTTTTTCACACCCACAGATTTCTTCAAAGCTTTTGGGGTCTTTTGACTGGCCAGAAAACCTTTGTTGAATTAGAGACATTAATTTATCCCCCTGTAGCATGGGAAATGCACACAGGCTTCTGAGGTAGATACACCTCTGTCTGGTCTGGCCTCCATCGCTTCTTACACTGGTTCTCCACCTTGTTTGCACATTGGACTCAGCTGGGGAAAACCTAAAAACAATATTTATGAGGCACCTGGGTGGCTCAGTCAGTTGGGCATCCGACTTCAGCTCAGGTCATGATCTCATAGTTCGTGGGTTCGAGCCCTGCGTCGGACTCTGTACTGACAGCTAGCTCAGAGCCTGGAGCCTGCTTCAGATTCTGTGTCTCCCTCTCTCTCTGACCCTCCCCTGCTCATGCTGTCTCTTTCTCTCTCTCTCTCTCTCTCTCTCTCTCTCTCTCTGTCTCTCGTTCTCTCTCTCTCCCTCAGAAATGAATAAAAACATTTAAGAAAAAACCAATATTTACGCTGGATCCCACCCTAAATAGAGATCTGACTTAATTGGTCTGGAGTGGCCTAGACATGTATCTGGACTTTTTAAACACCTCGAGTGGCCCTAACAAGTTGGAGATCCACTGACTATGCGATCATGGGGAGTTACTTAATGGTTCAAGGCCTCAAGTTTCTTTATATGTAAGATAGGCGCAAGAACACCTCTCCTAGAGTGGGGGTGCCTGCACTTCCCCAACCCCCAGCATACTTGCACCACACTGCTTCTTCAGCCACCGCCATCAGGCCCCTCCAAACAACCTCCCCACTGAACCCCGCTCTTCACTGTCCCTCGAGGGAGTGTCTTCTGAGCTCATGTAAGCGTATCTGCTGGCTGTGGACCTTCTTCTACTCTGTACCTGCGGATTCAGCACAATTCTCACCCCTAGGGAGAACATACAGACCTGCCGTTGCGGTCAGTCAGGCTCGCCTCCTTTTTTTTTTTTTTTTTTTTTAAATTTTTATAGTTTGTTTATTTTTGAGACAGAGAGAGACAGAGAATGAGCGGGGGAGGGGCAGAGAGAGAGGGAGACAGAATCTGAAGCAGGCTCCAGGCTCTGAGCTGTCAGCACAGAGCCTGATGCGGGACTCGAACCCATGAACCATGAGATCTGACCTGAGCCGAAGTCGGACACTCAACCAACTGAGCCACCCAGGCACCCCAGGCTTGCCTCCTTTGACACTGAGACACTGGGCCCTGATTGCTGCCTGCTGTGTCTTCTCTGTGGCCAGACATTCCACCTGTCCCTGTGAGTGATGACCCTGCTCACCATTTTCTCCAATACACAGGTGATTGCTAATTATTTAGCCCGTCTGGAGTTCATAATCCTGCCTCACAGCCCAACACCTTCTAGTCTTTAGGCACAGCTCCATCTCTGTTCCTCTCACAAACGGAATCTTTTTTTTTTAATGTTTGTTAATTCATTTTGAGAAAGCTCATAAAAATGTTCAAAATATTTTGAAATAGTCAAGACAACTATATGAAGTGTGGATTTATATCTACTGTAATTGTATTAACCTAATCCTATGTGGGTAATGTGTCTTGAAGAATTAACCAATAGCATTTGAAGGATTAACTCATGACTTTTGAAAATATCTTTATTTCATTTTCTTTTGAAACTCCTATTTCTGTATTTGTTAGAAGCATTCTTTTTTTTTAATGTTTTATTTATTTTTTGAGAGAGAGATAGAGACAGCATGAGCAGGGGAGGGTCAGAGAGAGAGGGAGTCACAGACTGAAACAGGCTCCAGGCTCTGAGCTCGCAGTCAGCACAGAGCCCAACGTGGGGCTCGAACCCACGAACCGCGAGATCATGACCTAAGCGAAAGTCGGACGCTTAACCGACTAAGCCACCCAGGCGCCCCTGTTAGAAGTATTCTTAATATGTTAGTCCATTAGTATATGTCTATATAAATTAAAATAACTATTTTTTAAATGTTTATTTTTGAGAGAGAGAGAGAGAGAGAGCGGGAGACCAAGTGAGGAGAGGGGCGGGGGGGAGGGGACAGAGCATCTGAATTGGGCTCTGTGCTCACAGCAGAGAGCTCGATACGGGACTCAAAACTCACGAACTGCAAGATCATGACCTAAACCAAAGTCGGCCACTTAACTGACTGAGCCACCCAGGCGCCCCTAAAATAACTATTGTTAGCATATTTCAGTAACTATGTACTGGGTGTAATGGTGACATATATTTAATTGCCTAGAGTACACATCCACCGGGTTAGAGCGCCATGCAAATGAGAGTGTGGGTGGTTCTTAATGGGCCAGATATCATCATTGTGTCACATGGCTCTTACGTGGCTGCACAACCCAAGAGCCATCTCACGAATGTGTGTTATTAGTCACCATGGTAATGACACAGTTGAGAGGGGATGGGTCATTAAAAATTCATCATCACTTTTGAGTTAGAAATTAACTCAGGTCACACATCCTTCTGAGGTCAGGGCATCTTTGCTTATAGAAAAAGGCAACTGAACAAAATGGAATAGATTTTTAGACATACCAGTTAAAGGCACTACATGAGTAGTATATGAGAGTATATGGGGTCGTTCGTATGTTTGGAAGTGAACAGTGACAAAAAGTATGGAATTTATTCTTTAAAATATTTTTTTAATGTTTTATTTATTTTTGAGAGAAAGACAGCATGAACGGAGCGGGGGAGGGGTCAGAGAGAGAGGGAGACACAGAATCTGAAGCCGACTCCAGCCTCTGAGATGGCTGTCAGCACAGACCCCAACACAGGGCTCGAACCCATGAACCGTGAGATCACGACCTGAGCCGAAGCTGGATGCTCAACTGACTGAGCCACCCAGGCACCTTGGAGTTTACTCTTTACAGAGATTTTGCTACTAATTTTAACCTCACAGTAACCCTGTAAGATAGGGATCATCCTCCTTGTATGACAAGAAAAGATAAAATCATCAAGGTTAGGTGACAAGCTCAAGGTCATCTAAGTATAGAACCAGGGTGCAAGTCTGGATAAACGGTTTTAGCCAATATGTTGCTGTTTGTTTCCAAAAGTAAGAATTCATCTGCATTTTATCAAGTCACCTGATACTTCTGGGGTATGGACAGTTTCTAAGACATGAAGGGCTAAGCAACAGTGGATTCCATGCCCTGAGAGGGAAAGGAAAATGCTCATGCTGAGGCTTCGGGCTGAAATCTTCATTTCATCTCTCTGTATTGAGTGGTGAAAAGCTGGCCAAGATGGGTTGAGCTTTTTGATATTGTATCTTCTTATGTCATTTCCTAAGTACAAGTTCATAGTTTTGTATGAGCAAGAGGTCCCTCCATGGAGCTTCCCCAAGGTGTTCTGCAGAGAATCTGATATCCACCTAATTATAATAAATGTGCATTACTCTCTGTTAACAGGACCATTGCCAACTATTTGGTGTGGAGGATGGTTTACTCCAGAATTCCAAACCTTAGCAGGCGCTTTCAGTATAGGTGGCTCGAATTCTCGCGGGTAAGCTTGAAGAAGATTGCAATGTTAATGCCACTGGATAACTTTTACATGCCGGAAGGGTCGTGTATTAACTAATCCAATAAAAATCATTTTTAGGGATAGGACAGAGGGAGCTATGCAGCCCAAGCTCTACCTTTTTCTTTTCTTTTTTTTTATTAAACCTTATGTACTTACTATAAAGGACACTCAAGCTGTGCTTTGATGAGGCCATATAAAGATATTTGCAGCAGTATTTGGGACAATCTTAGTGTTTTTTTTTTTAATTTAAATCCAAGTTAGTTAACATATAGTGTAATAATAACTTCAGGAATAGAATTTAATGAGTTATCACTTACATACAAAGCCCAGTCCTCTTCCCAGCAAGTGCCCTCATTAATGCCCATCACCCATTTAGCCCATCCCCCCACCCAACACCCTGCTACCAACCCTTGGTTTGTTCTCTGTGTTTAAGAGTCTCTTAGAGGGGTGCCTGAGTGGCTTAGTCGGGTAAGCGTCCGACTTTCGCTCAGGTCATGATCTCGCGGTTCGTGGGTTCGGGCCCCGCGTCGGGCTCCATGCTGACTGCCAGCTCGGAGCCTGGAGCCTGTTTCCGTCTGTGACTCCCTCTCTCTCTGACCCTCCCCTGCTCACACACACACTCTCTCTCCTAGAAATAAATAAAAACATTAAAAAAAAAAAAAGAGTCTCTTAGAGACCATCATATTGTTTTCCTTCCCTCTTGTCAACTTATTCCCATTTTTTCCCAGTGTTTTTAACTGAGTCACTCTCATTACAGTTTTAATATGTCTTAGTGATATATTTGTAACTATTTTTCATTTTCAGTATTCTGAATATTCAAAATATACATGATAAACATATTAGATGATAGTGTTTCATCTTCAGGGATAGAATTTTGTCTTTAACTATAACTTGACTTTCATTCAGTCTTTGAATTTATCCTAATTCTGCTAGGCCAAAGAGGCCTAAATGTAGTCTCCTCAGAGACCTGGCTCAAATGCCTGAAACACTTTTCTCTTCTCCTCCTCACCTGGTTCTTTGATCTTTGCTTCTCTTCCTCTCTGGTTCTCCTCTTCACTAACATAGGTGTTATTTTGTCTTTGAGTAATTCTCTGATTAATAGAGGACTAATGATTTTGTGGCTTTCTTGTTTTTTGTAAAAAAAAAAATTTGTAAGCAGTGATTTCATTTAACAGATGTTTTGGTTGTTAAAGGCAAGTATAGGAATTTTTGGTGAGTCATTACTGTTGAGCAGTAATATAATTATTTTGGATACATTTTGGCTTTCAAAGTCACTAGGTCTACAGAACAGCATAAACCAACTATATTTTGAGGTCATATCAAAGGGTTAAACTACAAAAGAAGTCGAATTTATATGTATATATGAAAGCATGTGTGTGTGTGTGTGTGTGTGTATTTTTAACTCCTTTGGATCACATAAAAGATAGTACCCAGCTGCTTTGCAACCTTATTGTGAAAAGAATGAGAGAGAATGGTGTAAGAAGTAGTGTGTGAAAATCTGAGGTCAGGTATGATTAGGGATGTTTCTTGAGTGTAGAGTGCTAAATATGCTATTGAATTGCCAAAGATAGCTGTAGGATCTCTTTCTGTAGAGATTTTCAAAATAGCCCTATTGCTTACCTCTGAGAGGAGCTGTACCGCTGGAAGGCAGGGGAGGAGTAGATGGATTCCAGTGCTAACCCCATCTGCCTGGGGCCAGCGGCTCGAACCTTGTTCGAGGCGCCTCCATCATGCTCAGCACCTCCCTGCCTTGCTCCTTGCCTTCAGTTTCCATTTTGAGCACTGAACTTCCAACCTCCAAGGGCAATTTAAACAATCTTTGTTTCTTTACTTTCATCACCAAGAGTAAACCTTGGAGCCTTCCAAGTTCTGCTTTGGACCCTCCTTACTTGTTTGTAAATGTTTTATTGTAATGGCTTAATTGGGACAGATGGGGAAAGCGTTTACATCTGTTTTTTACTTGGTTCTGGATGTGTCCTTTGCTATGACACAAAGTACATATGCTTTTTGGGTTGTTCACAGTGGGCCATGTTCTCAACGGACTTATGAGTGTACTACCCAGAACAGGGAAGGCCTCACTGGGCAGGAACTTTGACCACAAGTTGATGTAAGACCTTTCCTAGTGGAACTTTAGTTTCAGTAGCAGTTAAAGACTATCTAGACACTTGGACAGAAAAGCTGTGCCATTGTCCTAATCCTTCACTAAATGAAGGATTTCAAATTTCAAATGAAAATTGAAAGGAAGGGATAAATACATTTTTTTCACTGTCAAAATATTTTCATCCAGTTGTAAATATAACTAGGAACAAACAGAATTTATTTCTTCATCTCATTTTGCCATTGGCCCTACCATCTGACACACGTATGTGGGTGGGGTGTGCATTACGTTGTAGACTGTTTTCTTCAGGCTGTTTGAATTTTATTTGGCAAAAGGTTTTATCCAAGTGAACCCCAATCTGGATCAATTATCTCCCACAGGTAATTCAGGGGACCACAACTTTGTTGCCTCAGTGGGACAAATGTGTGAACTTTATCGAAAGTGCCCTCCCTTATGTTGTTGGAAAAATGTTTGTGGATGTGCACTTCAAGGAAGACAAGAAGGAAATGGTAAGTGCTGCTCCCCAGCTGATAAAAAACAATGGCTGTCCACCAGATCTGACATCAGTGTGGTCAGCAGGCTGGTGTCAGCCTTCCAGCTCTTGAAATGATGGATCTAGAAAGATAACGATAGTTAGGCTTCAAAGAAGAATTCCTACAGTACAATATTAACTAAAAATCAAACCTAGAATATAGTCATGGAAGTTAAGAAAATTTAGAAGTGAGAAAACAAGCATGAAATCACATCACCTAGAATCTGAATTTCTCCAGTAGAAGTTAAATGTGTAAAGTCAGTGCTTAGGAACAGAGACAGCCTAGATAATTTTATTATTAGATACCAGACTAGTGTAATTATAAAAGGTAAAGGTTTTCTAGTCGGGCTTCTTTGTTGTAGAAATGAGGAAGCTGGAGACCCAGAGGTGAAATGATTTGTAATATATTTAACAGCTATTAAATGATTTAGAAATAGAAATATGATGCAGGTTTTTTTTCCCCCCTACTTATGCTGTTTTCTGGAAGCTTCACAAGTGTGACATTTATTTCAGAGATGACACTCTGTGTCTATTTTTTCATTAACTTAAGAAGAAATCCTTTTATTTTGGAAATTCCTAAGCATATACAAAAAAGGAACAAGCAGTGTAATGAGCTTTGCTGTACCTGTGATCTGTGGTAATTTGTAGTTGCTGTAATGGCATAATGGCCCAACCAGATCTTTCTGCTAATAAAACATAAGATTTAGGTTTATTCATTTACTGAACAGATATTTGTTGAATACCTATTATATGCCAGGCGCTGTTCTGAGGCACTTGGGATATAGCGGAAAATAGAACAAAGATCCTTGACCTCATTGAGTTGACATTCTGATGGGTGGTGGGGGGGACACACAAGTGTGTTGGAAGATGGTAAGGACCCTAGAAAAAAGAGAAAGGAAATCAGAGTAGAGAGGAATTGGGAGAGCTGTAAGGTGAGGGTGTATTGGAAGGTGGTTGTGGGATTAAATAGGGTGGTCAAGAAAAGCCTCACTGTGAAGATGACATTTGGCAAAAATTGTAGGATGTGAGAGAATTAGAAATGGCATCTATCTGTTTTAGAGTTTTAGGCTGAAGGATTAGCTAGGGCAAAAGTCCTATGGCTGGGAGACTTCAGGGTGGTTCAGTCAGTTAAGATTCCGACTTCCGGTCAGGTCATGATCTCTTGGCTTGTGGGTTCAAGCCCCGCATTGGGTTCTGTGCTGACAGCTCAGAGCCTGGACCCTGCTTTTCAGATTCTTTGTCTTCCTCTCTGCCCATCCCCCGTTTGCACTTGCTCTTGTGGGCTCTCTCCCGAGCTCTCTCTCTCTCTCTCTTTCTTTCTCAAAAATAAATAAACATTAAAACAAAAAGCCCTATGGCTGGGTTGTGCCTGGAGGGCTTAAAGAATAGCAGGGAGGGAGGGCGTGGGGGGGCTAGAATGGAGTGAGTGAGGGTAAGAAGTAGGTGCCACAAGCAGAGTAGTAACAAGATGGTGGCATTTTGTAAGGCCTGTGGGCCTTTGTGGACTTTAATCCTGAGTGCAGTGGAGAGCTAATGCAGGCTTTTGAGCAGAGTCCTAATGTGACCTGACTTATGTTGACTCCTGTTGTGTTGAGAAGAGACTAGGGAGTCAAGGACAGAAGCCAGGAGACTGACCTAGAAAACTATTGGAGGGACCAGGTGAGAAATAATGGTAGCTTGAACCAGATGGTAGCAGTGGAAGTTGTGGAAAGGGGTTGGATTCTGAATTTAAGCTGAAATAGAACCAACATAATTTTCTGACAGATTCATTGAGGGATCTGAGAGTGAGAGCTGTGAGTCTGATTTAGTGGAAGCATGGAGTTGCTGTTAACCTAGAAGAGGAATGCTGTGGGAAACCAAATTTGGGCTTGGGAGAGATCAGGGAGTTAGTTGAGGCTATGTTGAACTTGAGGTACTGTCATACTTCCAATTGGAGATGTCAAGGAAGCAGTAGGGTATGAGTCTTGACTTTAGAACAGAGGTTGGGATTTACATTTAGAGGAGAGAGGAGAAGGTGTGAAATAGTTGTCCAGGAGAGCGGGAGAATGAGTAAACTGAGGAAGTATGCTTGTGCGGAGGTAGTAATGGTCTAGATGAAGCTGGTGGTTATGAATTTAAAGACTCCTCAGCTCTGCAGTGTGTTCTTCTTCTTATGTTTCAACTGCATTGGAGGAGAGGGTATATTTTGAATTAGAAATTTGGATTTAGCCAGGGTGGTTTTTCAGTTTTTTGGTTGTTGTTTTTTTTTTTTTTTGGCGTGCATTTTCTTTGTGATGAATTATAGTTTACAAATGTCATGAAGCAAAATACCTAGGCACAGTTAACTTGTGTAGAGGAGGAAAACGAATGTCCCCCCCACCCCCACTCCTCTAGGTTCTTGAGACCCCCAGCTGTGATAAAACACAGATTAACAAGAAAAAAAACAAACAAGTTTAATACTGTGCATACCTTCTAATTACAAGAAAGAGACCCAGGAAAACTGAGGAACTCCTAGAAATGGCCCAAGCCATCACTCTAATTACCATCCCCAGCTAAGGAAAAAGATGAGAAGATGTGGTTACAGGGGTGGGCAGGCCGGTTTTGGGAGGTTACCAGGAAAAGCACAGTAAACACAGGTGAAGTTATTCTGCAGATTTAAGTCCATGCTTTCTCCATTGATCAAAGTTGCTAGAGATGAGGGTCATCCTCTTCCTGGTAGTCGTCCTCCCCTTCCTGGTACTGGGAGGAAGATACCCTTATATTGGAAATTCCCCTCATAAATGTTAATTTCTCTCACAAAAGAGTAACTTCTCTGTTTTGAGAGATTCCCCTGTATCCGTACCTTCTCAAAAATAATCAGACCAAAAATTATGCCAAAGAGGTGTATTTTGCTTCCCTTCACTAATAATAGTTCGTCGTAGTCATTCAGATACAAATACATGGACAGCTTGGATGCAGGTGGTCAACAAACACTGATTTTAAAGGCAAACACCTAAAGTCTGTTAAGTCATAACAGTTCAAATGGTTGGTATTATGTGCTGCTCCACAGTACCAGCTGTGTGGTATTATGTGTTGATACGGTTCAGGATGAAGAATTTTCTCTGCTGTTTAAGGTCCTTTTAGGTGGACCAAGAATCAAATCGACATGAGACGGCTTAACAGGAGAAAACCACATTTAGTTTTATACAAGAATCCACACAGACATGACATTTTAAAGACCAGCAAGATGAGGCTTGTAGGCCTCCTGAGCTCGGGAGGGGGACCTGTTTGGAAAACAAACGTGGCCCTGCTGTGCGAATAGATTACTTAGGTACAGAGGAGTCTCTGTTGCTGTCTTCCAGGTTGCTTTCCTTTCCAGTGTAAATGTCGGCAGCCTAGGGGGAAGGTAAAGAGCTTTTCTGAACCTGCTAGGTTTTGATTGCTTTTGACTCAAAATAATCTTCCCAAAGTGGAACATCACTATGTATTTGCTGAAGTTTGCCTTGGAATACCATAAATCTAAGTGTATTTACCAGGATTTTGGCTGTTTTTGTGATACTTTGGGGAATTTTCTGCCAAGTTTGAGACTATATTTGAACCTGCAAGTCTCCTTGTAAATAATTCCACTGGAGAATTAATGTCTTATTTCAGAATACTCCATATTCCCATTGTGTGTTTTCTTTCACCCCTTGCTTAGAGAAAATGGATTAAGAATTTGTCAGATATTCACAGTAGTAACATTATAAGCTCTGGGAAGGATATAAAAACAAGGCACAAAGGAGGGTTTTTTTTTTTTTATTTTTTTGGCAGTAGAAGAGTTTTAAGTAATATGAAAGGTATGTGGATTAATTTGTTTTTCTCAGTTGTGGTATGAAACTCCCCTTTTCATGTGTCAAGGTGCAGTATTCTAAAATAGAGTGGATTTTGGCACTTTTCCCCCTTATTTTGATATACACGGGACCTGGAAATGGTGGGATAGTTACACAGATATTCATTTTTTACATAAATTGTTTGCCTCCCTTAAGCCAAGCGATTTGCCTCAGGGAATACTTAAGTTGGAAACTTATAAGAGAAATATCTGGCTTTTTATAGCCTTGTTACAGGACTCTCATCCAAGAACCACCTGGAACCACTGATTTACTTGAAAAACATTCTGTGTTATTAACTACAGCCCAAAGGAAACAAAACAAAACAAAACCATAAAGATCCCCAGTGGGACAAATTCCAGAGACTCTAACTCAAAAGGAAGGCTGCCATTGTTTGATTTACAAAAAAGATTGCTAAGCATATGAATACATTCAGAAGGTTACATTTCAGGTACTTGTCAGACTTTAATGTATATACCAATTGAATGGGGAAACCTTGTAAAAATGCAAAATCTCATTGCATTTCACCAAGGATCTTTTTACCTTAGGTCTGGGTTAGGACATAAGAACTTGCGTAGCAAGTTCCCAAGTGGTGCTGATGTTGCTGGTTCAGGGACCACACTTGGAGTAGCAAGGCCTTTGCATCATTCATTTTCTTGTGTAGTTCCCATCAGAGTCCTATGTCTGGTGATAAATGTGAACAGGTTCAGCTGGTGACTCAGACAGCAGTACTTTGTTTACCTAAGCCTGTTGCATTAATGCAAGTAACTGCTTCAGTTTTTCCATCACTGAACATTTCTTTGTTCACATTGTTTTAAATGGACTTTGTCAAACTTTGTATGGGTTCCAAGCTTCATGTTGTTGTTGTTGTTGTTGTTGTTTTTCCTTTTAACTAACTAAATTTCCTTTGAAAACTGGTACCTAGGTTCCTCCAAGGGACTTCCTACTTCTCAGTATCTGTTTCTATAGTCTCTTAATGGTGGGATTGGCCCAGTGACCCAAGCAGTTCACTTTGAGGTTTTCCTTGTAGAGAAGAAAGCCCCCCTTCCCCCCCCCAACCAAGATTCTCTTCACTGGGGAAAAAAAACAATTCCAAGTTGCTATTTCTTTTCCATTTCCTATATGCAAGTTGTTTATGCACACAGACACACACATATACAGTCAGACTAACTCACACATAACTATGGGAGTTTCACAATTTAAATTAGAAATGGGAAGGATAGCATGTAGCAAAAGGAGAATTGTTCACTTTAAAACTGCCTAAAGAGGCAATATGGAAGAATTTCATGCCTTTCAGAGAGTGAGACAGGGCCTTAACCCATGTGGGACTGACTGCAGGACAGGCCATTTGAGTGAGAATAGGGAGTTGCAGAACTCTTTGGACAGTGGTTGTCTTTGTTACCTAAAGTGGCACTAGCCAAAAGAACTTGAATATGAGCCACATGTAATTTTACATTTTATAGCAGTCTCATTAAAAAAGTAAAAGGAAACAAGTGAAATTAGTTTTAATAATATATTTTGTTCAACCAAATGTATCCAAAATGTTAGCATTTCAGCAGGTAATAAGTATAAAAATTATTAATTTTTTAAAATGTTTATTTTTGACTGAGAGACAGAGGCAGATTGGGAGTGGGTTAGAAGCAAAGAGAGGGAGACACAGAATCTGAAGCAGGCTCCAGGCTCTGAGCTGTTAGCACAGAGCCCGATGTAGGGCTTGAATTCATGAACTGTGGAGTCATGACTTGGGCTGAAGTTGGATGCGTAACTGACTAAGCCACCCAGGCGCCCCTGAAGGTTATTAATATGATAGTTTATATGCCCTATTTCATACTAAGTCTGAAATCTCATGTTTATTTTATACCTGTGGCACATCTCATTTCAGACTACCCACATTTCATGTGTTCGTTGACTACTTGTGACTACCATATTGGACATGTAGTTACCATATTGGACAGTGCCCATTTAAGAATTGAAAGTGGGATCCCTTGAGTTCCATGTGGTGGGGCTTAGTCCTTGGGTGAGAGAGTGTGCTTATAGCCAGGTTTGGGAGGGCAGGGTCATTGGTCTCTGACCAAATGGATTTCATACAGGGCTCTAATATCAGAGGGGAAGGACTCAAGCAATACCAGGATTCATGGCTTGGGAACCAGGGTTCTGAGTTGGAGTTAAGCTGATACTTGGTGAGGATGTTTCAGGTTCCCTTGTATATTATCTTAGAGGAAGAGATAGATTCCAGATGTTGCTCTGAGGTTAGCACCTAGGAGTCTTGGTTCTCATTGGTGCATAGACAGGGTGGAAGGCAGTCTGTAAGTTAAAGGCGTTCAGTGCCTTGAAGTTGCAAACAACTTGGTCAGGCTGAAAGCCAGAGCTTCCAAGCTTAAGTAACCCACACAGGCAGTGAGTAACATTAAATAACATACAGGAATAAAGCTGGCTAGGTGTCAGCAAAAGCTAGGGCAAGTCTAATCATGAGTAGTAATTGCCTCTGGACCTTAGTGTCTGGGACACAGTAGTGGTGAATAGGAAAGAATGTGCTACCCAGGATTCAGCTCACGCTATATTCATGAAGGAGGCCTGCCTTGCTAGGTTTCTGGTTTGTGTGTGGGTTTTTTTTAACTTCATTTCTTTGTTTTTTGAAAGAAGTCAGAAATAGGGCTTCTTTTTTAATTTTGAGTGTTTATTTTGAGAGAGAGAGAGTGTGCAAGTAGGGGTGGGGCAGAGAGAGAATCCCAAGCACACTCTGTGTGAAGAGCGTGATGTGGCTCTCGATTTCATGAACTGTGAGATCATGACCTAAGCCAAAATCAAGAGTTAGACACTTAATCCCCTGAGTCACCTAGGCACCCAGAAAAGGGGATTCTTATGTGAAATCTCCCACAATTAAAATCTTTGTGAGTACTTTGGAGGCAAAACAAACTATACCCTGGGGATATAATTTTGTCCCTTTTACATTAGCATTCTCTCTCTTCAGTCTTCAGAACAAAAAATCAGGACCTTGTCTGTTAAAGACCTTTTTAAGTTTTTTATCTTATTTAGAAGACCATGCATGCATAATTAAAAATACAGCATGTTAACTAAACATTTAATAGGTTGTTTTTGTGGAAAGTTATACACAGGATATGATGTGGGACTCCTCAAAGAATCCATGATGTATTGACACTATAAATAGAGATGATGTTGTTGTCCCACTGTGATAAACTCTGATCTGTATGCTCACGATCTGCATGACAGGAGAAGAGGGACACCTAGGTGGCTCAGTTGATTGGGTGTCCGACTTTGGTTCAGGTCATGATTGCACAGTTTGTGAGTTTGAGCCTCACATCAGGATCTGTGCTGACAGCTCAGAGCCCGGAGCCTGCTTCAGATTCACTCTCCCTCTTTCTCTGCCCCTCCCCTCCTTGTACTCTGTCTCTCTCTGTCAAAGATAAATAAAAACATTTTAAAAAAAATAAGTGACAAAAGATCAGGGGTATGTGTGGGTGTGCTTTGTGTGTGTGTGTGTCGTGTGTGTGTGTGTGTGTGTAGGAAGGCTGTCTAGAGTATCACTTGATATTTTGCTTTTCTATTTCCTTATTATTACTATTATTATTTTTTTAAAATAGTCTCTACCCTCAAAATGGGGCTCAAACTCATGACCCTGAGATCAAGAGTCATGTTCCTTATTGAATGAGCCAGCCATGTGCCCCTTCCTTTTTTTAGTTTTGATAATGATTTAGATCTGAAATATATCAGTAAATGCCCCAGGTAGGTAATCCCTATGCATGGAGGGTAGGTGAAGATCCCAACAATAGCCAGGAAGAGAAGGAATGGTCACCATGGGCTTAGTGTGACTGTAGCAATAAGGGTTTCAGGCTTTAGAAATCTGGCAATAATAATAAAGTAGCTAACTTTTACTGAGGTTTAACAGGATATCTGGTATTCTTCTAAGTGCTTTTAATGCATAAACTCATTTAATCCACATAATGGTCCTATAACTGCTCTTACTGCCCCCCATTTTCCAAATGAGGAAACTGAGGCTCAAACAGCTTAAGTAACCCCAAGGTCATACAGCTTACAAATGGTTTAGGTGGGGTTCATGGCTGGACAGTGTAGCTTTAAACTAGTGCTTTATCCCCCTTCTTCTCTCTGAAAAATCACTTGAATCTGTACTAATTTTATGTCTTGTCTAGAATGAGGAAACCAGTCATAATGAGATGACTTCTAAGTGGCTTGTTTAATAATTAATTCACACTTATCAGGAAATTACTTATTCTGATATTAAGATCTTACAAAAATCAAAGGCATCTGTTTATTTCTTAGTGTTTTAGAGATAGGAAACAATTGAAATAGATTTTGCTCCTATTATTTCAATATTTTATTTTTTAAAATTTAAGCACATTTTTTTATGTTGATTCATTTTTGAGAGATGGAGACACAGTGCAATCAGGGAAGGGGCAGAGAGAGAGGAGACACAGAATCCGAAGCAGGCTTCAGGCTCTGACCTGTCAGCACAGAGCGTTACATGGGGGCTGAAACCCACGAACCATGAGATCATGACCTGAGCTGAAGTTGGACGCTCAAATGACTGAGCCACACAGGTGCCCCCCACCCTAATATTTCAATATTTTAAAGACAGATATAGTGAAAGCTTTATTTAAGCGAGACCAGTTGACATTGCATTTTTACGTTCACGCAGTTTTCAGAAGAGGGAAACAATAAGAAGCACTCTAATTCAGATGCTATCAGAGATTTCATCTCAGAGCAAGTTTTCTAGGTATATCTTTGGCCCAGTCTACACACTGAGCTCAATTTCCAGTATTTTCTACATATATCATTCTGAGGAGTGATCCTTGATATCTGGAATGGTGACCCAAGGCTCTGTAAGATTTCTCATCAAAAAAGGCTTTTAAAAAATGTTCATAATTCTTTAGTTACCAAGACAGAAATGTGATCATGTACATCAAAGAACATTTTCTATTAAGTATTAATAAAAAAAAAACTACAGCTTTAACTGTATTTTCTAGAAAATTCAGGGAAGTTGGTGTCCCATTTGAACATTTTGGCTGTGTTAAGTTCTTTTGTAATAAACTATATGGTTTTGAGGTGCCTGGATGACCCAATCAATTGAGCATCCAACGTTGGGACAGGTCATGATCTCACAGTTCATCAGTTCAAAGCCCCACATCAGGTTCACTCCCGTCAGCACACAGCCCACTTTGGATCCTTTGTCCCCCTCTCTCTGCCCCTCCCCCATGTGTTCTCTCTCAAAAATAAATCAATATTAAAAAAGTAAAAAATAAACCATATCATTTTATTCATTATAGATACTCTGTCCCCAAAGTCTATTTATCTTTATTCATATATCTCATGTCTATCAGTAGGCATGTTTTTTGCTCGTACCACATATTTTCTATGTTTTTGTTTTGTTTTGTTTTATGTTTATTATTTCTGAAAGAGAGAGAGAAAGTGAGGGAAGGTCAGAGAAAGTGGGAGACAGATGATCCAAAGTGGGGTCTAACAGCAGAGAGCCTGACATGGGGTTTGAACTCATAAACTGTGAGTTCATGACCTGAGCCACCCAGGCACCCCTATATTTTTGTTATAGAGTGAACTCTGTTAAAGAAAAAAGTTTATCCTGATACTTGTTAAAGTGGTAAGGAAGATTTTATTTAGTACTATTGTAAAAAAAAAAAAATGCTAAGACTATCACAGAGGTGGGAGAGATTAGGCTCAGTTCTGAATAGAGCAAAGACCTGTGGGGATTTATGTCCAACAAGCAGAGTAAGGGAGTCAGTGGACTGAAAATTACTAAGATGAAACATCAGAAGTAAGGGGACTTTTGCTGAAGGCACACCAGTTTGATCAGCTATCAGGGTAGGAAATGGGGAATGTGATCAGAAATGGAGAGGTCTCTGATATCAAGGGTGGGGGACTCTCTCTATATTGACCAGGATTCTTGCTGAAACTGGGCTGTGCAGGCTTGGCAAGGACAGGATGGGGCCAAGGTCAAAGCCTAGTCAAGAAGAGGGCTTAGAGGATCCTGACTAAAATTTGGTCAAGGAAAAAGTCTTGGTCAATTCTCAAATCAAAGCTGAAGTCATTAGTCTATTCTTAGACACTAAAACATTCTGTATGTAGAAGATTAATCTAGTTAAAGAAGAACAAATATTACACTTCAGATTTAGACTTTATTAAGTGAAGAATTAAGACTTTACTGTGTAAAACAATTCACTAATTTTTACTGCGCTCTAGTAGCTTGTTTCTTTTTCCCTTTCTGATAAAGACATTATTCATGTCCTCAAGTAATGCCATAGATGACCTACAGTATCTTCCAATTTTCTGAGCTGCTCTGTGTGACCAGTTCTGGTAGTAATTCTTATCCCCAAAACAGGTTTCTCCTCCCATCCCATCCTGCGGCAGCTGGCGCCAAAGACCTAACTACCCACATGGGTCCCATTGCCGTGGTGGAGTTTGAACTTGCAACTTCCATACACTAGGAGTTCACCTCATTAGTGAGCCAAGATAATTGAATTGATGTACTGCCATTAATATTGAAGTTCTTCAATTCCCCTGCTCCCCGTTTCTCTCAGTGGTTGGGTAAATGAGATGTAACTCTAATGTTGGTAGCAGAAGTCACATGAAAGTCAGTGTCCTGCATTATAGTGATGCCCTTACGGTGAGGGCTTCTTCCTTCCTTGCAGTTGCTGCTCCTGGGCAGCCACTGTATAGATCAAGATCAAGTTCCCTTCCACACAAGTCATGTAAAGCAAAAGTATTCTCTCTGGTTACCATAACCTTGTCTATGTTTGTCTGGTCATTGATATCAGCTATAAATGTCAAGATCAGTTTCTTTGGTTCTTTGCCAAAGACCTGTCTGAATTAAGGCAGCCCAAAATGAAAGGAGTTTTAAAAGGCTTTTTAATATAGTTATAAAATATTGACCTGCTATAGAAATTACAATTCATTTTCTAAAAAGCTGAATTAGCATCTTATAGCCCAGCTGTACTCCTGTCAATTCGGGCAAGATAGTTAATGTCTTTCTGCCTCTGTCTTCTTGTTTATAAATGGTACATCAGCTTCTGCTGCTACAGTAATGCTGTGTAATGATCAATCACAAAACCTCAGTGACCTTCACCAGTGGGCAGTTATTGCTGATACATCTGGAGTCAGTTGGTGGTCCCCTGGACAGTTCTGGTTACTGTGGCTGGGCTTCTCAAACTTCTGGGGTTTGGCTGGTCTAGGCTGGCCTTGTCAGAGCCGAGCAGGATGGCTCAGCTCTGCTCCAGCTGTTGTCCTTCCTTCCGCTGGCTGGCCTGGACGTGTTCTC
This sequence comes from Proteles cristata cristata, assembly GCA_017311185.1. NCBI lineage: Eukaryota > Metazoa > Chordata > Mammalia > Carnivora > Hyaenidae > Proteles > Proteles cristata. The sequence continues at coordinate 8,963 of JAESUZ010000482.1, read as the reverse complement.
ATGGCAATGGCAGAGATGCGAGTGAGCACGCAGACATGTGAGGCCTCCTGAGGCCATGCTCAGAACTGGCATGAGGTCAGGTTTGCATTCTCTTGGCCACAGCAAGCCATGGGACCGGCCTGGATTGACAGAGTGGGGACATTGGGCCTGCACTTTTAGTGAGACAAACTGCAGAGTCACACAGTAAAGGGCATGGACAGAGGAAGGGGTGTAGAATTAAAGCAATCATTACAGTGAATCACAGATAGGGATATAAATATTACTTCAGGTTTGTGGTGAGGACCAGCTGAGGTAATCCACATAGAAGGCTTAGCACACTGCCTGGTGCATAGCAAGTGCTATGTTAGCTACTGTTATTGCTGTGCGTCATGCCTAAGATCATTCATAATGAAGGAGCTCATACCATCAAAGTCCTGGCAGCTCTCCTGCACTAAAATCTCCTCTTTCTCATTTCTCTTTGAGAGAGTGGGAATGAGGGAGGGAGGTACCCAGGGGTTATCGCTACTCCTGGTTCTGCATACATGCCCACTATAGTAGCTTTCAGTAGGGATAAAGATCCTTTTCATACTGGTACTCTGGCCATATTCCAGAACCTGCTCTATAATTTAATGCTAAATCTGGCTCGTAGGAGAGTCTCATGAAACTGCTCAAGGAGCCAGATATATTCCTGGGACAGATCCAGGTTTCACAACTCTCTGTGGGCTAAATCTTGTTACAGCGAAGGTCATCATCAGACCCCAATCCTGACAGCTTTTTAAGCAACCTTTGGCAAAATGACACCCAGCAAAACAAGTAATTTAGATAGCTCATAGGGAATTATTTTGAAATAAGTGTGGACACTACTCTTGCCTCTGTATTTGAGTGTGTGTTGCTACGATCATGACACGTTTGGCCCACCTTTCTTGTTGGTCTTAGGTAACATTGGACACTGTTGCCTTTGCCACACGTTTTTAGCCACAGTCTTGTCAGGTAGACCTGATCAGACCTGTGGACTGAGAAGACCCTGTACTAAAAATTCATTCACAGAAAAAAAGCATTTACACCTTCCAACAGAGCTGAATTTTGGAGGTGACCCGGCAGTTACTTGCTGGGGGGGAAGTTTACCCACAGCCAAAGGCCTAAACCATTGTGAGACTGATTGATTTCTAAATATTATTCTAGTCTCTGATTCATTCTGCCTTAGAGCAGAAAAGTAGGAAACAGAAAAAGACAAGTTATAAAATTTGAACACAGACTTACTGTTCATATCCAGTAAGGAAGATCTTACTCTTTATTACGTCCAACCCAGTCTTAAGGTTTTTGATAAAAGCTCATGCTAAACTCTTACACCACCGACCAACATGCTTTATAGCATGTCTGTGGCCCAAATAACTTGACATTCTTTTTTATTCTTTTGTCAACATACGTAATAGCTATGCAAGTTTGTTAATCCCAACAAACTGGTGTGATTTATTTTATTAGCTTGCTCGGCAGCCAGAAACCTCAGCATTTTCTAACTGTTCTTAATTTTTCTGACTTACACACTTCTCTCAACTCAGTATGGGTCTCTTCTTCATATTTTCATCCCATTATTACATTTTTATTAGGAGCCACTTCAAATTCATTTTAATACACAGTTACAGTATAAATAATGAATATTAATAAATCTTAGTAGATTGTTTTATATAATGTGTCCATTTTCAGTAAAGTGACAATTACCAGAAATAAAAGTTTTAGAAACTTCCCTCACACTGCAACTTATTTCCTCAGGTTTAACCACATAAAATTTTAATAACGGTTTCCATTTTTCACAGTCACTCATCAAATGATAACACCTTAAGGAAACTTGCCCCGCTCTGCACCAGTAGTGACACTGTAGACTTTTGAATTTGTATTGTTAAGATACTACTTTAAGTTTCTAAATATATGAAAGCAGAAAGCCTATTTGAATTTGTTTTATGCTTTATGAATGTTCTTAAAATTACATTGTTTTAAGATTAATGCACACAATCAACCTTGAAGATTTTTTCTTTTTCTTCCTTTCTTTGCCTTTTTTCTACCACATCTACAATATATATATTTTAGACCACTTTTAGCCATCTGTCCTGTACCATGTTGATATCATCCCTCTCATAGTGGACCAGGCTAACTTACCAAGTTATTTGATTTCCGTTAGGCTGTGTTTGGAATAACTGCTAGAATAACTGGCTTGATAACAAGCAGTCAGGTATTAAATAAGAGACATCTGTATGGAAACGAAAGATGATAGTTAATGATTGGGTCAAATTATAAACCACTTTGAGTCTCATGATACCTAGATGTCAAGATTGAAGCATCTGTAGATAGATTGAGAACAGGCAGTGGTAGTCTGATTTTCCTAGTTTGTAGTTCGAATGTTACATGTGATCTTTTTGAAAGGCCCACAGAGCAACAGGCGTGAAGTTAGCTATATGTAAACTATTTTAGAGATTTCTCTGAAGTTTACATCAAGCCGTTCATGTTTAGTTTGCAGGGTTTTAGGAGGAAAGGTAGTTTCAGTTTTCAGATGAATCCAACTCAGAAAGAAGGGAGAAAAATTGAAAACATTAACTTGGAGAGTTGTAGCCAGGCATTGGAGGAAACTAGAAGGAATCCGGGTTCTAGTTGAGTTGTAATGAACAGTATTAGAATTTAATATTTATTCAAATGTCTTACTGAAACATATTTCTCTATAGTCACCTTCATTTTTTTTTTTTTACCAAAGATAGCCTAATTAATACTCATTTGTTTGTGAAAAGCTTAGTTTCAAAAAAGGAGACCTTGACCTGATCATTTACTTAAGCACAGCAAGAATAGCAGTTGACCATAAGACTTCTTAATTTTAATTTTTTTTATTCTGTTTTCTTCAGAATTTGTTTTACTGGGATATAAAGGATGGGTTGGGTTAGGAAATGTCATCATGGATTATGTCCCCATCAGGAAAATGTTCATTCTCATCTTCCTGGGATAGCTTCTGGAACTTCTTGGAGCAGCTGCTCTCACTACTACTACTAACTACTACTACTAACCCTCATCAGGGCCACTGCTGAGCAGCTCCTCCTTGGAAGAAAATTTTTTCTTTTTCTTGGGGACACTCCTGCTTCCTGTCTCTTCAGGATCACTAACTGGTTGCTCTTTGGGGAATGATTTCTTCCTCTTGGGAAGACTTCCACTGCTAGCCTTCTTTTCAAGATCGCCACTAACCAGTTCCTCCTTGGAAAAAGAGTTCCTTTTCTTGGGTTTAGAGAAAGCAACAGAGACATAGGGGATTTCCCTTCCACCCTCCTGAGGAACCTCCTGGAGCTTTTGATTTTTCCTTCTTTTTGGCTTTCACTTGTCTCCTCACATTTGTCAGGGGGGACTGCTGCTGTTTTCTGAAGACAGGAAGCCACTTGCAGCTAGCAGTTTCTTTCCTTCTTCAAGCGTTTCTTCTCTTTCTCCAGCTTCATAGAAATCTCAGCAAGCACTTCTTCTGCCTGAACCATTGCCTCCTTCCTGGCATCTGGATTTTTTTTTGTGCAGTCTCTCCATTGTTATAGAAGGACAGCTGCTCCTCAACTTGTTCTGGAAGCTTCTCCCCAAATATACCTGTGGGCACCTTAGTGAAGCAGTCATTTCTTGAGGCAATATTGCATTTGTTCACCAGGTATCCAAAGATGCAGCCTTTGTTCTTGGAAGCTGCTTGGCCAGTGAAGGTGGAGTAGAAAATGAGTCCATATTTTGGGGTATTACTCGTTGTCTTCATGTCTCTGGAAATTTGGTCTGTTTGCTCGGCCGTGGGAATTAGCCAGACACCAGGAATGGCCAAGGCTTGCTTGCTTGCTTCCTTCCTTCCTTTCTTTTTTAAAAACCTGCTTTGTTGGAACTTTTTGTAAGGAATCTCTAGAGTGAACTTTTAACAGGCTTTTGAGGCCAGAAGCTACACCAGATATTTGCCATCAGATTTGCCTCCAGTTCCTATGAATTTGGGTTAATTCTACTCTCTTTTCCAGGTCCTTCACATCTATTGATGTTTTTGTACCTGCCAGAAAGTGACCTTCTTTATTCACCTAGTAAGCAAGATATCAGGCCTACATTTCCAAGGGGATTTATTGGTTCTCTAAAGTCAACCTTAGTACCTTAAAGCTGTCTGGTCATATCTGAGTCTTATGCATGTCTCTCTTAAATATGACATTCCAGTAAAAGCCTTGGTATAACCAGTGTTTTCACTTGTGTTGTGTCAAAAGGTGAATAGATTCTTATTGAACTTATGTGAATAAATAAATATATTGCCATGAAAATATAGGAATACCCACTGAGTTTCTGAATCTGGAAGAATCAGGTAGGGAGAAAAAAAATAACGTTTCAATTGTTAACAAAAGTGTATTTCATCAAACTGCTGTAAGTCAGTCAGCTTAAGAGAAAGGTTTCCTTAAATCTGGAAAAGCAAAGCATTATTTTAAAAGTCAGCAATGTTTTAAACAGAAAGTCATAAAAATTACAGTTGTCTTTAGTTCATTCAGTCCCATATTATTAATTCCTGTTCTACTTAAATCCAGTTTGTCCATTAGTTGTGGAAATTTTTATGTAGCTGAGTTTTATGATTTTAAGGTTATCAGAAACTGGTCCTCAGAGTTCTTTTTATGAGTCTCAATGAAGATGAGGCACATTTGCAGTAGCCTCAGAGTGGAACAGTAACTGTAAATGACAAGGTCTGATTAAAGTTCATCACGGTGCAATTGACAAGGAAATTTGGTTATTTCTGTGACACACAACACTTTAAGATAATAACTTACCAGGACATTAGATTTATAGGAGTTTCATAAAAATTTTAGAACACTATTATTTTAAAGTTTTCAACTTTATTTTGAGAGAGAGAAAGAGAGCGCTGAAGGGGCAAAAAGAGAGGGAGAGAGAGAGAATCCCAAGCAGGCCTGCACTGTTGGCATGGAGCCCACTGTGGGGCTTGAACTCACAAACTCTGAGATCATAACCTGTGCTGAAATGAAGAGTTGGATGCTTAACCGACTGAACCACGCAGACACCATGAACACTTATTTTATTTATTTATTTATTTTTTACAAATAGTTTATTGTCAAATTAGTTTCCACATAACACCCAGTGCTCATCCCCACAAGTGTCCTCCTCCATGCCCACTCCCCCTCCCCCACATCCACCAGTCCTCAGTTTTTGTCAGCATTCAAGAGTCTCTCATGGTTTGCCTCTCCCCCTTTTCCCCACCATTTCCGCCCTTCTTCTCCCCCTTGGTTTTCTGTTAGGTTCCTCCTAATCCTCCTATACGGATGAACACTTATTTTAATAACATATTTACACAAATACAGTCTAAGAAGGTTTAGCACCACTTGTTTGACAATGATTCCCATGTAATTTAACATACCAAATAAGCCTAATTAGTTTAATGTCTCACAGCATATTTGAAATGTTCTGAGGGCCCTTTGTAACACCTCAGATTGCAGCCAGAAGACTATTTTAGAACTTGATTTTGGAAAACATGTCAAAATATATTAAAATATATGTACATTTAATTAAATAGGATCACAAATTATTATGAAACAATATATAATTACCCATGTAACCAAAGTGACAATAAAAAGATTTGAAAGGCAAATGTAGAACATTACATAGTTGTGAGCAGAATTTACCTCTTTAAATATTAAGACTTAGTTTTCTTAAGTAATTGAAGACCCGATAAACATAAGTAATTATTTTGACAAAACACAGAATCGTGGTTCTCTAGGCAGATAACTTTAAAGACAAAGAAAAAGTTTTGTTTATACTTTCTTATTAAGAGCAGACCAGTAGCTCAAGAAAACTTTGTCCTTTTAACAAAGAGAACACAAAATTTTACTTTTGCACCAGTTTATTTTTATATTAAAACCTATTTACTTACTTAAATTTATCCTAATCTTAGCCAATACCAGCCACACATAACATTTCTTTACAAATATTTTTCCCTGTAAACCTGTTTACATTCAGATTTTGTCCTGTTTTTCCTCTCTAAGTAACTAGCCTCGCTTTAGGACAAAATTTTTTTCTTTACCTCAAAAAAAAATATTTCTATTCCTTATACTACTTCTTACCAAAAACTCACATCTTATTTCCCTTGCATACAGAGTTGTTTCCCTTATAGTTTCTAGTAGTCATAGTTATGTTTATTAGAATTCTTTTTAAAAAAGTTTTTTAAATGTTTATTTTGAAAGAGAGAGCAAGTGCACAAGGGGGAGGGGCAGACAGAGGGGGAGAGATAGAATCCCCAGCCAGCTCTGCACTGGCAGTGCAGAGCCCAACGTGGGGCTCAAACCCATGAACCACGATATCATGACCTGAGCTGAAATTGAGAGTTGGATGCTTAATTGACTGAGCCATCCAGGTGCCCCACTTATTAAAATTCTTAACTCTTCAAAACCTTAATTACTAGTGAAAACTAAGTAGTAAGAAGTTGTGAACTGTTTGGTATACCAGTATTCTTTAGATTGACAAATTTATGAATGAATTTTATAATTTCTAGAAACGTGTGCTACTTCAGCACAAAAGATGTTTATTGACAGACCCAAATTCATCTTTAGTTTCTATCACAAGACAAAAGTAGGTAAACCTAAATTTAGTACTTAATGTTTCATTATTTTATTTGAAAATGATCTACATGTTAAATGAATTTAACTTAGCATTTAACTTACCAAAACTTTAAGGTTTCAGGTTAAAATTTCAGCTACTAGCACTCTAAAAGCTTTTGGTGGCTTTTGGAAGCTATTTAAAAGTTTACCTACAAACCATTTTGTCTTACATCAACTGAATGTATTTATTCTTAACAGTTATGTTTAGATTACTCAGTCAACTTCATGAGGCATTAGACACAGTGAGCCATTATTTCTTATAAGTGTATTTATTTTGAGAGAGACAGAGGCAGCGTGAGTGGGGGAGGCGCAGACAGCGAGGAAGACCGAGAATCCCAAGCAGGCCCCCCACTGTCAGTGCAGTGCCTGATGCAGGGGTTCCTTCCAACTCACAAAACCATGAGATCATGACCTGAGCTGAAACCAGGTGTCAGATGCTTAACCAACTGAGCCACCTGGGTGCCCCAAAGTCAACCATTATTTTAAGTTATTTTTCCTGGGTAAATTTGGTAACAGAGAAACACGAACTTGTTTAAACACAGGCAGAATGAGTTTTATATTTAATGCTGCTCTAAAAACATGTCTATTTTAATTAAATCAACAACGTTAAATTAGCTTTAATACTGAATATTTTCCCAGTGCAAATGGACTTGAAAAACCTTTGGGTTAGTTTCTATGATGCTGAGCTTTCGATGCCCAACCTTATAAGCGCTGGCCTACAAACCAACTACAAGTTAATTTTAGCAAAACTATCTGGAGGCAGAGATAGTAAGTATCTCACATTAACGACATATATGGACACACATACACAGACAAGATGTAAACAAAAATCTTGTAGTTTTTGTTTTTACTGATACTTGTGGAGAGGACATTAAAGGCCCAATTTCGAAATATCTCCCTCTCTCTTTTTTTTTCCTAATGAGAAACTTCTCCCTAAAGTTTGTATTTTGAGGAATGGCTCTTACATGTATAGATGATGGAGGTAGAAAATTTACATCATAAAGGTACGCAGAGAGTTTTCTCCAGGGTGGAGATTTGGAGCACATCTGTCTATAATCAGGGGTGCTAGCATCAGGGCGTGAGAACCCTTTGAGCAGTTTGTATTTTAAAAAGGCATCTCCCCCCCTCTTTTTTCCCTTTGGTTTCAGGCACTCTGGGCTGCATTGGCATTTCAAAGATATGATAAGTTTTATAATTTCAAGGGACAAATAATGCATATTTTTTTCTCTCCACTTCTCAGAGTAATTGCTATTTAAAATTTGCTCTTTAAAAAAAGAGTACTGGACAATTTGGTTCCAATATCCCGATCTTTTATAATATCTACAAACATTTTGAGAGGAGTAGGCGAGGTTTGGGGAGTGGTAAAGACAGGTGGGCTTTACCTGGTTTCTAGAGTTGCATTTCTGGTTTTGTAGAGATTGTTGAGACACACGGTTGTTTCTAATCCTCCAAAGAATTAGATCACAGTCTGAAAATCTAGGAACTGGCTCATTTTTTAAAACTAAATTTGCTTTTTTATATCAGGGAGATTTTTAACTAAAATGGGAATCAAAAGATTTATGACTTTGTCAAGTCTCTACAAAGCATTTTAGCAAAACTCATTTTCCTAGTTACACAATTCAATCTTGGCCCATGAATATTGGCTTTTTATAAGTCATTTGTAGGAGGGGTAGATGGAAGTTGGGTCCTGTTTCCTCTGTGAATGGGGGTTGTGAATAGTCCTTAATGTATCTTTAAAAAATTTTTTTTAAATGTTTATTTACTTTTGAGAGAGAGAGAGTGAGAGTGAGCAGGGGAGGGGCCAAGAGAGGGGGAGAGAGAGAGAGAGAGAGAAAGAGAGAGAGAGAGAGAGAGAGAGAGAGAGAGAGAGAATGAATCTGAAACAGGCTCCAGGCTCTGAGTTGTTATCAGAGTCTGAGTCAGGGAACCACAAGGTCATGACCTGAGCCAAATTCAGACGCTTAACCGACTGAGCCATCCAGGTGCCCCTAGTCCTTAATCTTTCTAATTTATTTCTAAATTTGATAGGATCTTCTGAAAGTAGAGGTAAAATGACTTTATAATGTAAAAGCTCTGCTGCTGTCCAGGGACACGAATTCTTCTGTGGTGGGGGGTCTAGGACACACCTGCAAAGGACATTGTGTAGGAATGCCTGAAGCTGGCAGAGCCTGATTACAGAGCCCTGGAAGGTAGGAGCAAAGGAAGCCTTATTGCCAGTCTCGGGTGTTTCTGTTCAACTCTTTTCCTGGCTTTTAGCACTGACATGAGCAACGTGCATACTTTGAACCTGCAGATTAGACTGGGTGCTCCCTGTAAACTTGTAGGGAAAGGGACGTTACAGCAGGCAGATGA